>JAWNNQ010000277.1:600000-1042460 GCA_035044765.1 Leucophenga montana
ATTTATTTTGTCTTCTTCAAAGAAATCCTCTTCAGATATAATACAGTTGTGTCGGCGCTTTTTCTAATCCTCAAAGCATTTCTAATATGCGCTTTTTGGTACGGCCTTGAGCGATGGTATTTACGGTATTTACCTCCTCAATCGTGGCAAAACGACATCTTTTTCAGTTTCGGTCTTTTCAGTTTTGGGAACAGGAAAGAGTCGAGCCAAGACCGGTGAATACGTTGGTTGAGGCATGATTACGGTTTTGTTTTTGACCAAAAAAATCACGAACTATGTATGAGCAGGTGCATTATCGTGATGCAAAAGCCATGAATTGTTTTACCAGAGATCCGGGAGTTTTCTTCTTATTGTTTCACGGAAATGGCGCATAACTTCAAGGTAATATTCCTTATTGATCTTGGCAAGAACTCACGATGCAATACGCCATTGTAATTAAAGAAAACAGCTAAACTTTCACATTTGATCGAACTTGCCGTGGTTTTTCGGTCTTGACTGTTCTGGCCGCTTCCATTGGGATCATTGGGCTTTGGCTTCGACATCATAACCATATAGCCATGTTTCGTCACCAGCTATGACCCTTTTGAGCAAATATGGACCATTGTTGACGTCATTCAAAAGCTTCTGAACGATGCTCATGCGACAGTCCTTTTGGTCATAATTTAACAATTTCGGAAGAAACTTGACTGCCACACGTTTCATGCCAAAACATCCGAAAATATTGGATGCCATAAGCCAACCGATATGCCAACATCCTCAGAAACTTCTCTTATAGCCATTATGGGGTCTACGATGCCTCCTTTAATGCGTTACAAACTTTATGGAAAACACTTTGTGTGAATGGTATATTAAATACACTAGGTGTTACCGTAAAAAGAAAATGTTAATCTCGCTTAAATTAGAACTTCAGGAGTCATATCTGTACGCTGTACGGCGCGTGACCGGTCAATTTAATTTGTTTCTCCTTTAAAAAAACCAAAGTAAGACTCAATGTGTGAGAGTTGGCATTGTCATGATGCAAGATAATCTGTCGTTCTGTGTTATTTTTGCTCCATTCACTTAAATCTTCTAGCAAACAAATGGTTGTGAACCACACAGAATTAGTCGTCTTTTGATTATTGAATGCAACTCAAACCACACGATCCATTCCGAAAAAAACAAGCGACTAATTCCCAAAAGTCAAAGTAAGTTATTTGATGCACTCTTGTTGACAATATTACAATGGGTTAACTCCATTGTTGGGCCGAGAGAAAATTTTCAAGTTACTGTAAAGAACACAAATTGAAATTCAAAATATTCTGCTAAAAAATGCTAAACTTTACGAAGGTTCCGAAAACATTTGTAGTGCCTCACGTAATATTAAAGAACTTTGATTTAGAGTAGCCTCTTAAAAAAAAAGAACACATTTTCAATGTATATTAAAACTAAAACAGTCATCATTACAAAAGCATTCTAACACAAATATATTTTCGATGCATTCGCAGATATTTGACTGGCGGCGACTGCATTACCTGTGAAGGACGCGATGATACAGCCGAGTTCTCGGACATACGCTCAGCCATGAAGGTGTTACTGTTTTCCGATCAGGAAATCTGGGAGATCATTAAGCTGCTTGCTGCACTTCTTCATTGTGGTAATATTAAGTATAAAGCGACCGTAGTAGATAATCTAGATGCTACCGAGATACCAGAGCACATCAATGTGGAGCGAGTCGCTGCGTTATTGGGTCTGCCAATACAACCACTGATCGATGCGCTGACGCGGCGTACACTTTTTGCGCATGGCGAGACTGTCGTTTCAACGTTGTCGCGTGAGCAATCGGTCGATGTACGTGATGCTTTTGTAAAGGGTATCTACGGACGCATGTTCGTGCATATTGTGCGCAAAATCAATTCGGCAATTTATAAGCCGCGTGCCACATCGCGTAACGCAATCGGTGTGCTGGATATTTTTGGTTTCGAGAACTTTGATCAGAATAGTTTTGAGCAATTTTGCATTAATTATGCCAATGAAAATCTACAACAGTTTTTTGTACAACACATTTTTAAATTGGAGCAAGAGGAGTACAACCACGAGGCGATCAATTGGCAACACATTGAGTTTGTTGACAATCAGGATGCATTAGATTTAATAGCCATTAAGCAGCTGAACATAATGGCGCTCATCGATGAGGAGGCACGCTTTCCGAAGGGCACAGATCAGACCATGTTGGCCAAGCTGCACAAGACGCATGGCGCGCACAAGAACTATTTAAAGCCAAAATCGGATATTAATACTAGTTTTGGTTTGAATCACTTTGCGGGTGTGGTGTTCTATGATACGCGTGGTTTTCTGGACAAAAATCGTGATACATTTAGTCCTGATTTGCTGCATTTGGTCAGTCAGAGTGGAAACAAGTTTCTCCGGCAGATATTCAGTCAGGACATAGAAATGGGCGCGGAGACGCGCAAACGTACACCAACACTATCAACACAGTTCCGCAAAAGCTTAGACGCGCTCATGAAAACGCTCAGCTCCTGTCAACCATTCTTTATACGTTGTATCAAACCGAATGAGGTTAAGAAGCCCATGATGTTCGATCGTGGTCTGTGCTGTCGCCAGCTGCGCTATTCTGGTATGATGGAGACTATACGCATTCGGCGTGCTGGCTATCCAATACGCCATGGATTTAGAGAATTCGTGGAGCGCTATCGATTTCTCATACCGGGCGTGCCACCTGCGCATCGCACGGACTGTCACATGGCGACGTCACGCATTTGTGCAATCGTTTTAGGTAAATCTGATTACCAGTTGGGTCACACCAAGGTTTTTCTAAAGGACGCGCACGATCTGTTCCTCGAGCAGGAGCGCGATCGAGTGCTGACGCGCAAAATTCTTATACTGCAGCGCACCATTCGTGGCTGGGTATATCGACGTCGCTTTCTACGCATGCGTGCTGCTGCTATTAGCGTGCAGCGAATATGGAAAGGATACGCGCAGCGCAAGCGTTATCAGCAAATGCGCGTAGGCTACATGCGCTTGCAGGCTCTAATACGATCTCGAGTGCTTTCGCATCGTTTCCGCCATCTGCGTGGTCATATCGTCGGTTTGCAGGCTCATGCTCGTGGTTATCTGGTGCGTCGCGAATATGGACACAAGATGTGGGCGGTTATTAAGATACAATCACATGTGCGGCGCATGATAGCAATGCGTAAATACAAGAAGCTGCGAGAGGAATACAAACAATTTGCGGAAGTTCTGCATCTGCGCAAGCTGGAGGAGCAGGAGCTAATGCACAAAGGTAACAAGCATGCACGCGAGATTGCAGAGCAACATTACCGCGATCGTTTGCACGAGCTAGAAAGACGCGAGATGGAAATAGAAATAGAGGAACGGCGCCGTGTTGAAGTTAAGAAAAATATTATAAATGATGCTGCACGTAAACAGGATGAACCAGTCGATGATAGTAAGCTTGTGGAAGCAATGTTTGATTTTCTGCCGGACTCTAGCAGCGAGGCACCAACTCCACACGCCGGTCGGGAGACATCTGTTTTCAACGATTTGCCGCATGGGAATTCAGTCAACCAGGAAGATATTATTGGTCCTATGCACATTTCGGAGGATGAGGAGGATTTATCCGAGTTTAAATTCCAGAAATTCGCAGCCACCTACTTCCAAGGCAATGTGACGCATCAGTATTCGAAGAAGGCGCTTAAGCATCCTTTACTACCGCTGCACACGCAGGGTGATCAGTTGGCGGCCCAGGCACTGTGGATCACCATTTTGCGTTTTACGGGCGACATGCCAGAACCAAAGTACCACACAATGGATCGCATGGACACAACTTCAGTGATGTCTAAGGTGACAGCTACATTGGGACGAAATTTCATTAGAAGCAAAGTGAGTTAAATAAAAAAGCTTGTATTAATTTAAATAAATATTAATTTCCTTCCAAATTTTAGGAATTCCAAGAAGCACAGCTTATGGGCCTCGATCCAGAGGCGTTCCTCAAGCAGAAGCCTCGTTCCATTAGACATAAACTTGTTTCTCTAACGCTCAAACGGAAGAACAAACTAGGAGAAGACGTTCGACGTCGACTTCAGGACGAAGAGTACACTGCCGACAGTTACCAGTCGTGGCTTCAGTCGCGCCCCACATCCAATCTCGAAAAGCTGCACTTCATCATCGGTCACGGCATATTAAGGGCTGAGCTACGCGATGAGATCTACTGCCAAATCTGCAAGCAGCTGACCACCAATCCCCTTAAGTCCTCACACGCACGTGGTTGGATTCTGCTTTCGCTTTGCGTTGGTTGTTTTGCCCCCTCAGAGAAGTTTGTGAATTATTTGCGCGCCTTCATTCGTGAAGGTCCGCCCGGCTATGCACCTTATTGCGAAGAGCGCCTAAAGCGTACATTTAACAATGGTACGCGCAACCAGCCGCCGTCATGGCTAGAATTGCAGGCGACCAAGTCGAAAAAACCTATTATGCTGCCAATTACTTTTATGGATGGCAACACGAAGACGCTTCTAGCGGATTCTGCTACTACAGCCAGGGAGCTGTGCAATCAATTGTCTGATAAGATAACACTAAAGGACCAATTTGGATTTTCATTGTATATTGCGCTCTTCGATAAGGTATCTTCGCTGGGCAGTGGCGGTGATCATGTAATGGATGCCATTTCGCAGTGCGAGCAATACGCTAAGGAACAAGGCGCTCAAGAGCGCAATGCACCGTGGCGTTTATTTTTCCGTAAGGAGATATTCGCGCCCTGGCATGAGCCCACCCACGATCAAGTGGCTACGAATCTCATATACCAGCAGGTAGTGCGCGGCGTCAAGTTCGGAGAGTATCGCTGCGATAAAGAAGAGGATTTGGCAATGATTGCTGCTCAACAGTACTTCATTGAATACGCCACGGATATGTCAATGGAACGACTTTTCACGCTACTGCCGAACTTTATACCGGACTTTTGCTTGACAGGTGTCGACAAGGCCATTGAACGTTGGGCGGCACTCGTGCTACAGGCATACAAGAAATCATACTATGTAAAGGAAAAGGTGGCACCACTCAAGATTAAGGAAGATATCGTTAGTTATGCCAAGTATAAGTGGCCCCTGCTGTTCTCCCGTTTCTACGAGGCTTACCGCAATTCAGGTCCAAATTTGCCGAAGAATGATGTCATTATTGCGGTCAACTGGACTGGTGTTTATGTGGTGGATGATCAGGAGCAAGTGCTGCTTGAACTAAGTTTTCCAGAGATTACGGCCGTTTCGAGCCAGAAAACGAACAAAGTCTTCACTCAAACATTTAGTTTGTCGACGGTACGAGGTGAGGAATTCACATTCCAAAGTCCAAATGCGGAAGACATACGTGATTTGGTCGTTTACTTCTTGGATGGCTTAAAGAAACGGTTAGTAAATGAATTAGTTATATATATGAATGTTTTATGATATTTTATTTACCTTATGGTATCTCCAACAGTTCCAAATATGTCATCGCCATACAGGATTATCGCGCACCATCAGACGGCACCAGTTTTCTGTCCTTCTTCAAAGGCGACCTTATAATACTCGAGGATGAGTCATGTGGTGAATCAGTGCTTAACAATGGCTGGTGCATAGGCCGCTGTGATCGCTCACAGGAGCGCGGTGATTTTCCGGCAGAGACTGTCTATGTATTGCCTACACTCTCAAAACCACCGCAGGATATTTTGGCACTTTTCAATGTTGAGGAAGCGCATCATGGTCGTCGTCTGAGCATGGTCTCCAACGGAGTTGCCGAGCCACGCGATCGCCCGCATACGCTAATGGAGTACGCACTAGATCACTTCCGTTTGCCACCAAAGCGCACCATGTCCAAAACACTGACGCTCACTTCGAAGCGGTCAGAGGAAATATGGCGCTACTCACGTGATCCCATAAAAGCACCATTATTGCGCAAGCTGCAGAGCAAAGAGGAACTGGCCGAAGAAGCATGCTTTGCATTTGCTGCCATACTCAAGTACATGGGCGATCTACCTTCGAAACGGCCGCGCATGGGCAACGAGATTACTGACCATATCTTTGATGGTCCCCTGAAGAATGAGATTTTGCGCGACGAAATCTATTGTCAAATAATGAAGCAACTGACGGACAATCGTAACCGTATTTCTGAGGAACGCGGTTGGGAACTAATGTGGCTGGCAACGGGACTTTTTGCTTGCTCGCAGAGTCTGCTCAAGGAACTAATGATGTTTCTGCGCACACGTCGTCATCCCATTTCCCAGGATTCAATGCATCGACTACAGAAGACCATCCGCAATGGACAACGAAAGTACCCGCCACATCAGGTCGAAGTAGAGGCGATACAACACAAGACGACGCAGATTTTCCACAAAGTCTACTTCCCCGATGATACGGATGAAGCGTTTGAGGTAGACTCGTCGACACGTGCGAAGGATTTCTGCCACAACATTTCGCAGCGTTTGTCACTGCGCACCAGCGAAGGCTTCTCGCTTTTCGTAAAAATCGCCGATAAGGTGATCTCAGTGCCAGAGGGCGACTTTTTCTTCGATTTTGTGCGTCATTTAACGGATTGGATTAAAAAAGCACGACCGATACGCGATGGTGCCAATCCACAGTTTACCTATCAAGTGTTCTTTATGAAAAAACTCTGGACTAACACTGTACCGGGCAAAGATCGTAATGCGGATCTGATATTCCACTATCATCAGGAGCTGCCGAAACTTTTGCGTGGCTACCACAAGTGTTCGCGAGAGGAAGCTTCCAAATTAGCTGCGCTCGTGTTCCGCGTGCGCTACGGCGAAAATAAACAGGAACTGCAAGCGATACCGTAAGTGAAGTCTTAAATTAAAGATATAACTTCATGTATAACATTGTTTTCCAAATATAGGCAAATGCTCCGTGAACTGATACCCACCGATATCATGAAGATGCAAAGCACAAGTGAGTGGAAGCGTTCGATTGTTGCGTCTTACAATCAAGATGGAGGCATGAGCTCCGAAGATGCCAAGGTCGCTTTCTTAAAGATTGTTTACAGGTCAGTATGAGTTTCTAATTTGTAATACATTCACTCCGATAAAATGATTAATACTCTTTAGATAGGTGTAGTGTGAATAGTAGGAGTTATAAATGTCAATGTGTGTGTAATACCTTAAAGACAGCGTCGGAGACCCCATAAAGTATATGTCCGTCAGTCTTTATCATCGTAACTAAAAGCAAAACATTTGTGAAGTCGAACGTGGTTTGACCCTAGGCCATACAAAACTCTACATTTTTTTCACCTTTTTGATGGTTGTAGATGGGATAGAGTGTTGAGGATAATATTGTTGCGCATAAAATTATTAGAAAGAATTGAATTAAAATTTTAAAAAATTTTGGTTCGGACGGGCTTAACCAGGTAATGTTATGCAGCACGCTAGAAACCTCAAATGTTTACTGATACGAATGTACAATTCATACAATATCAATATTATTGATTGGATTTACCTTTTGTATATAGTTGATCAAATTAAAAACAATTATTATAAAATAATAATTGCTTCAATTCAAACATGTTCGATAGAACAAAATAAATACTTTTGGTATTTTAACTATACCTTCTGGTGGATGAATCGCGATCACTTTTGAACTTGAGTTGCTTCTGGTTATAAAAAGTATCCAAACCAATTTTCAAACCAATGTTTCAAAGATTGGGGTGTAGGGTGGATAGTAACGCACAGACAGGCAGACGGACATGGCTAGATCGACTCGTCTGTTTGTGCTCATCACGAATCTATACTAATATTATACAGCTGAAGAGTTTGTTTGTTTGCTTGAACGCGCTAATCTCAGGAACTACTGGTCCGATTTGAAAAAATCTTCAGTGTTAGATAGCCCATTTATCAAGGAAGGATATAGGCTATATATCATCAAGGCCGGAGCACCAATATTATAAATCTAAAATCTGTATATGTATGTATGTGAAAGGTTGGGAGGACCACACAATTTCACATAAGCGCTAGCAAGCGAACTAGATGTTGTTCAACTCACCGCTAGATGTCGCACTAGCTTTTTAAAATTTTATTACTACTTTATTATATGTATTTAAAATTTATCTTTCTACATAGTATATAAAAATGGAAGTATGTAAATATGCACATTATAGACTCCGAAACCGCTCAACCGATTTTGATCAAATTTTGTGGCAATATTCAAAATAGTCCCGTGTGTGAAGATTCGTGGCGATTGGATAAACAGAAAATTTTTTTTAGATTTTTCTAATTTTAATAGAATTGGAGGTAGAGTAAAGGAGCATGTGGAAGGTAGGGAAGGTGTTAGGAGTGTCGGGGGTAGGAGTGGCAGGGGAAAGAGGAGGGCCGCGTACAACGTCGCGGGGACCATCTAGTATAAATATATAATATGGGGTAAACCGATGCTTCCTTTAAAGCGTTCCAAAAAGTGTGACTAAATTATAATACTATGCACAGTAAAAAGTATAAAAATTTATAAAATTCGTTAAAAATCAGCTGTAACTCTGTCATTTTTAATTCGATGGAAACGAATTGGATACCGTTATATGGGTAATTAAATTACCTTTCCAGCGATACATCGTTCATTTCGATCAGGCTGGTCACTCACACTATGCGATGGTTTAAGTAAAGTTATACATCGAAAAATACAAATATACCAATATATAGGTGAATGGTCCAATGAATAAAATATCAGTATGTTTTTCTTGATCAGAGCATCCAAACTTCTCTAAAAAAGAGAAAGACAAAGTCTCTATCGTTTTAAAATTGAAATTTGTAAACTTGTGAAATAAAATTCACACGAAATTTCAAATTTTATAGTAGGTGGTGAGCTACCACGAGCTACTCAAAAAAGTAGCCTGGACGGGCTCATTAGTTCATGGCTCAAAAGCAACCATATCGAATTTCATGCTGATTTTGACTTAAAGAAGTTGTTCATACAAAGACACAAAAGTGAGCTACGGGGGCTACCCCAAAAAGTGAGCGGGTCGCATCCATTTATGTGTATGTTTAGCGTCCGTCCACTAGAAGCTAGCATATAATGTTGACTACAATGAAAAAGTTTTTCATACAAAATGTCAAAAGTGGATGGTGGGTTCGTATGGGTCTACCCCAAAAAGTAGGCGTGTGATATTAATATAGATACTCTACAAACCAAGGTCCGAAAGATGCCTAAATACCGGCCTTCAAGATATCAAAAAAAAAAAAAAAAACAAAAAATTAGTTAAAAAAAATGCTTATGCAGGCCTGTTTTGCATTTCGAAATTGAAATAGATTGATGTGACTTCGATTCGACTCAAAGTTTTCTATTTCAAAAGTTTTGAGTGGCCGGAATGAAAAGTAATTTGCAAATTACTCCTAAATATATAGTTGCTTGTAAGCCAATTGGTTTTATACTCTTCACACAGAGTTTGAATAGTATAAGTTTGTCTGAAAATTTGTAACGCATTAAAGTAGACCCTATAAAGTATATATGTTCTTGATCAGCTCGACGAGACGAGTCGATCTACCCATGTCCGTCTGTTCGTCTGAATGTTGTTGTGCATTTTTTGAGGACTAATTTTTATGCTAACCAAGTGAAAATTTGGACATACACTTATTTTTATTGCAGTTTAATAGATTATTAGGATTGACCCGCCACGCCCACTTTTTGGATACGAGGGCTGCTATTTATATTTCAGGAACTGGCAACACTAATGTCAAAAGCTGTCGTGGTCGCCGACGAATTCCGTGAAGGTCGTCCAAAATCGGTTGTTCTGCCCAAAAACATCGATGCAGTGCGTGAACTGATAATGCTAGATATTCATGTGACATATCGTGAGATAGAGGCATCCTTGCAAATTAGTTACACTTCAATACATTCGATTTTGCATGAACACTTAGCTGTAAAAAAAATTTGCTCTCGTTGGATACCCCATAATTTATCAATCGCTCAAAAGAAGGCTCGCGTCGATTGGTGTAAGGAAATGATTAAAAAGTTCGGCCGTGGTGCTTCAAAAGACGTGTATAAAATCGTGACAGGTGACTTATCATGGATATATGCGTATGAGCCGCAAACAAAACAGCAATCGACCGTCTGTGTGTCTTTCAAGAGGAGCCAAATCCAACAAAAGTTGTTCGTGGAAGAAGCACAGCGAAGCAAATGATCGCCTGTTTCTTCGGCCGAATGGGTCATGTGGCCACTGATCCGCTTGAGCAAGGGCGTTTTTGAGGAGTAAAAACATCGAATTAATGACTCATCCATCCGTACAGTCCTGATTTGGCACCCAATGACTTCTTCTTGTTCCCGACTATCAAAGGTAAACTGCGTGGTCAACGCTTTACGAGCGCCGAAGAAGCAGATGAAGCGTTCAGAAACCATATTTTGGAGGTGTCTCAAGAGGAATGGAAAAACTGTTATGACAAATGGTTTGAACGAATGCAAAAGTGTATTGCTCATCAAGGGGAATATTTTGAAAAACAATAAAGCCATTTTCATTTAAAAATGTTTGTTATTATTTGCTATTCCCGAAATATAAATAGTACCCCTCGTACAAACCCATCGTTCACTTTTGACTTTTTGTATGAAAAACTTCTCGTTAATATTAGGTTTAAATGCGAATTAGTGGACAGCCCCTTCATATACATATACATATGGGTGTTTCCCACCCACTTTTTTAGGTACTCCCATACAAACCCACAGCTCACTTTTATGCATTTGTATGAAAAACTTCAATATCAACATGCAAATCGATATGTTGGCATCTTATAGATGGTCGCTACATACACAGCTACTAGTGGCTGTGTATCGCTCACTTTTTGGGGTAACCCCTATTTAAACCCCCTACGTTTATGTTTTACATTACGATTTAAAATTTCATGTGAATAGTATTAGAGCTTCGGTTTAACTGAAGTTAAGGCTTTTCTTGTTTCTTGCTTCTTTTTTATGCGATTGCGATTCCCGAGCTTAGATATAAGTTCTTAGACCTGGTGTATGTTTTACCCTTCATCCAAACGAATAGCAAGTCGATATACACATGTCCGTCCGACCGTCTGTCAAATTTGGATATCTTCGACCCTCTTCAGATAACTGGTAGGCCCAATACATATATTTTTTTTGTATCTAATAAAATATCCAGCATATAACCACTAAACAATATAATCTGCGGTTCACATAAGGAGCCTTAAACAAGGCAGGCGGTATCACAAATGTGTAAATGTCAATTAAATCGTGTGTGCCCATTCAAATTTTAATAGTTTATAAATTGTAGAAATATTTTACTAGATGGATAAAAACAATTTTAATTTTTTTTGATTTATTTATTTTCAGATGGCCTACTTTCGGCTCCGCATTCTTTGAAGTCAAACAGACCACTGAACCCAATTATCCGGAAATGTTGTTGATTGCAATTAACAAGCATGGCGTCAGTCTGATACATCCAGTCACCAAGGTAAGTAAATAGCAAACATTTAGTTTCTATATTTCTATAACTGCTTTTTAAACCGCAGGATATACTTGTCACGCATCCGTTCACCCGCATCTCTAACTGGTCTTCGGGTAACACTTACTTCCATATGACCATCGGAAATCTGGTTCGCGGCTCTAAGCTACTTTGCGAAACCTCGCTAGGCTACAAAATGGATGATTTGCTCACATCGTATATTTCGCTGATGTTAACGAACATGAACAAGAATCGCACTATACGTGCTAACTAGGTCAGGAGATCATTGCATGTGGGCGAGTAATAAACGAGCGCGGTTGCAGTGCTCCACCGATTTGCTCGAACTTATTTCTAGAAATAATCTGTATAATTTGAATGCAAAGGAAATGCACGTTTGCTAATTGAGACCTTACTACGAGTATCGGCCTTCTCGTCATCAGAGTTGCGTGCCTTCTTGCTAATTGTTGCTTGATGCTACTGCTCAATTTGCAAGCGAAATTAAAATGCAATATTGAAAAATTTGTCTACGACGCTTTTTATTTTTATAATTATTACAACTTTTCTTAAATTTTGTTTAATTAATGTAGTTGTTTACTCTAACTTGATTTTGATTATAATTTATTTTTACTATGTATTGTTATAATGCAAACTAATTGCATGATTTTTCCATTCGGCATTGAATTGTTAATCTAAATAGAAAACGCTTTCTATTCCATGCTATTCTATTTTAATTGTTAAACATCTACTATTTGAATATTTATGCATTTTTAAAGTTGGGCATTAAGTTTTGAGAACAAGTAAGAGAAAGCAATAGTGCTTTTTCTATTTGAATATATATTTGTACTGACATTTTTTGTATTAAATACATTAAATATAGCAATAGTAATTTTAACGGATGAAAGAAATATGCTAAAACAAGAATATGTAGAGAAATAGTGTATTCAAATTAATGAAAATATATACATATTTTAATAAATTATATAATTAATGAAACCATTTGAGTTTTTATACTATGCACCCATTAAGCAAAAGGGTGTACGTTATTGCAAATGGGGGCATATATGTTCTGTATAGGCTCGTTGAGACAAGTTGGTCTAGACAAGTTCCCCTCTATGATTTCCGAGACCTCGGAGACTATAAAAGATAGAACCATTAAAATTGGATATTAAAACTTTTCTAATCCCTCTTCAGATAAATTGTATAAAATGAATCTATAAAGAAGAGATTCATAAACACCTAAAATCAAATTTTGATTCGAGGTATGAATAACTTTTTGCTTAGCCAAAAGTGGTCTTACAAATGTATCGAAACAAATATGCCACATAGTTTCAGATTGAAAGTAGAATGTAGAATATTAGCGTTCGGAATTGATCACAAAAGAAACAGCTTCCAAAGAGAGCTCACGAGCTGTGAAGTGAACTGAGTGAACTGATTAAGAAAACATCAATGTGTGGAAGCATATGGGACGACTATTCAAGCAAACACTTCACAATGTCATTTTCTGAAGAGGCTTAGCTATAAATGGTACAAGAATGCCAATTACAATAATAAAAAATAGATGGAGGTGGCCAAATTTTACACTTTTTGTGTGGAAAAGTGTACACTTTTATTTTCTAGCCCTCATCGGCCAGTAGTTTAACTTGCAATTAAGAACTTCATTTCAGTAAATAATCAGAGATGCATTTGGCTCCCATAGCAGGAGATACATAAATCTACGAAATTTAAGCGAAAATATTGTACATAAGGTGGTCAACGGTTTTGTCCATGTTATAGCGCCAACTATTGCTGATTGTACAACATTGGAACATGCTTTTCCCACATTTCCATTCTAATAATTGATCAGGTGACATATCTGTACTATAAACAGCAAGGACTAAGGCAGGAATTGTTGTGCTGTAATGCAATTTTCTATATCACAAAGAAACTTTCAAACTCAAATTTTCTTTTACTCTCAAAACAGTAAACCAAATCATGGCAGATACGAGGATTATCATGCTTAAAAGCTGTCAACATTGGGCACCACATCTTTGATAATGTGTGTCGTTATTATTTACTGACTACTTATCCATAAAACATGCGGAGTATACATACTCGTACATACAATTCACTGCCAATTTTCGGTAAATTGTTATCATCTACTGTCTGACGATAGTTTTGCCCGCAAAGCGCTCGCAAAAACTTCCTTTCATAATATTATTTTCGAACTTTTATTTTTAATGTGTATGGCCTTACCTTACTTACTTACTTACTTACTTACTTACTTACTTACTTACTTACTTACTTACTTACTTACTTACTTACTTACTTACTTACTTACTTACTTACTTACTTACTTACATGGCACTACATGCAACTAATGATAATTTAATCTGGAAACTTTGAACACCTGAGAAATTAGTTGCCGAAGTTTTAGCTATGGCTTATGTTAGCTGGAAAGGTTAGACTATTTTACTTTTGGCCAAATTTGGTAAAACCTGTAAGAAAAAACATCAAAAGTTTTGAGATTTGTAAATGTACAAAATACACTAATCAAGTCACGCGACCACCTCTGGACAAAAGTATCAGTGTAAATTTTGTAGGCATTTATCCTTGGTATAAATGGTACAAGGAAGAAGATCCACTTCATTAGTTTGTTTATCCTGAAGTGGTTGTCTCCAAAAAAGGAGTTCAATTTAAATTGAAAACGTTTAATACACTTCTTAAGAAGAGTAGCGTTCGCCATGCACAGGGTGTTTTAAAAGAAAGTTCACATTTAAAAAATCGATAAAAAGAGTAAATAGTTCATTGAAAAAAATGTTTATTACATATTAAAATACACACTTTTGGAATTTATTTCTTAAAAATGATATTGTTCAAATGTAAACCGTTGCGTTCACGGCATTCATTTAATCGAGCACTAAAATTTCCTATGACGGCTCGGCAAGTATTCTCCGTGATGGCTGCCATTTCGTGACGGATATTTTCTTTTAATTGTGCCAGGGAAGTCGATTTGTTGCCGTAAACTTTAGATTTGACGTAACTCCACAGGAAAAAGTCCATATTTATGTCACCTCTCCTGGAGATCAATTTGTCAGGAAAAATTTCATGAAGTCGTGGTAGAGACCTGTTGGACGTGTGTGAAGTTGCTAAAAATGCCGAACAATGTCGATCTATGCACGTTTAAAGAAACAGCACGCTTCCAAATCGAAAGCTCCGGTTTGTCACGAACAGACTGAGTACGTTTTCGAACGTTCTCGAAGACCTTGGACGCCCGGATTTTGATTTTTCCAGCGTTGAACCGGTCTCTTCAAACTTCTCGACCCATTTTCCAATGAGTCGAAGGCTAAGCGCATCACTTAAATGACGAACATGTCGAATACTGCAGAATTTTCTACGCGCTAAAGTCGCTGAAATACCGTTTTTGTAAAACTCACGTACGCAGAACGTGAAACGCTCCGTAGCGACTATATTCCCAAAAGCTAAGCTAGCTAGGCCGATTGATATACCTCCCCACCCTTTCGGAATAGTTGCGTTCACGCAATCAGAAAATCAAATGTGAACTTTCTATTGAAAAAACGAAAATAACCCGCATAAACTCACTTTTGCACGTTTCATGAATTTCACCTATTTTCGTTCTCCTGTTTCTCTTATCAGCAGAAATTATGCACAATTACCGTTAAATTTTGTTCTTATAATATTCTGTATTCTGTTCGTAGATCAATTTAAAGCGTGTTTCTTGCGAATCAAAGCAGATTTCGTGAATTGGTATCTTATTGAAAATTAATTGTCTATTTTTTGCATCATAATGAGAAAAATATCTACTGAAGTTGAAAATAGTGTTGTGAGCCTGACCGAGAAGGGCTGTTCTTCACGTACCATTTCCGAGAGGCTTGGTATTAGCCAATCGGCGATGATCGCAGCCCAAAAGAGACGAAATGTGACTCCCAAACCGCAAGTCGAAGGTCGCAAAAAATTATCAACGGACTCTGATGCTCGACTAATGATGTGCGAAATAAGAAAAAACAAGCTACTAACACCAAAGGGTGCTTCTCTGGCAATTAACAAAAAGTTGAAGCATATCCATGACATCGGATATGCTTCAACTGTTAAGAAAAGCAAACCTGCATTGTCCGATAAGAATGTTAAAGCGCGTTTGAAATTTGCAAGGGAGCACACAAAATTGGACCATTGATGATTGGAAACGTGTCATCTGGTCTGATGAGTCCAAATTTAACCGCTTTCAGTCGGATGAAAAGCAATACTGCTGGCGTAGACCCGGAGAACGTCTTCAAAGACACCATGTGAAGCAAACTGTCAAAAATGGCGGCTGAAACATAATGTTTTGGGATTGCTTTACATGGTGGCATGTGGGCCCTCTGCATCTAGTAGATGGTATCATGCGAAAAGAGGACTATTCTGCAAACCCATCTTCCCAATTTTATGCAGAAATGTGCTTATCCCGAAAAAGAAATTTTTTTTTTCAACAAGATGGTGATCCGAAGTACACGGCGAAAATTGTAAAGGAATGGATTGGAAAACAAAATTTTCAATTGATGGAGTGGCCAGCACACAGTCCCGACCTCAATCCGATTGAGAATCTTTGGTCAATCGTGAAACAAACACGGGCAACTTTTGGGAGTGAGTTAAAGCGGATTGGAATCGAATTCCAAAAGAAGTTATTGACAATTTGGTAGAGAGTATGCCAAACAAACGTAAATCAAGTAATTTCTAACAAGGGTCTGTGGACAAAATATTGAAATTTTTTTAGCTATTTAATTTTCATGAAATGTGTAAAAATGAGTTTATGCGGGTTATTTTCGTTTTTTCTTTCAAACTCTTCGAATTCATCTCATTTATTTTGTTGCCTTAATAATACGAGTATTTGTTAAATATGAAATAACAAAAATAAAATAAAAAAAAATTCTTGAATTTGTTTGTATGGTTTTCTTTTTATGGATGACGAAAGTCAGAGTTGTGAACATACACTTACTTTTGCTCGCCACTGTATTCTTGTAAGAATGCAAGAGATATAATATGCTTGGAAAGGTGAATGTGAGAATCTTTAAGTCCAAGTCTGAAGGCTCCACCTGTTATAGTCTCCGAAATCTCATTGTTTAAACATACGAGGCATATCCAGAAAGTAAGTGTACTCAGGCTCTCACGGCCGGAGGGATTTTATTTTCGTCATGTTGGCAACACGGTAGTGTAGCCTGACTTCTCGCCTTTGCAACGAGACCGGTTCAAGGTCAGTACGTTGAGAACTGAAAGCTGAGTCGTTATAGCTATTTTCATCTGTCCGTCCATATTTTGGCTCTTTTTGAAGTTAGATACAGGCCTCAAATATTCATTGTAATTTGCTTCTACCCACTCCATCATGTAGTACAACTCTTCTTCTTCAAAATGGTACCGTACAATGTTTCGTTCAAAAGTTATGCTTATTTGAAAATGACGTGATGCGATAAATCAGATAAAAGGGTTTGTTGTACCTAGTATAAGCTTCAAATCTCATGCCGCCATCTTAAAATGAGCGTAACTTTTGAAAGAAACATCCAATAACACCATCCGACATCTGATTTTAAAGGAATGAGCCTGTATTTAACCTTAAAAATATTCAATATATCAATTTTTCATGTACATAACCTCAAAAATCTGAAAATCCTGACGTGCTGTAAACGTTTGTTGGATTCAGATTTTGCGTAGTTATTTACTTCTGAAATGACCCTCAGATAGCAATAACAGATCCTTGCAGGTCTATGAATGGCTTACTGGTGTATGACATATCAAATTGTTTAAAACATTTTTAATTTGGCTCTCTATATTTTCGGTATTGTTTGCTCAATTTATTTATTTTTTTGACAATATAAATCTGTAGCAATTCCTAATCAAACAAAAAACCAGAAAAGCGTTAACTTCGGTTGAACCGAAGCTCTAATACTATTCGCACAAAATTTTAAATCGAACTGTAAAACATAAATGTAGGGGGTTTAAATAGGGGCTACCTCAAAAAGTGCGCGGTACATGCCCACTAGAAGATGTTTATGAAGCGAGCATCTATAAGATACCACCATATCGATTTTCAAGTTGATATTGATGTTTTTCATACAAATGCATAAAACTGATCAGTGGGTTTGAATGGGGGCTACCCCAAAAAGTGGGCGTGTCCCATAAATTAATGTATATGTGAAGCGACCGTCCACTAGAAGCTACAATATCAAATATTAAGTTGATATTACAATACAAAAGTTTTCCACACAAAGGATCAAAAGTGGGCGGTGGGTTTGTATGGGGCTAACCCAAAAAGAAGGCGTGGGTGGGTCAATCTTGATACTCTACTAAACTGCAATAAAAATAATGTATATGCAAATTTTTTACTGGATAGCATATATATTGGTCCCCAAAAAATGCGCAACAACATACAGACAAAAGACGGATAGACAGACAGATGGGCATGGCTAGATCGACTCGTCTCGTCGAGCCAATCAAGAATATATATACTTTACGTGGTCTACGATGCCTCCTTAAATGCGTTACAAACTTGCAGACAAACTGATAATACTATTCAAACTCTGTGTGAATCGTATAAAAATATACCTTCAAAATCTTAAACGGTTCAAAAGTTACTGAATTTTGACAAACGTCGGTGTCAATTGGAACGGTAATTTTTGTCAACCTATGAAAATTCTATTTGCTACTAATGTACCTACATATATTAAATTTTATGATCAGGATTTTACTTCATGAAATATATTATAGAAAGTCAACAGTCCAAAATTCTGCGCAATGGTATGTCTCTAATCTCTTTAAATCTTTAATAACGCAATCTAATCTAATTATCTTACATTACGTACCTAGATATATGATTATGTGGTCTAACATAGAATACATATCCAATAATTCTATTAAATAACAATCGCATTCTTCTTCTTAGAGTTCATGTACTGCCTGAGAATGCCTCTAGACCGTGAACGAGTTTTGGAACAATTTGTTTCTTAACTCGTAAAGGTATTGCTACATTTAAGTTGTACAACCTACATAGAGCAAAATTTATACTTGCATATAATTGATTAATGTGATTTTCGAAGGAAAGATTATTATTAATAAAACACTTCATTAAAATAACTATACTCGTATCTATTGGTAAACTATTCAACAAAATGTTTAAAAAAATAGCACTAGCTCGGGGTGCAGAGAAAACCATTGCTTTGGTTTTTGCTGCATTAATGGTAAGACCATTATAAGTCGTCAAATTCAAAATTTAAGACAAACAATGATTGATTTTAATTTCCGCAACATTCAAAAATTCAAGATAAGCGGAGTAAAAATAGTACAATCGAAACTGTTTACAATGCCGCTCATGTAAACGGCCCCCAGTAAAGAACAATGAGGCACACCACAAAAAACATTCATGCAGTTAGATCGAACATGATCAATTTCTACAAACTGCTGTAAGTCTGAAACGACCAAATGAGTTTGCATGCTGACGAAGAAAAATTATGATTATCACAAAGTTTGTTAGTCATTAGAAATTGGTTAATGTTCTCGAAAGCTTTGCTCAAAACTAAATACAAAAAACTTTATAGAACTAATATGACTTCTGATTTGGACTGTAAGAGAACATAGAAGTGATGTAGTAGTGTAGCGATTCATGTAAGTTGATTGACAATCGTCGATAAGGTGAAATTCGTTGGTATCCTACTTAATATTATAAGCGCGAAATGTTTGTTACTCCTTCACGCAAAAACTACTGAATGGATTTTAATGAAACTTTACAATAATATAGCTCATATATCAGAATAACACATAGGCTTTATTAAATTTACGCATTTATTTAATTAATTAAAAAAAAAACAGAGCACAAACATTTTAATCACGTCTACTTTCGTGGACAATAAAAAGCAGATAGTTACAAAATCATCTAGCGATCATGTGTTTGCCTTAAATGGTCATGTGTGCGGGATGATATTAGAGAGGCAGAGAATGAAAGTTTAAATTTTAATTAATCAAAATTTAGAATTTGGATTTTAATGTAATTCAAAAATAAGCATTTCTTTAAAAAAGTATGCATGTATATGCCGCTTATATGAATAAGTACCAAAAATTTTTCAATAAGGTTTTATATATAAAATGAAAATATATATATATATGTATATGTATAGGTATAGGTATAGGTATAGGTATAGGTATAGGTATAGGTATATGTAAATACATATAAGCATAGGTCGTTAAGTATTTTTCACCCTCCTACCCGCACCCTCTATTTTTTAATCGCGATTTTATTTTATTTGTATGAACAATTTTATTACCCGTGGGGTCATGAAGAAGGGCGAAGTAGAGAAGTGGGCAGAAAGAAGGACAGCAACGCGCTTGGTACTAACTAGTATGTAATAATTTGACCCTTAATAATATTTTCCACTGCTTTGGACATAACAGATAAACTGCTTATAGGTCGCACATTTTCAAAACTACAAGATCGACCGTTCCTTTTGATTGGCGTTACGCGACCCTTTTTCGAATCAGCAAGAAATATAGAAATATTTCAAATTGATTGGGAAAATCAATTTTATTTATCGCCGAGGTATTTTATCAACACCACATCATTAAGGCAATATAGAGAGTTCATTCATATATAGGTGAAACAAAATATTCATTGAGATCATTAACATTGGCTTCTAACTCAAAACTATTAATATCTGCAACGCCGGTATTGCGTAGAATGTTCCATAAATGTTTTATGTCTTGATTGCGAAACAGCAAAGAGTCCTCTCGCCGTTTTACCTTACGTATCATATTCTTAGCACGGTTTCTTAGTTTTCAAAATACTTTCCAATTTCTTGTAGAGCGATCAACATAGTATCAACGAAGAGCTAAATCGCGTAGGGTTTAAATATGTCTAATATCACTATTACGCAAGATGTCAGAAAGTGGTCTTTACCTATATTCTTTTGTAAAATTCTATTGCGAATATTCCTAATAGTGGTTATCCGCAGAACTCTGGGTGAATTATAATAGTGTACTGAGAATTAGTGTGGACGAACAGCCGTATATGGTAAGTTCGGACCGGCTAATCGAGTTGATTAAAAATTTTGGTATCATACAATTTGTATAGTATAATAAGAAGAGTAAACATACTCGTAAGCCTAACCAACCATTATGTACAGTAAGTTGGTGTCATTTTCAGCATAATGTGTCCTTCGATCTGCTCCACACATTGGAACTGAGCATTAAATGATGAACAATTACAATATACCGAAAGACTCGAAATACATTTTACAGTGCTTCCATTCGATTACAGTCTGTCTTGATATAAATATTTATTTGTAATGTTATGTCTTATATCCAGTGATCTTTATTTATACAACATACTTATCAAAAAAACATTTATCGAAAGGGCTGTAATCATTTCGTTATACAGATAAACGATGTACACGGATACTAATACACATCCCATTTGTTTTAACTTAAAAATAATATACATATACTAGCTGTCCCGGCCCGAGTCGCTGGTCCCACGTGTTTCGTGTGAATATTTGACGTCGCTGTTGTGCGAGTCTGCGAGATTCTGCTGCTTCAACGAATTGTATGTCGCTCGCTGAAAACGTCGAAGTTGAGACTGTTCTGAAGTCTCAGCAGCCCGTTGAGATGCCAGATATTCAGCATGCTGTTGACGCCGGGCTTGGGACTGTTCTGGTGTCTCATCAGCTCTATGTGCTGCCTCACGCGACACCTGTTCAAGACTTCGCAGTTCAGCTTGTGGAAATGTCTCGTCACGTCTAGCAACTCTCATAGCTCGAGCTTTATTAGAACTTTGGGAAAGTTGTAGTTGCTTTTTCTCAAAATTTTCTTCAAAAATGAAATTTAATAAAAATTTAATTTAAAAAGACACAAATTGTTTTTTTTTTTCTTAACAAATAACCAAATTTTTTTGGCCTAAAGGGAAGGTCGAGTGGATGATGTCTTTTCAAACGACGACGCTGCTGGCTATTGTCGAGCAGGTTTACGGCCAAAGGGCTGTTTTCTTTTAGATTTGATGTGCTCTGAGCAGGTTAGTCTCCTGTCGAGGGTTAAGCCAAGCTATTTTACATTTACATTACTTGCGATTGCAAGATTGCTGACGCTTCTGCATGATCCGTCGAAGTGGCAAGAAACGCTGTATCATCTGCGTATGTGGCGATTACGAGGTCTTCGCTTTCAAGCACAGGAATGTCTGCAATGTAAAGAGTATAAAGAATGGGACCCAACACGCTTCCCTGAGGGACGCCTGTGTTTACTTCGTAGACTTCGGATTCAGCCCACTTGCATCTCACGTAGAATAGACGCCTATGTAAATAGGACCTTTGCAGCAGGTAGAATGGGGCTGGTAAATTGGTCTTAAGCTTGTAAAGCAAGCCTAAATGCCAAACACGGTCAAAAGCCTGTTTAATGTCAAGAAAACTAATCAAATGACTACCAATTTAAATTTAAATAATTTAATAAAAATTTAAATAAAAATGAAATAACTTGTAAGCTAACTACAAAAAAGCTTCAAATTAACCAATATCTTCATACATTATTGACTAATTATTATTCTGATATATAAGCTATTTTATTGTAAAGTTTCATTGAAATCCATGCATTAGTTTTTGCGTGAAAGAGTAACAAAGATCCACACATCCACGCATCCATACAAACTTTCTAATTTATAATATTAGTAGGATGATATACATATATTTTATTTGATTATTTGGACTCTGCGTATTCTCGACTTCAGGCAGCAAGTTATCTTCTAGCTATTGGGTGTCGATCACATTTTGTTCTTGAACAACAGCTTCTTTGTTGATCATTTTCGGGTGAAGATAGCCTTACTAAACAATCCTCCTGTTGATCGTGTTGATCCGATGCTAACCACTTGTTTGCAGATGATGTTATTGGCATATCATATGATGAGTATTTGGCTTTCTAGATATGCATTGAGTTTGTTTTATAAATCTCTTTTGTTTGACAACACCGAGTATGTTCGGTCCGCCAGCTTTTTTCTTCTGACTTCTCTTTTCCAATTTTCGTTCGAAAAATTTTTTATATACACTTGATCGCCTATTTTTAGGTTATTCTGCGTTCTAGTGGCTCTGTCAAAATATCATTTGCTGTAACTACGCTGTATTTTTCATGGTTTCTGCTAGCTTTGTAACAATTTTTTGCCTATTGTTTGTTGATGGTAGTAGCCATCTACAGAACAGCCGTTTAGCAGGGCATGATCCAATTTTATTTGGAGTGTTTCTCCATACTAATAGTGATTTGTGGACCTGATGTTTCGTGCTTAAATTTTAAATTCAGCACTTATAAAGTTTGTTCCGTTGCGTGTTATTACTTTCCTTGGTATGCCCCATATCTTTCAAAATTTATTCGACATGCTCTTATTTTTTGTTTGAGTTGATAAACTGTTAATTATATCTATTTTCAAAATTTCAGAATAATTGTCAATTGTAATTAAAAAATGTTTCTGCTTTTCGTTTATGTTTGGCTCTATCTAATATCCATAGACATAATTTCAAATGGTGTTTGAGAAACTGTTATTATAACTAGTAGTTCTCGCTGTAGTTTCCTGGCAAAGGTGTTTCGTAACATCTTCTGTTATTCCAATACAGTACACTGACTCTCGCGCTAGTTTGAGTGTAACTTCGATTCCAAGGTGCGAGTAATGAAGACGTTGAAGAATATCCTGTTACTATGGTTTTGGTAATAATAGTTTAATTTCTTGCAATATGAACCCTTCACTTGTTACAAGCTCGTCACGCATAGGCCAGAACTTCTTTAGTTTATGATCTAACAGCTTTTTCTCATTGGGCCAGCCGTTTTTTTTTTTTTTATTATTGTTTCTCTTAGATTGATTGTCTCATCGTCATTACCTTGAGCATTTTTTATTTGTGCTAACGTTATTTCTGATATAGGTGTTTCAGATATGTCATCGATTCCTATTTTGATGTGTTACTCTTCTTAATGGCACTGTCATCTGCGATGCATTTCACGGTATGATCTAAAAATAACCGAACTTTTTAGTTATAAAAATACTCAATACAACGTTTGGAATGCGCAACCAATTTATCCATAGACTTTTTAAACTCGCTTTTTTAGATGTTCTTAGCACCTGTGTCACGGCTGCTTATATGGCTGGAATGTCATCGTAAAAAGCTCCTTTCATTGTAGTTTTCATTTTTGGGAAGAGAAAATAGTCGCACGGTGATAGATCAGGCGAATACGGAGAGTGGTCGATGAGACAAATCTGTTTTCACATCAAAAATTCTATGACTACACGAATGTTTTTTGATCATCATTTAACTGATGTGAAACTAAACGTGCACACAGCGTTCTTTTACCCAAATCTTCAGTTAATATTTTGTAGATTGTTCAGTAAGATGAATTTAATTCTTCTGCCAGTGAAATTTGCATCGATAGCGATTATTTCACTTACTTTTTTCACTAACTCAGCACGATTAGATACTTCGGGTCGTCTAGTTCTTGGATCATCCGTTAAATCATCACAATCGTTTTTAAATCGTGTAAACCAAGTGTAAACTTGAGTACGACTCATACAATCATCATCATAAAGTATCTTTTTAAAAATTCGTAAGACTCAGCAAATTTTTCACCGAGTTTAAAACAAAATTTAATATTTGCTCTTTGTTCCACTAAATTTTTACGACATAACTACAAAAACTGCTTTTATTAAATGTCACACGATTAGAATGAACTTAGCTACTTTCGAAATAAGAAAAATGTACCTTTCTAACACTTAAATTAAAAGTTCAGATATTTTTAGAAGACCCCTTGATTTGGTATAAATTTGCTTACGTATTTTACTAATCCGGGTGAGCTAGTCAGTGATTTTTGAGTAGCAGTGGGTATCGTGACTGCTACTTTTAAATCACAGTGATTTTCAACTGCTACTGCAATTGTTAAACAAAAAAATCATTTTATCTATTTTTTTTTTTTTTATTAATTAAACCAACACTTTTATTCATAGTCTTCTTAAATCTGAAATACCCTGTTCCCGTATCCATTCCCAACGTCTTTGTTAAGAGCCCATATGCTGTTGCTGTTGATTATCTCCCACACCGTCGAATCGATTTTTGTACCATTTTAACGAGATCCACTCCAGAAATTGGGACTACAAAGCAGAATTTTAACAACACCATTTGTTTTTTAAAAGTCCTTTTAGTATCCAAGCATGATAGTGACATTTTCTAGATAGGATTAGCTTAAAATGATACAAAAAACCATTCGAGAGTGTTTGAGATAGTCGGAATCATTGGGCTCCCAGGATATGGGCTCTTTACAAAAAGCTTACGAATTGAGGCGAGAAGAGGGTATTTTAGTAAGCGCCTGATTTGTATGTATTCTATTACCAACTATTGTTGATTGCAGCGCCCATTCCAAAACCCATTGGAACATGATTATGCCACATTATCCTTCCCAGGTTTGATCAAGTGACATATATTCACTACAATTCTTTGAGACTAATTGCATACTAAAGGAAACCGCCATGAGTTTCTGGAATATACTCTTTTTGGTACCATTTTCTGGGGAGGATTGGGATAAAATAGCATAAAAAATCATGAGGAGGGAGTTAGATATAGGCTTAATCATTGAGCATCCGGAACAGAAGAAGTGTTCCTTAAAAAAATCTTGGAAATTAAGGTGGAAAGATGGTATTTTAGCAAGTCATCGGTTTTGTATTTATTACTATTGCTGATTTCATAGCCGATTCCAAAAATTGACTGGATCATATATTTTACTCATACGCCGTGAATTACAATATCAAGTGGCAACTGATATCAGTGATTTTTCAGTCGCCGTGATTGCATCACATATAGTTAAATATCGCTCAACTCTACTTGGCATATTCACAATCGAGCTGATTTTCTCAGAATCGGGCTTCACGCCTTCTGCAGATTAATATTCCTAAAAAAAAAATGCATATTTGTTTGGCACAGCTTTATTTTTTCTTTGTTTATTTTCAGATTTTCTGTGCTCAGTTGTTCTAGCAATTTTTTTTGATGGTCAAGTTGTGCTTCATGCTCAGTTTCTCCTTACCAAAAACTAAAATATTGTCAGCGTTGCACACAACGCCTATAAGTTCAGTTATGACTTGATTTTGCCTCATTTGAAATATTTCCATTGCTGGCTTAATTCCGAATTTATGTTTTCCAGAGGGTGTTCATAATGATGTGAGTTTGTTCAAAATGTTATATGCATCTTGTTTTGCAGAGTTTTCGCGTGTTTAACTTGCTAACACATTCCTATTAGATATTACAATCGATACTACTTATTAGATGTAATAAATGTTTAAAAGATCGGAGGTACATTCAAGCACTCAAAGACTTTTCGGTGCAGTACTTTTCCGTATACCAATTCTCCACAAAAAGATTATAAAAAGATGTTCAAAATGCAGCATAAATGAATATATTTGTTCGTATCGAGGCACCATTAAATTGGCTCTCAATTGCGCCTTTGACAATGAGATTTTTTAGTTGTAGTAAATAAAAACTTGTTGCTGTTGAAAATACTGCTCCCCGTTGCCAATTCATTCGATTGGTTGCGGCACACTCAAGCGTCGGCCAATCAAAATGCTACAAGCGTGCCTCTGCATCGGTGCGCCAATCGAATTACACGAAATGGGGCCAAGTCGTAGCGGCGTACAAAAGACAATGCCAACTGGCAGAATTCACATTGAAAAATGAAATGAAACTTAATTTTAGCAATTTATTTTCTAAACTCTCTCGATTTTTGGGACAATGAACTTTGGCAAAACTTTTTTTTTAATTTGTATTGCTCTAGAAAAAATTTTGTTTTTTTGTTTTAAGCAGTCTAAACTTTATTTTAAATACAGTACTAAAGAAATTCCAATCAACAATAATAGTTTATGATTCGAGTGAATTTGTAGCATTTACTCGATTATACGATATATACCAAAAATAGTTTCTTCGTTATTTTCTTACTTAGAATAGCACTCCAGCAAATATCGTTTAAGAAAACTAATTCTTCTAGAATATTAAACCGCATATAAATCGTTGAAGCAAATATGTTTAGGACTGCACTCGGAGAAATGTTAACAAAAAATACCAGGAAATTGTCAAAAATATCTTGATTAATTATTCTTTGATTGTTTTGTCTCCTTTAAAGTAATGCCATTATATGAAACTAGAGAACACAACGTGCGTTGCTACGCCAGTTTGTACAAACATCAACACATCCGTACAAAGTTTCGCTTTTATAATATTAGTGGGATAGATATATGCTGTCGCGGACTTTTTTGTACAACTATTTAAGAGACACATTTCCACCATACATTATATTCGTGTAAGTCTTACGGTTTTTGCAGCGCACGACAGAATAGCTCGCAGATGGTAGACTTTTTTCCGACTGACGTGACACTTATTGCTATATTTTGGCCAATTTATACAATATCTTCAGCCTATATGAGCTATATCAGAATAACACACAGAGCTATTGTAAAGTTTCATTAAAATCCATTCAGTAGTTTTTGCGTGACAGAGTAACAAACATCCACACATCCATACAAACTTTCGCTTTTAAAATATTTAGTAGGATAAACATATTCCAACTCCTATTTCAATTTTTTGAAAAACTATTCTATGAATTCCAATTTTTGGAATAACTTTCAGATCTAGTCAATCAGATCAAAACGCATTCGGAGTGGCAACTGAGTCGTAGTAGCAGAAAATAGTCACGGAACACCATGTCAGATCAAGACGAAGCTTACGGAATGGCACGAACAGTGTTTTTGGTCAAATAGTCGCTTACAAGATGAGGATATTTGCAATAAATTAAGAAAACTGGAAAGAGTTCGCGTTAAAATTCGTCTTTCGCGCAAAATATTTTGCATAGTACACTGCATCGATTAAAACGAGACCCTAAGGTCAGCAGCTATTTCCCTGACGATTTTTAAGCAAATGATTTTGATTTTTTGAACATGTTGGCCAATCGGAGAAGTGAATAGAAGGAGTCAAATCATCATCCACACTGGGATTCGGTTTGAACTCTTTGTACCACTCGTCTATGTACCACAATTTCGTTAAAATTTTGAAAGTTTCAGCATATGAAATTTTCTTGACAACACTCAATTTTGGACAAACTTCGAAAACTTCAGAATTCACAAAACGCACCAAACTCTAACGCACCAAACTTTACAAAGCATTTTGGCACGAACCATCTGACAGTTGTAGCAACATTTATACATGACTTTTGTATCAAGCACGAGAAAAGTTTTATTTCACAATAACTCAAGCGATGTTCGTTTATATGAGTAATTCCGGAAATTTTTATATCAGAAGGTACTTTTATAACTATATCAAGCTCATTTAATATCTTAAAAAGAGTGTGGTTTGGTTTTTGTGTGGATACGGAACTCCCAGAGACAAAAAAACAATTCACTTATCAATTCTCTTTAATGCTTTTATGATTTCTGCTTCATGTATGTATTATTTTATTCAATTAAAATGAAAAGTTTGTAAAAATGCAATTATTAATTCAAATTGATGCGAATTAAATATTTTTATACAGAACAAAAATTCTCTTTTGGGGGGAACGTTTGACACTTCACTTTCCTTGAATCCTTGAATCGTTCTGCTTGTTTGTCACTAACGTTGCAAAGAATTTCTGGAAAATGATATCAGTGGCTGTGCAAACAATCAATTTCAAGGTACATATTGTATCAATGGACTCTGAAAGACAGATCCTTTACAAATGCTCTGTAGTTTGGCGTTCTCTATATCTGATAATATATTCTACGATGCGAACAAATGAATTCCAAGCAAACTTTTCTTTTGTTAACACAACGATTTTTCAACAATTGCCAAAAACGCTGTTTTTAGGGGTTTCAACCCCAAATTTGCTCTAAAACGTGACTTGATGGAAAGTTCTTCAATCCAGATTCGTGTTCAGCATGAAAAATCCATTCGGAAACTTATTTGCATCTAAAAAATTAGAATTTGCAGGGCAGTGTAATCAACTGCACACTTAAAGCACATTGATTAAGAAACTGAAAGTCTCTATTATAACAATTAGCACTTTAATTAGTTGTTTTTATTATGTAACTAGATGTAGTCCTTAATTTCCTTGATTTTATAGGCACTGTTGTATGAATGAAAGCTAAAAATAAAAAAACATAATCATTAGCAAATGTTTATTAAGTATTTTTTTCTTATTTGCGTCCATTTAAAGTTTTCATTATCATTTGTATAAATTGATTATTTCAGTGGTGCTGCAAAATAGAAATATCCAAATTTTTGCAACCGTAAAATACGCCAATTTCGCAAGTAAGAGTCAATTGAAAAAAAGCGAAGGCAATTTTCGGAGTCAGTGACCACAAAATATGCTGGGAAAACTCCCGACTTTCGTACATTTCTCTGAGATTCAGCTTCAAAATACTGTTCCACTATGTATACGTTGTAGATTGTGTTCAGCTGGAGAAAATTAAAGCAAAACTTCAATCGAGCGCGACTTCACTTGGAGGAAAGAACATGCCGCTGTTTAATAAACCTAAATTAACATTAAAATTTAATTCCGGCAAAAATATCTCAACAGCATACTTAATCAAACATCATGTCTACCATTTAAACTAAAGTCATCTGATCACTAAAGACATCTGAGAGATTTTCAATGTTGACGTTCAGGTTAGCAAATACTCTGGAAACTCTTAGAACCATTTATACTTTTTATTATTGAATTCATCATTGTTTGTGGTGCTAACATCTTCGACAACTCCTCATCTTGCAGACATCCCATCAGAAATTCAACTTGTGTTAATTGACCACCATCATTATTTTCATCCATTTTTGCAAATACATATATTTTTGCCCGTTCCTCTGCTGAATCAGCCGGCCCATTTGACGAGCATGCACCCAACATGTCATAGATTGCCTGCACAATATTTTGGTAATTTCTTGCATATCGATTACTCCATTGCCGTCCACATCATACATTCTAAAAGCCCATTATAGTTTTTTCTCAGGAGTTCCACTTGAAGTTACATCTAGCGCGAGGAGAAATTCCTTTCAAATTATTTATTTTCAGCACCAACTAATTGAGACTGTCTTGCTTCGAGATGCATTGTATGAACTTATTTTAAATACACTGGACTTGTTTTTCAAATAATCTAGCACAACAATTTCTGTTTTAAACTATAACAGAAGCTTTAAAAAGCACAATCGATACAAAAACCAACCATAAGGGTGAATGGAATCCATGCTGGAGGATTGTAGCTGCGAGGACTGTCATACCGCTGCTTGCCGAATATTAAATCAGATATTTTACGCAAGGTGATGCAATGCGCCAGCAATCATAAAAATGATCCAGAGCCAGCTGATTTTTTTGTTGTTGAAGTCAATGAGGCATACAGCACCGTTGATATATCTGAGTGGAATGCTGATTTTATCAACGTGGATAAGAAGACAATCTTCGTATTGATAGCTGCAGCCATTTACTTAAACATGAAGGGTTGTTTGGATCTTGGATGTAAAACAATCGCTGTCACCGACAGATATATTATCTTTGGCATTGACAATGATTCGAAACCGGTGGAAGTGGAGCCTCTGTACTAGGACGACAACGAATGGTGGAAGAGTAGTGGCTTTCAGCTAAATTGTTTCGTTTTATTCAACAATAGCAGTCTTTAATTTATGTTATTATAAACTGCATTCGTATTTATTGAAAATAAACGAAATATTCTACAATATCTAGGGTCATAATTCTGATAACTTTAATTTTTGCACCATTTAATTAAAATTCAATTCGGCAAAGGAAAAAAAAAACACTGAAGCAATTATTTCTTCATCAAGCGAATTGCATTTAAAATGCAACACTTTTAGACTAACTCAGCCAAAATGTAAATATATAAAATTTATATAAAAAAATAAACCTTATTCAAAAGGTAAGCCAACAAACTGCTTTGGAGTCGTCGCCCCCTACAAGTGCCTCAAGCTACAGCGCAAAACTATTACAGTTTTCAAGACTTCTGTGCAATTTTCCCACGCAGCAGGTTGAGATTTTACACGGCGTGTGAAAACTTCGAGGCAAAAAAAAGTAATAATAAACGAGAAAGAATTATTTTCAAGTTAATTAACCAAAAGAGCCACAATGAAGCACGGCAGGCAGTGCTCCCTACTTAGAGTTGCATTCTTATAAGAATATATATATATATATATATATACATATATATATTTATGTAGAGCAGTTGACGATGTTGAAGATGACAGCCTGCAAAGTCATTCGGTAGTAGTGAGGGGGATGACGGACCTGAGTGTTCATTAAAAATTCCAACTAATTTCAAATTCAGCGCGTCTTACGTATAAGAAAAGTCTCGAATAAGAAAAGCCAAGTAGTTGAACTGTTGTCGTTTGATGGTGGTGGATTTTTAGTGGTCGTATTTTCTTGCCGAACACGCAGAGTGAAATTATATACATAACTACAAAATATTAACGTAGTACTTTGGGGTTTATTTTATTTTTTCTTACTGCACACGCAAACATCTTTGAAATGAAAGCGCGAGTTTGTCGCTTAAGTCTTTCGTGTTGAAATTCTTATTGGCTCGACAAGGGTTGAACGTCTTGGCTTGCAACTTGCTTATGCTGGGAAAATTCTGTCTAACTGATAAGAGTTTATATTATGCATAATTGCTTAGTTATGAGTATTCTTTGTTTTTTTTTTTTCTTTTAAGTTTTTGGTCAAATGCTTTCAAATTTTATTTTCACAATAGCAGAAGAAAACTTGTTTCTGCGATTTGATTTCTATTTCATATTTTGTTGTTTTTCAAACGGAAATAACATTTAATTAATGCTAAGCAAAGTCGTTAATTTGTAGATGTAAAAAGGGCAACAAAATTCAAATACAAAACACCAGAAAAGCAACAATAAATATAATAATGCATAAAATTAATAGTCAAAAAGTTTCTCACAATTTTCTGTCGTACAAATATATACAATCTTATACACTCCGCTCTATTCCGCACTTGTTGCAAATCAAATCAAAACAAAAACAACTACTCAGCATTTTTTTTATTTTCCCCGAGCTGTGAGAAACATTTTGCTCCTTGCCAACGTATACAAATATAAAACAATGAAAGATAGATCTGTAGTGCTGGCTTATAACGCATCTCTTACTCCGTCGCCTATCGTCTATTGGGGTTTCCTTTTGTAGCTGTATTCTAAACTACGTTCTAAACTTTGTCGGCCTTTGTTGTAAATGTAAGTACTACGTTCTAAACTACGTCTATTAAGAAAGAACGCCTAAGAGCCGCGAACGTGGGAAGATCTTTATAAATGTGTTGCATTTGTAACAAATGACAAAGTAAAAATCTAACTAGAAAACAGTGAACAAAACTAAAATAGAAACAAAAAAATCGTTTTATACGGTGCGAAAATTTTCCCAGCATAATCTAGATTATATGCATTGTCTTGAAATGAGTTGAGCAAGTTTTAAGAGACCTTATAGTAGCTATAGAGACATGCTGTAAAATATACACGTTCATGACACGAATAGCGCGCGTAGATCCTAGAGTATGGGAACCAACTTAATGCTATAGTTGCAATGATGGAAGTATTTTATCGAGACTTTTGTGTGTATAAAATAATTTATTTCCGTTTTTTTTTTGTTTTTTTTTTATCTTTTCGCTTATTTCTTACATAAATTTGTCTTTTTCTTTGCATAATTTTGGGACATCTTAAGGACTAAAATAGTTTAATGCTATATATATATATATATGTATGTGCTATTGGTATATAGCAGATCTTGATTTTTTGTTAAATTTTGTTCTTCGACTACACTTGTTTTTAATGTTGTATGTATATAAATAGCTTAACCTTACAACTATATAAAATCTTCTGCATTTGTATAAATAAAATGAGTTTCAATAGATTCCAGTAGCCTAGAGGAGGAGAGGAAAGCTAGTACTAGTAGTTATTATATACAGCAAAGCATTTACAATTTAATGTATTGTATGTGTGTACGTTTGTGTGTATAGAAGGTGTGCGAAATTAAGTCAAATTAAAATAAATTTTTCAACAAATAAGTGAGACTTCGCAACGAAATAATGTATATGAATTTTGACTAATTATTGCATGACATACTAATACAGTATATGAAAATCAAGCGAAGTTTAAAGCATGCCATCTCTTCGTATAACTTAAAACTGCTGAAAGAAATCTGCTAAATAGAGTGCTTAACCTAAGTGTAAAAGCAAATAAAAAATTATTGGAATATATGTATTGTATATGTATGGATGCGTTGCGTTGCAGGGTATGCGTGTGTGTATGTGTGTGTGTGTGTGTTTGATGCCGGTGTTAGCAAAAATAGCGACAACGCAAATCCAAAGCTACGCGTAAGTCAAACACAGGTTGCCGCACTCAGGACAAGCCGCCGGTATGACTGTTCCATTGCACTTCGGAGATGGAGGGCAGTGCCTGATGTAGCTGCTGATGATTAGCATTAATGACACTTCCAGCATCGCTGGGTGAGTGTGCGTTGCCAGCATTATTGTTGCTCATGCTGTTTATATTATTGTTATTGAGCTGCCGCGTGCGCATCACATCGTCCGATTGTGTACAGTGTGGTCGCGGGCCAGGCTCAGGTGTGTAGGTGAAAGTCAGACCGGTGGCATAGATGATACCGTCGTTGCGCACTAGCGAAATAGGCACTTGCGTCGGCTGGCGTACCTGTTTGAAAGAAAAACAAAAAAATAATAATATTTTTATACACGCTACATGTATACGTTAATATAAAATAAGGTGAAACTTACCCAAAGCCATTCACCGCGAAATTGCGAGATTTCTGGCACTACACAGAGCAACGTCTCCGTACAACGATACATAGTCTCCGCCTCTACATCGCCAAACCAGACTTGCAAATGTGGCGTAAAATTGTCACCGCTCAGCTCTAGCATTGCCACATCACCGCCACCGTTGAGATTCAGCGAGTTTACAATGGGCACGGGTGTTACGGGGGAGCTGTTTAAAAATATTGTTATTTTATAGATATTACTTTGAATATAATATAGTATACTTACGCCACTGGACCCATGCCTTCGTAGAACTGATATTCAGCTTTGTCTGTCGATATAATCGTCCAACAGGCGCCGTCATTGATCATCTCTTTATTTGGCTCCTTTGGACACGGCGTCGCCTGAAATTGTATGATTTTTTCCTGCGACAAACACAGGTACATGCGATCCGTGTCCTTCATATAGAATGCGCACTTGTGCAACTGCGACACTGGATCATCTGCTTCGAGCAGCGCCATTTGTTTGTCTACCTTGCGTATGATTAGTCTTGGCAGCGCCATACCCGTCACTGAGCAGACCAGCTTTACAGTGGCACCGTAATGTATATAACCGTCACGCACCTGAAATTCCTCCGATTCAGATTCATTGTCATCGAGCAGGTGTATCGTAAAAGCACCCCATTGTGTAGATGAAGCGTGGAAATGTCCGTTTTCCACATGCAGATAACGCGTAGACACTGTTTGCGAGCGTAGACGATTAAAGAGCGCCACGTTAGTACCGCTTGCTATGCACAAGTCGGCATTTTTAAGCGACTGTTTCTTTTTGGACGGTTTCGAGATGACCTTAATGCGTTTCGAGTTAAAAACGCCAATGTCGTGACCATTGCCATAGAACATCTTTACAGAGAGCATGAAATGTTTTCGTTTGTCAGAGTCCGAGATGAAAAGAGTTTTGGCGGCGCAGTACTGTTTGCCGTTGAGATCCAATTGCTGCATGTCCTGATCGGAACTCCCGATGCCAATGAAAGCGCACAGCTGTGCACCTTGCTCGCCTTCACCTTTCTGCAACATCTCCTCGTATCGTCGTCGCCAACCACTACCAAACAGATAAATGCAGGGCGGTGGACAGAAGAAACGCTTTTCGTTGCCGTAAGATTTTTGTGCGACCTGTAAAATATACATATATGAAAGCACACAAGGAAGTCATTAGAACCCTTCACTGGCTCAGCATAAACAAGTTCACACGAAATTCGCTCGGCCGTCAAATTATGCCTAACCGCAATCGAGCGAATGTGCGCGCGTCTGTGCACCAATTATAGCCAAATTAGAAGCAGAAATCAATCATAACGCCAAATTGAGATTGCAACCGATAATGTTGATGACGATTGCAATTTAAATTTTGTTTAATTAATTACAATTATTTGATTGCTACGGTGTCGGCCGTCGACGCTGCCGCCGTCGCACTTTGCTCAATTTGTGCGCAGCCAAGTGTGAAGGATGCAGCCACAATTAGTTAACAATTGCGGCGGCGGTGACGGCGGCAGTGTTGGTGACTTGACTACGACTGCACGCGGAATTCCAAAAGAGGTGTACAGCCCAACGCCCAGCGTTAGTTGACAACCGCAAGAAACTATTTCGAAATTCGTTCGACAGAACTCTTGGCATGCCAGCGTAAGACCACAAGCATATCAAGCAGTTAAACCCAACTGACTTTGTTGGCCAATTGTTGGAGTTTTGTATTACATATACATACCTTTGCGTGCAGTATGACGATGACCATGTCGTTACGCTCGCGCATATAACGCTCCATCGCATCCCGCGATAGCTTTTTGTCCTCGATGCGTGCACCACCGACAACTGATAGTCCGCGCGGTAGCATGGCGAGCTGATGTTGTGCAGCCTGCTGCTGCTGTTGTTGTTGTGCATGTTGTGTTGATGACTGCTGCTGTTGCTGGTGGTGCAATGGAGGCCCGCTACCAAGGCCAAAATGTGGCATCTCGCCGGCTAAATGCGAGATCGAAGACGTCGGCGGCGGTGATAGTGTATCGCCGGTGTCTAGCAGCTGCTGTTGTCCGTGGCTGTGTAACTGATGCAATTGACCGTTTGATGTTGTTGGACTGTTGCTGCTGGTCGAGGCTAGGCTCAAGTGCTGTTGTGAATTTGGCGGTGGTGAACTATAGTGCTCGTAGCTAACGGCGGACACGGCGGGAGGGGGAGTATTGACGTTGTAATGATTATAGCTCTTCATTTAGCGCGTTTGTTCAAATACATTTTGTTAAAGTTGCGTTTGAGAAGCAGTTCGTGTTGTTATTACGGGATTTTTGACTGTTTGTGTCTTTAAAATTTGGCAAGTTGTTTTTCACTTTGGCACACAGTTTACTTTGCACTTGACTGTGAAATTGATTTTCATTAATTTATGTGGGATTATTCAAAATTGTTTTAAAATGCGATTCACAACAAAACAGACACACACACGCACACACAAACAAACACACCCACTCCATTCACTCTATAGTGCTTCTTCTTCAGTCCTTCTCATCGATAGCAATAGCAGCTGTCGTTTCACACGCTTCGACAGTGCGCGCTGCCCGAGTTCTCAGACTAATTATTATCCTTTGCACTTTAAATATAAATGTCTTTTACGCTGCTGGCGAACGCTATCAACTCAAGATGCCTTTTAAATAACTATTACTGCGTTGCGAATTTAAAAACCGACCGAACGCTTTGCCGACCGGCCTATCTTCTTCTTATGTTACCTTGTTTTTTGCCTTTTTATAAAAGCCACAACAAACCGCTTTGCGCAAATGTAAAACGGTATATTTCCATTCCGCTTTGTACAAATTTAAAACGGTAACAAACGTTCTAGGCGAACATGTGTGATAAATAGCATTTAGCACACAAATATGTTTGAGATGAACCCCTTCAATCAAATTAACATGCATAAAACATTTCATCCCTCTAACTTAAAAGGAATCCGGAGCGCTGCTGCCCTTTCCCTTACCTCTTCCTCCACTGACCCACCATCACCCTGCCTCTTTCCCTACCACCTCTTCCCCTAGCACCACGTCTCATACCACTTCTTCCCCTGCCCTTCCACCATTCCTTTGACTACAACCTCTCTCTCCCTCTCCCTCCCTTCTCCAGCCATTACGAACATATGAAAATAAATTTGAGCCGTAACTCTCAATTGATAAATTACTACACATTTTTCACACCATTTTTATATATGTAGTTAGATTATTATGTAGTGTATGTAGTGTAAAATGGTATTATCAGTTTGTCTGAAAGTTTGTAACGCATTAAAGGAATGCTCGTAGAGCCCTTAAAGTATATATATTCTTGATCAGCTCGATGAGACAAATCGATCTAGCCATGTTCGCCTGTCTGTCTGTCAGTCAGTTTGTCTAGATGTTCTTTCGCATTTTTTGGGCACGAATTTTTAAGATATCCGGTTGTAAATCGACATATAGACTTATTTTTATTGCAGTTTAATAGAGTGACATGCCACGCACATTTTTAAGGCAGCCTCCATACAAACCACACTCCAACAGCTTGAAACTTCATGGGAATGTTACTTCTTCATATTTCGCTCTTCTTTTTGTCTGCTGTTTGCAAACAGCTAATATAAACGATTGAAAGACAAACAGTTTAATTTCTTTTCAACTGCTGGATAAACGCCCCTACTAATAGATCTGCAGCCTTGACTCGTTTAGTTTGCGATATATGTAGATCGCAGCTTCTCACATATAAAGAGGCATTTTCAATTGCTAGTAGTACGGAGTTGTGGAAACGCAGAATAGTTTCAATATTGGCTCCATCATTAAAGCCATGAGCCAACTGATATGTTGGCATCGTCAGCAACTTCTCTAATAGTAATTCCACGATTCTTCATTTCATTATTTACCGTCTAATGGGAGGAATTGTTGATGTCAACAATGGTGAATACTTAAGCAAGCTAGCTTGAGGAAATATCTGCCGGCCGCGACCGTTTTCCTTATGATTCCATAGGGAATAATTCGAATTTCGAAAGCCTAAACTCTTTTCTTAAAGTAATTGTTATATAATTCAAATTAGTCTTATCCGGTAGATATCTCGATTGCTGTAACTTTCAATGATTTTTTTTTCTGTGCTTGTAGGGTCAAGATATCGATAGGATATTTATTCCCTTTTGTTTTGTAGTTTAAACTAATTACACTTTTATTCAGAGACTTAATTAATTTATCTCCATACCGATTTTTTTTTTAAATATTCAATGATAACTGAGACACTACGATAGAACATCTGCAGTGACCAGCCAGTACATATGAAAACCAACTTGGAGTAATCATATTACCGCAGAAAACAACCAATGTAAGAGGAAGAATTGTCAATGCATTGGATTTTGTACGTTCGGAATTGTACTTTATGTAGAGACCTCAATGTACATACATTTTTGGAGTAGCTCCATAAGGCAGTAGCGGATCCAGAGCGCTCTCTTGGGGACAAACTCTACACATTTCCAATTATTTGATAAAAATGAAGCGAAAACAAATAGAAATGTACTGAACAAAAATGTTCCCCACGTTCTCTTCCCTATATCCACTAATGCAAGGACCATTAGTGGATATAGGCAAAAAGGACAAAAATGTTCTTCGTATCATCAAACATAGTTAAGCTACAATCCACTAGTCAGATGAATTGCTTTTGCATCGACGCCACTTTTTTATCTGATTAAATCGTTGTAAAAGAAAAGTTTGAACCTTGGACGTGAGAAATAATAGGTTTCAATTATTTTAGCAGGTTGTTCTGTGATTAAATGATCCGTTACCTTAAATAACGTACAATAAACTAATAAAATGACGTTTGGAATGATGAAAGGCCTTATGTTATGAAACGACGAAATGAATAGAAGTTACAAATGCTACAAACGCCTGTCGTCCTTCTGCCCGTCAGCAGCACCGTTTGTGAGAGAGAATGCAAAATGTTGTGCGTAATGTTTTCATTGAACATTTTGGATTGAAGATTTTTTTTATTACAATATTAACTTAACATTCGATATGTGTTCTTCACATATGTATATATTAAATGTCGTGTCTCGCCCACATTGGGGGGTAACTCTCACGTAACCCAATATCCACTTTTATCGACTAATCGAAAATGTACCGTGTGGTGTATTCTTGTATATTCAAGAAACAAATGAAGTGTTCTACTCTATTCAAAAGGGCACTATTTTCCAATATGAAGATTTAATCAAAACACAATTTATTATCGCTTCAATAAAACGTAGAAACGATTTCCTTTTTTCAATATCAACTTTGATTGTATTTGTTTTTTTACATATCAATCACTAGTTGCTTTGGTTATAGTTTTAATTTTAGCTTTTGAATTTTTAATGACATGGGAAAATTGAAAGATGTGCGTTTATTGATTTAAATGACTTTGTGTAAAACCTTTTAAAGTGGAACAGGTAATAGCAGGTAATTGCTAACAAATTTGTGGCAACAACAACAATAATGTTGTCAAGGTGCATCTGAAAACACAAACATCGAAACATACTGCTCTCCATAGATTAAAACTTTATATTCATATATTCATACTTAATCAAAATTTATATTTACCTAGCACGGTATATAAAGCTCGCTTAATACGTTTTTTTTTTTGTATTATGAATTTGTTTGGGATCAAATTGATTCGTTCCCACCAGTTTCAAAAAGTAACTGTAGAGTTTTGTAGCTACAATCTCTTAGCCATTGTATGCGACAGTGTCGGAGGAATATTTTAGTACCTTGCGATTAAAAGCAGTCAGGTATTTTTATGTATTTAACAGACGAATCAGCTGTTAAAACTAGAGTTGGAAAAGTATCGATAGCGGGCGCATTTGATAGTTTGAAAAAAGATAAGCAATTGTTTACGTAAGTCTGTTTATACCCTCTACCCATTTTTCATTGCAACCAGTTGAGCGACAATGCATAACATCAAGCAGAAAAGCAAAGCTATCAAAAATAAATGCCGCGAGGCAGATATATTAGTTTAGTTTTCTGTCTCATTCCGAAGCAACAACAATCTAAAATTATGTATAAGTTTTTATCATTAAGTTATTTCTGTATTGAACGGAGATTTAGTAATTAATATTTCTCGCATTATTTCATCCAAAATTAACACTTTGCATTAACCAACGTGGTTTTTTAAACCCTTCACATTATAGAGAAGCATTGGTTGTTATTGTAAGATCGAAATAATTATTATAAATGGTTTCGTATGATGAGAGAATAGATAGTGTAGTTTTATATACAACAAACATTTTTTTTTTATATTTAAAAAAAAAAACAAAGAAATATTAATCGAATTAGAGCATGAAATGCGATAGTGTTTTTCGATGTCATGAACTCATGACTGCAGCATTCTTTCTTGTTTAAATCTGTGCTTATACATATATGTACATATTTAGTGATCAAAATTATTACAATTAAATACATTAGGGAACGAAATTAACCTCATTTTAATGTCTTTGGCTGAAACATAATTTAGCTGGTGAATTGAGGTCCGCTGAATGCAAACTGATATTTTTTCTTACATGTTTTTCGCGGGGCAGCCAATTCATATTATTTTCCTTATCATTCTTAGTAGTTATTCTGATTAATGAACATACTTAGTAAGGTAGTCCGATCAAAACAAACTTTAGCTTGAATTAAAGTAATTTCATTTCTTAAAATGTTTCTGTGTTTTCGTATACGATTGTGCATGGATATAATTGAATAAAATTTTTTAATTTGAAAATGGTTAATTTTTTTGTAATTTTTTTAATTGAACAAATTCAAAACCGATAGAACATTCGATAGTAATACAAACAAAAATACTATCGATAGTTTTCCATCTCTAGTAAAAACAAAGAATAAAGTAAAGACTGGTGCCGTGTCGAAATTTGTCTGTAGTTAGTCAAAATTTTTCACACAAACGTCCACAAACATTTAAAACCTTATCACAGAAAAAGATGGAACAATACAAGGGCCTACGGAAGACCTTATACATATGGACGGACAGCGATGGACTGGAGCAGCGCGTCGAGCAGGTAAAGAAGGGAACCGGTGGCGAAATTGCGCTTGAGAATATAAATCGTCTCTCGTTTTGTAAGTATTTGCGTGCTTCAGTGGGTCAGCACAATTTTAATTGATTTGTAATTGGTTTATATTTCACAACGCAATAGCATCGTACGCAAACTCCAGCTTCGACTTGATTGTCATCGAGAATGGACAGCTAACAGATTCCTACGCCAAGCTGATCTACATGCTGAAGCCCAATGGCAAAATCCACTTGGCCGGATTTGTGGGCACTGCATCAAGTTTGCTGCAAGAACTGAAACTATCCGGTTTCCTTAACCCAGTTGAGTCAGGTGATGTGATTACAGCGGAGAAACCCAACTACGAAGTAGGTTCCTCGGTTAAATTATCTTTTGCAAAGAAAGACACAAAGGCTGCAAGTGTTTGGAAAATAAGCGGCGACGAAGACGATGAGGAGTTGATCGACGAAGAGGAGCTGTTGGACGAGGAGGACAAAAAGAAACCAGATCCAGAGAGTTTGAGAGGTAATAAATTGTTTTGGGCTAATTGCTATCATTGACAAAAACAAAAACGATTCAATATTTTCAGTTTGTGGCACCACCGGCAAACGTAAGGCATGCAAGAACTGCTCCTGTGGCTTAGCCGAGGAACTGGAAGCTGAGAAACAGTCTAAAACTGAGACACAAACCGCCAAGTCAAGCTGTGGCAGCGTAAGTTTATTATTTTGTTTTTTTTTTGTATAAAACATATTTCAATATCTCGATACTTTGCAAGTATCAGGCACAGATGTGCATCAGGATTTAAGATGGTTGAGACAAATAGTTATTACTTCTTATGAGCGCTTCTATTTTCAAATAATATATTTGACGATTGCTTAGTATGGTAGCCCTATATTTTTGTGCATTGTATCCATACGGTAAAATTGCATTTTAAACTTGTGAAAATGTATATAAATGGCAGAAGGATTGCGTTGCAGACCCTATACAGTAAATATATATTCATGCTAAGCATCGGACTTAGACATATCTGTCTGACCATCTGTTTGAACGAATTAATACTAGTTTCAAAGAACTAGTATTAAATTAACATGGTAACCCAAATTTAAGGGGTACCTTCATACAAATATGTCCTCATTGTTAAATTTTACTTTGAAAATTTATGTTTGTTGTATTGTTTGCTACGCTAATAAGATATACCGTATAGGTCAGGTCGTTTTTGTGCTTAAGATAGAAATGTAAATTTTGACGTATCTTACGTCAATACTTAGAAGATATTCCATATAGAGCCCAGATCAGACCGCTTTAAAGGGTAGCCCCTTGCAAACCTGCCCCATTTTTGAGTTATTCTATGATAATTTCTGGTTTTTTCGAAATTAAATCAAATATTTCATCATTTCTAATAAAATATTGGGCACATGTGCAGAGTGGACCATAAATAATATAATCTATGCTTCGTATGCTTAAATAAGATACAGGGTATCTCGAAGTCGAGCACACTCGACTGCAGCATTCTTTCTTGCTTAATGTAGCTTAAAATTGATATTATTTTTATTATTTTTCGCAAAATATCCGATTTTTATATTTTGAATCGTACCACTATAATATAAGTACTCCATACAAACTTGTCGATATTCGACTAACTTCTGGAAACTTTATTATGCAAGCTACTATTTTTTAAATTGTTGAGGTGTATATGATTTTTTGACAAACCGAAAATGTATTACATATTTAATTCTCTCTGAATGTGTTCTAGATGAATTTTCAATATTTTGCAACCCACAGTACACGTACACCAGACAGTCTATGAACCCGGCTAGTTGAAGCTGCCACCTTTCTCAACTTAGACTTAAATTAGCTCAATGTACTCTTCCTATATCTTGAAACATCCTTATCTTTACTCCATTTTTCTATCTCAAAAACGTACATCAGCCGTAATCCTTGCCGTATCCGCTACAATATACTAATGGTCCCAAATAAAAGCCTCAAAAACATTTAATTATACGAGTAAACATCATAATCACCTTATCAAGTATTTTGTGTATCATAAATTATAAAAGGTCCTTTTTGCCGTAACTAGCCATATTGAGGCTTTATCACTAAGCAACCTGTTTACTTGGTGTCTCGTCCGGAACATATGGACAGAAAGTCTCATTTAATGATTACTGACGTCTTGAATCTTAGACGACATTTGAATTTGAAATAAAGAATAGTTAATTTTAGAAAACACATAGAAAGTGATAGATACTTATTCTGCTGGTCATCATCTTCAAACGACCATATTTTTATACACTGCACACTCTTTAGCTGCAATCGATTAGATATCCTAGTCCTCATAAATATGATTATTGACATACCTATATTTTAAGTTTTTCGTCTCCAAATGTAAACAATTAAGATACTACTAGATTCAATGCGTATGTAACAAAGGGACGGAGTCATAGGAGACCCTATAAAGTTATATAGTGCTCATCTATTCTAATAGTGAATATGATACGATAACGTATTAGCACTAGATTAAAAGAATTCCAACTCAGAGTAATGTAAGCTAGTAATAAAATGTAATGTGCATATCTAGGAATAACTTTAAACAGTAAGCTTTTATGAAAAATACGCAGAGGATGAAAATACACACAAAGGAAATGCACTAAGAAAACACTTGTGTAAGAGCAACCTGAAACCCATGCTCTGGTTGTATAATATGTTAGAAAAATCAATGTTACGATATGGCTACTTCAGACATTTGTTAGAAATGTCTCTCTATATGGACACAAGACGCATTAGTGTCCATGCAATGAGGCGAAATGATAAGAATGATCATATTTAATCGGAGCTTCACCATTTTCTTGATGTCGGAGACCCCGTACGTACTAAAACCACATGCCATCAAGTGGTATACGGATAGATCTTTGACGGCATATGGAACTGTTGTGGGAGTCGTAGACTCTAGGCAAAACTACTGTGCAGATACACCCGTATCTTTCAATTATAATTAGATGTATACAGTTTAATATATACTATCGCAAATGTGATATGGCCTTTCTATCAAAGATTCAGGTGGCGTTGAAAGCACTAAGCTCATACTCCGTAAACTAGTGCAAGAGGTACTTATTGTATTGGTGGAACTCGACACACCCAACAGAGTTTATCTGCTATGGGTACAGGTACACACAAATATATCCAATATTCCATTGTTAATAATAACTTATCGAAATTCAGTTTCACATTAAAGCCTCTTATTCAAAAATAATAATGAACTTCAAAAGTACAAAAAAAAAAAAAAAAAAAAAATTAAAACAAAGTTCAAAATTTAATATTTTTCGTAAAACTTCTGATATGATTGTGTGGTATTTTTTCTATAAAAATCCAATCGTAATCACGTAAATCACACTCGTATTACTCTTCCTTTGATAACGTTCAGAATCCATTACATCTTGGAGAAAACGCTCTCCTTGTTTTTTTGAATAGGAACTCATGTTATCTTTGAATTGGTCTAAGTGAACATTTAACATATGTACATAAAGGGACACTCTGATTTTAAGCCTTTCAAGCATAGTTTAAATCAATTCTTTATAATTTTCAGTTCTGTTGTTACCGAGAAAAGCATGAATTAAGACTGTTCCATGCTTCTTTTTCGTGAGTATTGTGCAACTGTGTGATATCGTCGGACCACAATAATAGGCAGCTATTACCTTCTATATTTGTGGTCCGAACAAATTTCGGGAACAAATTCTTTAAATATTGGAAAGCATCTGAGTCTGGATTAAGAGCTTTCACAAACTGATTCATTAGATCTAATTTTATATGCTACGGAGGCATAATTAAATCCTAATTTTGTATAACTCGTTCCATTTGACATTATGTTTGCCTATATAGAACTCCGTTCGCTTGTGCCATGTATGTTGCATCCGCTCTGTTTTCCCATAAGCAAAGGTACCTAGCATATTTAGTACTCTTGCATTCCCATTTGAAAGCCAACCAACTTAAATATCGCCTATTACTGTGCAGCTGTATTCTGCAAACTTCTAAGTTTCTAACACCATTTTCATAGTATCGAAATTTTCTTTAAGTGTGAAGGAGTTGACTATGAAATTTGTTAACATTGTACAGGCCAGCGTTTAAGCTTTTTGAACGACTGTCGATGAAAATCTTTTTGACGGTTTCTCTGATGTGTTATTTATACAGTTGCTTCAAGCAAATTGCACTAATTCAAACGTGAACGTGGGATTTGCGCTTTACTATTATGCAGGTTATGTATGATATGCCCAATAGTAAATCGTTAAATTCTTTTGAGTTAATTAGGTGTAGTCCAAAACTCTCCGACTTTATCATGATTTTACTGTCATCGGTGTTGGATAGCTTGAATTTCGAAGTTTTCCAGCTTTGAATGGGAAGAAAGGAAAGAAGACGTGAAAAGACAAAAGCAAGTTTTATAACGAAAAGATTAAGATCTTGATTATTTTCAATGTACAGAAGCAAAACTAATGTATTAAAATAGATTATCACCATTTTTTTTCTTTTGTTGACCGTTTTTCAACGTTTAAATTCAAAGGGTGATAGGTAAAAAATAACATTTTAAAATATCTTTTTAAGAATTGCTAAATTTTCATTACTAAATAACATACATTGTTGAAGATATATGTTTTTATACCTACTATTTATTAATTAAATTTACTCATATACTTTTAGTGCTATTTGGGAGATGCTTTCCGTTGTTCTACTTGTCCTTATCTCGGTATGCCGGCGTTCAAGCCTGGCGAAAAGGTGCAACTCGGCGGCAATCTACTTAAGTCTGACATCTGAATTAAATTACAATAACATTTTACATTCGACATGTAATTCCATACAACATCAATTATTTTATTTGCTGAAACAATAATAAACTGTTAAATCACAACGTGCACATAAAGAAAAGCACCTAAACTATTACTTAAGCCTACAAAAGATAATTGTCAATTTACATCTCGCACGGAGTGCCTTTAACAAGATCACGATTTTTACCGGTCAATATGCGATAGTTGACAGCGGCCGGATCAAGTTCTTTGTACAAATATGTGGGCATCTTATCGGATAGTACCCAAACATTGCCCTCCGTATCCACTTTTAAGTCGTTGGGAAAGACAAGCGTATGCGAGTCTGAGTCGATGAGGCCCTGTGTATCTTGTGAGTATGGGCGCTTAATGTTCCAACATGCAATGGCGTCTTTGTTTACTTGTGTATAGAATATGACACCGGTCTCTTTATCGTAAACCTCTGCCGTAGACTGTCCGTTCATGCCGCGATCACCGACAAGTTTGAAATCATAGTATGCATCACCACCCGTGACATGTGTCTCGTTTTGAAGTACACGATTATTGACCTTGAACTCTTTGGTGCTGGCCAGAGCATGAAAGTATACGTCCTTCGTGTGATCAGGATTCATGGGACCCACAGCCATGCCGAAAACTCCATCGGTCCACTGGAAGTTTACTCCACCGACATTGAAGTCACCCTGCAGCGGATCAAAGTGGAAGAAGTTATGCTTGACACGATACGAATGGTCGTTGCGGAAGGAATAGACAATGACTCCATATGCACCCAAATCAGGCACATAAGCGTAGGTATCCTCACACTCAGAGCGCTCAGAGTCAACGATCTGTAGAGAAGATTCGAAAAATTAAATGAAACACGAGTATGTTTGCTATAGGCTGCTAATCATTTCTCACTTACGATATTTGCGAAGAATGAACTCTCCTTGGTCTGATCCGACGGTATAGTGAAGCGGCGTATCAACTTGTCTGTCTTTAAATCGAATATGATAATTGCATTGGGTGTTATCTGCTTGGGGCTACCGAGAATATCAGCCAGACCGGTATCGAGCACCCAGAGGCGATCGCATGCATCGACTTGTATGCGGAATGTTGAGATTATAGTTGCATTATCCTTCAGCTGTGTATGTGCATCACTGGCTTTCTCGGCATCGAGGCGTCCACCTGAGGGTGTCTTGTGCTCCTGCTTTTCAACATCAATGGGCAGTTCGTTGGCCTCCCAACTGGGATAAGGTCGCAGCTTCGGTGACTTCTCGGTGGAGCCTATATCAATGTAATTAAGTGTTGCAGCGACGCCTGCCTTCCATCTACCAGCAAGAAGAGAATTTAATTTTAAATTATACTTCACGCGTATCTTTTTACGTTTTTAAGCGTTGTTTTTGTTTTTTTTTTTTGTGCTATTTTTCATGGCATAATCTGTCTGGCCTGGTTGGGTATACAACCCGAACCGACGCCAGCCGCAATTGGTTTATTCAAAAACATATGCACAAGTAGTAAAAAATACAAAATATAAATACATGTATATATATAAATATAAATATGCAGATGTGAATGTATCTGCGGTGTACTCGTATGCGCTGCGTATGTGGTTCGTTCTGGTTTTCTATGCGGCGTTTCTGTTGTTGCCGTTGTCTCTGCTGTTGCTACTGACGGCGGCTTTTGCGATACGGGTTTTACTTCGAAACCGCAATTTATGTATGGCACACAGCTAGTTCGACTCTATGGTTTAATTAAAAGTTTGCGCTGCGCTTTATGGTTTAATTGTAATTAATTGCTTTATTAATTTTATTAAAATATGGTTAACAGCAATACTCTTTCAATAGATTTATTCCTTGCAAGATGTAAAAATACTACTGTAGGCGTTTGCGAAATAGCTATTGGCATTTTTTGAGCTGATAGTAATTGATTTTGAAACTTTGAAGTTAGCGCTTTATCTTGTTTTATTTTATTGAAAGTGTTTTTATTGATTTAAGCAATTTTTCTTCAAACATTTTTGATTGATTTTGATTGTGCATCTAAATCTAAATGAACCGGTGACACACGCATAAAGTAAAAAGTTTAAATGCCAGGTACCAAATGTCTAAATGCCATGAAATTGTTGACTGGAAGTTGTACCTATTAAATGCAGATATACATAGGTTCTCCATCAGAAAATACCCTATTCCAAAAGTACTGTTTACTTTGGAACGCACCTGTTTGTGGGTTTATTTTGAATAGAACGTGTATTTTTTGATGGTGCATGGGTTAATACATTTATGAACATGCCAAACATAGTATACTATATCCCAGACAATGCTTCAGAGTTTGAGTTAATTTCTAAAAAATAATTGACACACAATGCAAAAAAGTTATGAGTTTGTATGAAAGTTTACTATCCATAAGTTTAAGTAAAAAAAAAAATGGTTAAAAGTACATCATAAACCGCAGTAGGTGAAGCATATCGAAACTTTGACTCGGAGGAGGTGTCCCAATCCAGAAATATTCTGTAACCAAGAATTTAGAGATATTTGCGATTGAACTTTAAACAAGAGAAAAGGTTCATTTCGGAAGCTTCCGTCCATTAGAGGCCACACTCTTTATTTTCAAGTTAATATTGACTGTAATGAAAAAGTTTTTGATACAAAATCGGAAAAGTGGGAGGTGGGTTTGTATGTAGGTTGACCCGAAAAGTGGGTGTGGCATTGTAGTTGGCTAGGAGCATAGCAAGGTTCCATACCCAATTTCAGATGGATATATTAAAAATTGAGCGACAAGTACTGATTCATACAAACAGAGGACATACAGACGGACATGTCTAGTTTGATTCGTGTCATCTGATTCAAGAATATATACGATATTGGTCACCAAAACTTCCTTCAATGCCTTATAAGCTCTTTGAAAAAATTATTATACTATTCACACTTCCTGTAAAGAGTATAAAAACATGTTTAGGCATATTTACTACTTAAGTCCAATACTGAAATCGATGAAAAATTTTTGCTACCGAAATTGTAAATTATTACTGCTATGTCAAACAAACGAAAGAAAAAAAAACAAAAAAACAGTGTTCCCAAATCAACATGAAATACTAAAATCAGTTATTTATAAGGTGAAAAATCCACACATATTGATTATTCTTTGGCACACTTTGTGTCAACTGTTTTTTAAGTACTTGAAGTATTTTCGGTGCTAAAAATTTTTGTTATCTGATGAGTACTCGATGAAAAACTGAAAATTTTTAATTGTTGTTTGTCTTTTATATATGTTGGTTTTTCGGTAGCAAAAATTTTCATCAATCTCAGTATTGAGCTTTATATTGTAGTTAAAAAAATTTTAAACGGCAAGACGAGTCAACATATACATACACTGTTACAAGTGTATCTTAAAATTTCGTAATACGCAACCGTTTTTCTGCAGTGGTAAAAAAGTGGGCCTAAATATAATATTTTATGAGGATTAACATTAACATAACCAAACCACAATATGTTCTTACTAAAACTTTAAAATGGCCAGTATCAGTGTGGCTTCAGACCAAAGAGGTCGACCAGCGACCAAATTTTCACTTTACCCCAAATCTTGGAAAATACCCATGAGTCCAACAAAGACACACAAAATCTATTTGTCGATTATATGTTGCTGGAGTACATATTACGATACTGCCCACACGTAGAACGATCTTCCGTAAGGAAGCAATGCTACTCGCATATGCTGATGATATTGACATCATCGGCACCAACGAACGGCGAGTTAGTAGGGCGTTCTCGGAGATTGAGAAACAGTTATGTCCCATGGGCCTAGCGGTGAACGAGGACAAAACGAAGTAGGACGAAGGACGGTCTGTGCGTATGGAGAATTTCAACTTTCTATCTGGGAACAGAAATTACCAGCGACAACAACGTCAGCCGAGAGATCAGACGTAGAATCACGCTCGCTAATTGTTGCTACTATGGGCTCAGCAAGTAAATTAGAAGTAGCGGCCTCTCTCGAAATACGAAGATAAAAATCGAGTCGTCATTCGATGCTGATCAATAATATATACACTTTGTAGGGTCTGCAAGGCCTGCTTCTGCCTATTACATACATTTGTACAAACTTAATATACCCCTTTACCCTATACCCATAGGTATAAAAATGGCCTTAATGTCGTTGATTGCGGGATTGACAAATGGTATCATATTTCTATATGCTATATGCTCGCAATGAAGACCAATCCAACGATACCTCGTATTTTAAAATCAATTAATCCGTATTTCAGTTTGGGTAGAAGCTTCGTTCACGTCGGGTGCTCTCAGATACCCTCTTCTTTTTTATTGCGGTTGGATTTTTTGTTGTTTTGAATAATTCCTTTTTGTTTAAAATAAAAAAAACGTTTTCATCTAAAATTGCATAACCAAAATATGGAATTTGTACAAAGCAAAATATGCAATTTAATTCCGGTTTCCGTATCCGAATAAATACTTCTAAAATAATTTCGTTAAAATGCTCAGGTTTTCACTTTCAAACGATGTACTTATTTATTGGAGTATTTTTGTATTTAAGCGTTGTTCTAAATGGTTTTATCAACGCAGATTAGTTTGTATGAATACTGCTTAAACGCTTTCATTAGTCCTTGATCTTTTCTATTGATCTTCATAACTAATCGCAATGTCAACTGAAAGCCTAAACTGTGATTATTCTATAAATAAAAGTATAAATATCTGTCATACTTGTAGAATAAAATTAATGGCTAGCTGGCTGCCAGGTGCACTTTTCTATTAGTTTATATGAATTTAATTATTTAATGCGAAGTAATTATCAATTCAAATGAATGGCTTCTTGTTTAATGTGGTTTTACTGTCGGCTATGTGAAAATTTTCATATATGCAAATTAGCTTGATGAGATTCACTTGGACATTTAGTAGCAATTAAATTTGGCCAAATCAACTACAATATGTACATACGATTTATACATATAGTTATATTGCAAACCGGTTTACGATTTCAAAATAAACGGTTCTTCCAACTACGGTAATTAGAGTTGTCCGCAAAAGGTCATATATATATATATATATATATATATATATATATGTATATATTTACATATGTATCTACAAGTACGTTTAGTTTCATTTACCTTGGCACGGTGACAAACATTTTGTCATGCCAGCGTTCAACGCCCAACGGCAGATTGTTCTCCACTATATAGCGTCCACTGCTCACGGCCGCCTTCTCCGCATCGGCGCTGGGCCAATCGAAGATGAGCTGCTTCCATGAGAACTTCTCCTCGAGCTTTGCTTCAGCGTTATTCTGCCCAAGATGCAAGACTACGCCGAGCCACAACAGGCACAGAAATTTAATAAACATTTTATTTGCTTGCACTTTTATTCCACGAAATTTGTATCACAGTTCGAATTTAATTTTAGTTGATTTTTATTTGATTTGCACACTTTTTTACTTGTGTTTGGCTGATGGTTGTTCGTTAAATGATCTCGGCATATCGCTTTACGCGAGATTTATAAACGAAAAACGCTTGAAGCGCGGCTTGAAATTTAATTTTCGATGTTGACGCAACATGTTGCTGGAATGATTTACGCGTATGCAGCGCATGAGCGTAGCTTAGACACCGTGAACGGGTTTGCGCGAGTATCTGAATTGTGAGGGAAAAAAGTCTGCTAAATCGTTGAACTCGAACAAGAGTTGCATGCACTGGAGTAGGCCTTCTGTCCAGCATGATTTTCAGCAGCTTTGATAGTTTTGTGTGTATGTAGTTTGGCTGTTAATTTCATAAATTTTTAATTATTTCAAACTGAGATACTTTTGTATCTATAAGCTACTTTGTAAAATATTGTATCGTACTATTCTTTTACTCGACGATGAACCGGTTTGATTTTCTTTCTCGCAATTAGCTGCAACAAATGTTAATGAGCTAATTAAATGTCACAACAACAAGTTACAAAAATAAGACAACTTAAAATGTAACTTTTAAGTCAATACAGGAAGTTTTGCATGACTTGCGTGATTCATACTTTATCAGACATCATCATTCGGTTGTCCCAAAAAAATAAGTAAACAAATTTTACAAAGAAATAAAAATCCCAAAAACTATTTAAACAAATATTAAACAGCAGTAGCAGTTTAGCTAGAGTTTTATATAAATTCAATTCAATCGAACCGGTTTCAGACGCAGCGAATATTTTGTTTAGAGCGATTTGTAGAAAGTTCTTTTTCGTATATGAATATGCAACTATTTGCGCCCTACACAGTTGAATATAGTAGCATATATATATTTTTACTTATTTATTTAAAATTGCAACTACATATATAAAACAGTGGCTTAAACAATGATCTAAAGTTTGTACATTAACCAAACTAACTTAAAACTAGGAAGAAGAAAGTTGCGCACACTCAGACCAGTTAGAGCATTTTTTTATTGCCCGCCAGATTGACCGACTGTACCTATACTAACAGTCTGGGCAGTGGTCCAAGCGGGGGCAATTACAAAAATAAAGAAGTTTAGAGAAGTTGTTATGAAATGAAATTTACAAATTTATTGAATAGTGATTTGTTAGTACAGAGTTTTTTACATAGTTCCAGAACTAATTAAAAGAAAAATAAGGCGACAATTTACTGTAGATAGAACAAAGAGATCGAAGTGAGTTATTTAGTGCGTAATTTGTCATACAAAAGGGCAACTTTATTAGCACGAAGTGGTGAGTTGGCCGAATGGTAACATTTAGTAATAAGTAGGGAGCGAGACAATCTCACCAATAAGAATTTTATGAAGAAAAGCAACAGAGAACATAGATCAGCAGATAAGAAGTTTGGAAGTTTAATTAATTTCAAAAATATGGTAAAAGGTTTATTTCGGGATCCAAATTAAGACTCTTATGAGCAAAGAGAAGAAACTGTTTTTGAACTGACTCAATACGATTCTCATAAATAGCATAGTAAGAGATCGAAACACAGGAGCAAAAATCCAAAATAGGACGAGAAAAGAGAAGTATAGAGGAGTTTTGTGGTATAAGGGTCATTAAATTCTTTTGACCAAGGCTTAACAAAGCCAGAACACCTTTTGCTTTATTCACTATTGAACAAGTTTGATTATTATAAATAAGTTTAGGTTACATAAGGATACCTAGATCATTGAAACTCTATTATGTTTACTTATGCAGTTTCAAATACTAACTTAAACATTTGTATATTAAAGGAGTTCGTGCAAAAATATATATATATATATATATATATATAGGAATAAAAGAAAAGCATCAAATTATTATCTAAAAAATACTCATTCATATTTGCATTTTCTGTATTATAACAACAAAAACGTTAACTTCGATGAAACTTTTCACATTTGCCCTTTTTGCTCGGCAACGCAGGAGTTTAGATTTAACAATTCTTAATATATAAAAATTTATTTGTAATTTATTTGGCATGAATTTCGCCCTATTGTCAGTTGTGGAGGGTATTTTGAAGTCGTGTGCTCACAACTGCAGCATTCTTGCTTTTTCTCTTTTAGTTATATATGTTTACATTTTATATATACTTTTTAAAATATGTTTTTAGCTTAAAATTCGCTTTCTAAAAGTTATACGCCCCATCTACATTCGCCTTAGACATTTAGGATTTTGTATTACATTTTTTTCATTACATGATAAATTGATTAAACTAAGCTTGTAGTCTCCGAATATATACGGCTACAAGCTCGAACAAGAAAGTACAGTGCAGTTGTGCATGCTGGACTATCTCGAAGTCGAGATATTGGAACCATAGATTTGTATGAGAGGTATATTCTATAGTGGTCCGATCTGAACCTGTTTCTAACTTAATTAACAACAAAATTTAACAAAATTTTATACAAAAGCTAAAAAATAGGTACAGTTTGTGTTGGGACTTCCCCTTACATAGGTCCGATCTAATCATAATCTTAAATATTAGCATTTAAGTAAGATTCACAAAATGTAGCATTTGTAGCTTAATTAAGAATAAAAAAACTAGAAAGGTTTTGCAATAAATTATAAGTGGAGGCAGTTATAGCGGTGTTAACACACTCATTTAATACACTTTAAGTATATGAAGAGGAAATAGATGAGTCGAAATAATCAAACTTGAAATCTTTACCTTTTATAGTCTCCAAGCTATACGTCTCAGCTTTAGATGCTGATCAAGATATTCTTTACTCTTCCATACAAAAAAAAAAAAAAAAAAAAAAAAACTAAGTGAGCTGTCCTTCCTTATTCACTATCAAATTGTAAAAGGGCTACGAACCAAACTTAGATATCTTTATTTGAATAGTCAACACTAAGCTGATGTCAAGGTTTTTACGGAAAGATGGTTTCAATCACATATTCAATTTTCTCACATTTAGGAAGGATCCATCCAATTGTTCTGATGTAGGTGTCCTGATATCAGTCAAAAGTTCTTCGTTCATTCAATTATGACACATCTCTTCTTGGTTTCAGATGTTTAGAAAAAGAAAAAAACTATGTACAGTTAAATAAATTTATTACTCTGCTGTACAGATGGGATAATTCTCGACGTCTATACTGATATTGCGACGACATCGAATATTCTCTGTTGAACTGTTTTCAATTATTTTGGCAGATGTAATTTAAATACTGCTTGCTTGCTACTCTTGTGGATTCAGACGATTGAAAAATATTAAATCGCGCCTTTTCAAAGTTTACAAACAAAATGGTTCAAAAGTTGATTATGGTAAATATTCTGTTCCCTCCGTTGTTACGCTAAAACACGTCTTACGCTTCATATTTCGTCTTGATTGGTAGTGCAGCATTCTCGAACACTTACATATCGGTTTTGTGTGCTTCTTTCTTTCAGTTTACTTAGTATATTAACTTCTCTTCTAACTCTAGTACATATTATCCCTATGACATACCATCTTATGGCTTTATATCATCTCTTGTTATTTGCATGTCTAATGTGTTAACATGTTTTAAATCTATTACCTTTTCATTTCTGCCTGGTGCTTATAATATTTCTAGATGTGGACTAAAACAATTTGCAAAAATTCCAGACTCTTTGGAAAGTATTCTTAATTATTCCATTAATTATTCCTTTACAATTGTCTGTTGAGCGTCTAGAGCGATATGATATATATTTATATTAGCAAATCTTTTGACATATCTATATAAAATGCTTTATGATTTCCACCTTCTTTTGTAAACTGATTACGGTCCTACATTGTAGGTATATCTCAAAAAGTCATATACAATATTCTACAGTCAAAAAGTGCATTTTATGCCATATTTGGATGAATACGTTTTCGCGGTATGAAATTTTTAAGTTTTTGGAAAGTACTAATTTTTCTATATCTTGAATAAGAAACGTACTATCTGATTACGGCTTATATCAAAATAAAGAAAATGAAATATCTAAAAACGTTTTCAGTTGATGATGGCAATAAATTATCTCATTTATTTTCTTTCGATGCTTCTTTAAATGCTTAAAAATAGCTATCTTTAACTTTGAACTACAATTACTTGAAATTTCATATTGTTTCTTTTTTGTCAATAATCTGATTTGTACAAATTACGATTGCTTTGACCACTTCCATGGTTGTGAGTCGATCAACCAGTCGGTAAACGTAGCGACCAAACGACAATCCTCCAAAAGGTGTGCGTGGTCGTAACATTCAACTATTAGTGATATGTAGTATTGTAACTATTTCACTTAATATAGTTGTAATAGATAAGTAAATATGGGTCCTTCTGTCTGTTACGTATATTACACAAACTTAATATACCACTTTACCCTATGGATAGGATGAAAATAGTTCCTTAAAAAAGCATGGATCGTGCCACAAGTTCATTAAATGCCGGAATTAATAAGTAAATTTTCAGTTGTTTGTGAAGAGTATTTTAACTTCGGTTTCACTGTAAGTACGAGTAAAATTCGTAAATTTCGTCTCAGTGCTAGTAGTGTGCTGGGTAGTTCATGTGGTATTACTAAGCTATGTTTGTTTTGTTCTAAGTAAATTTGCCATCTGATTAGGGGCATAGAGAATCGTCTGGTCGAGAATATAGCGCCAAGAAAGCAAATGAAGATTTAAAAATGCATAGAAATATTTCCATTTATAAAAATATTTAGTGACGCTGCTAATTTGCTATTGTATTCGTAAACTAATAAACTTTTTCATTTGGCATTTAATTTGAATTGTCACACAGAAATTCTAAATATATTAAGTTTCCACAAAAATTAATTGAATCAGTCGAGTTGCGTAATTTTTGCGGTTTTGATATATTTTGGAAGCATTTATATTTTGAAGCTTGTATAAAAATATTAAAAAAAAAAAGATTTTTTTTTTTCACTTATTGACGTCGCCGGTCGAAAATCGGCAGTCGGTCTTTGAGAGTGTCTACTACGTCATTATCAGTACTGCTTTATGTAGGTTTTGATTCTTTTTGTCCATTTTGAGCATTTCGCGCGCGAGCGATTTTTCAACAATTCAACGGAAATTTATTTATTTTATAATAATATTGTTTTTGTGTTTTGTTTTCATTTACTGAGTGTGTTTTTTTACACATCTTATTATGCCATTCACACATACATAGTATGAAATGGTACTATCAGTTCTTCAGCAAGTTTGTAACACATTGTAGGAGACAACTTAGACCACATAATGTATATATATTCTTGATCAGCGCAGAGAGTCTAGTCGATCTAGACTTGCCCATCTGACTGTCTGTATCGCGCTGCGCATTTTTTTTTGTACCAATTCATGAGATATTTGACTGAATTCCGGTATAGAGGCTTATTTATGTTCTAAGCATGTTTCCATATTAATTTGCCACGCCCACTTTTAAGGATATTTATAATAAAATAACTTTGCTTTTTTTATAAAGTAACTTGGAACTGTATATGTTGGTTTCTTATGAACAGAAGATGTTATTAATGGGTGCGTTCCACACACTTTGTGGGGTAGTCTCCATAAATTACTTGTTTATATGTACATATGTATGTATATACAAAGTCTATATTATATGCACATACATTTTTAGGTGAAAATGCAAATGCTTTCGATAAAGTAGTTTCGGAATAAACGTTTTATGTCTGGTTTATGATAGAAAGCTTTACTTCTTGCTGTTCAGAATGATACCAACGTATTTCTGCTGGAACCATTTCATAGCGTCCTCCTTTGTCAGACGGTGGGAGAAACCAATTGTTCCTGTCTTACGCTCTCTGTGAGCAATGTTGTATCCTGGACGTTCAACAACGACGTATAAATCCAGACCATAAATACCGTTTGTTGGATCGTACTTGATGCCCAAATCGATGTACTCCTGCATACCGAAGTCAAAATTGCCGGTGGCCGAGAAGTTGTCCAAACGCAATTCGTATTCGCGAACCTTTAGACCACGCTGCAGGATCTTTTCGGCCTTAGCTCCGCGAACAGTGCAATGTATAGCAATTTTTTCATTAAGACGGATGCCAAAAGAGCGCACTGTGTACCTGGCTTTAGAGAATACATGCTGTTGACCAGTTAGCTGCTCCAACACCTTAGTGGTGCGAGTAAGCCTGTCTCCAAGATCTCCCACACAGATATTTAGACATAGCTTGCGGGTATGAAGATCGCTCATAGGATTCTTTGCCGGCTCGCACTTAATTTTCGGTTGCTTTGTTGTAGTGGCCGTCATAGTGCTAAGTGCGGTTGCTAAAGACCCACCATTCACTTTTACGTTCTTACTTACTTAGTTAAGTGAAGGCCGCACGTAGGAAAGCGTACCATTCGTTTTAATATTGTGTGCGCCGGTGCCAGTCGCTGGCAATACGAAACATCTTCAGGTAATCATAGACCTGGTCATGCCATCGTAAACCCGGACGGCCGTGCACCAATTAAGTTCAGGTTTCCGTCGTAAACCTTTAGAACTGGAGCTTCGTGGTTCATCCGGATGAGACATTCAGCCCAGTTCAACTGCTGGAATTTTGTGCCGTGGACTATATCAACCTTACCATAGAGACCATACAGCTCGTGGTTCATACGGGTCCTAAACTCGACGCCAATTTTAATAAGACCATAAACTCTACGAAGAATCTTTCTTTTGAACTCTCCCAAAGACGCTGTATGCGATGATGTCAGGTTTTATGTTCTTAGATTTGACAAATATTTTTTTTCATCATAACTGCTAAGTACACTATTTGAAGCTTCGTGTGAATAGTATTAAAGGGTCGGTTCAAACGGAATTACCATTTTTTTTTTCATGTTTTTGTTTGTTTGCTTTAGTCGACTTAGTTTATATTGTTGTTTTTTGTTATTATTGTTGTTGTTACTGTTACTGCACAAACACAAAAGTCAATTAAATCGTAAAAAAATAATGACAAAGCCAACAAGTCATCAAAATAATAAAACCATTTTCGATTGTTCGCGCCGTAAAAAGAGCAGCCTATTTTTTTTCTTTGGTTTTATTTTTGTCCATAAGAGTGAAAGAGAACAAAAAGAATGTCTGCATTTGAGTGAACGAGAAGAAGAGTGGTGGAAAACAAGTAAATAAATCAAAAATCTATTTATTATTTTCTATGTGGGTCGTGCGACTTTTAGGTTTGAGTTCGAAGATGAAAAACAATGAATCAAATCATCAACAGAAAATCCGTCGGTGGATGACGGCGGTGGATGACACCAAGTCAATGGCCACTCGAAAATGAGCAACGGATTTACTTTATACTCGTATTCATTTTAGTATGCGAGCGTAAGCGTACTTTGATTGAATTTCATAATTAAATACGAGGGCTGCTTAATAAGTTGCTGCATTTTTTGTACTAACGATTTTAAAACTTTGTGTGCTTAGTAAAACAATTATGCCAAGAATTATGTATTTAAGGCAGTCTTCCAAAAAATTATTAATATAAAAAAAACTAGCCATCAAGTTGATAGTTATGGTGTGTTGTACGTCGGTTCCATGTTCTCATCAGATAACAAGTAAGTACGCTACAGTCGAGCATGCCCGACAGTTAGTTGTCCTTTTTGTCCTTGGGTTTTAGAGCGATGATTCGTTTTTAAATCAAAAAAAAAAATAAAATGATCGAATTGAAAACAATGAATCAAAACAAAAACAGAAATTCCTCCGGTGGTGGATGATAAAAACTTTCTCTTATCTTATACATCATAAGCCACATAAAGTAAATATTCTTGATCAACTCGACGAGACGATCTAGCCATGCCCGTATGTTTGTCCGTCTGTCCCTTAGTTGGTTCGCATTTTTTGGTATCAATTTTTAAGATATCCAGCTGCAACCCGGCACGCAGACTTAGTTTTATTGTAGTCAAATATAGTATTCATATTGATTTGCCACGCCCACTTTTTAGTGTAGTCCCCATAAAAACACACGCCCACTTTTGACTTTTTGTATGAAAAACTTTTTTATTGCAGATAATATCAACTTGAAAATCGACGTAGTCGCTTCTTCTGGACGGACGCTGCACAATGTGATCTCCCTGCCTTTTGTGTTAGCAACCACACAAACAATCCTCCCAATTTTGACTTTGTATGAAAAACTTTTTTATTTAAATCAATAACAGCCTGAAATTTGATATGGTGGTTTCTTATGGACAGCCGCCTAAATATACTAATGGACGATGGGTTTGTGTGGAGCGACATCAAAAAGTAGGCGGAAAACGCCCATTTTTATATGTTCATCGAATGTCAAGCTGCTATTGACTTAACTAAAGAAGTTTTCATAGAAAAGCACAAAGCGGTCGATGGGTTTATATGGGCGCTGTTCACAAAATTGGGTGGGATACGCCCATTAGTATATGCATATGAAGCGGCCGTTCATAAAAAGCCATCACATAGAATTTGAAACTATTATTTACTTAACTCAAGAAATTTAAGTTCGTAAAACAGTTATACAGGGTGCAAAAATTTCATTTTTGTTTTGGGGGAACTTTATTTGGTCCTGTATAATTTGTATGGTCATTTGTGGCGTTTTCCATCACTTTTTCCAACATTTCTCTGGGAATAGCTGAAATTTCTCTGCAAATGTTGTCCTTCAGCTGCTCTAGGGTCTATGGTCAATTTGCAAACACCTTTCCCTTAAGATATCCAAACTGAAAAAAAGGTCAGGAGCCGTTAAATCATAAGGCCACTTTTCGATATCAAATACCCATCGAACATTGGCCGCATTAAGGCCACTGTTTCGCGTTCAGTAACAAGTAATCGTCCTTATCATTTTCTTCGAGAAATGGTGACAAATGTTGCCACAGTACCACTTTCATTGAATTAGGCCACTAACTTGTGTATAGTTTTCGCAAACTGTGTTTTTCGATCACCATGTATACAAAAATAATTAGTAAAATCTAAAAACCTTGAAGTGGGTGCTGCGATTTGAAGCAGTTATCTTTAAAAAAGGGTGGGACATGTCTACTGAGATATGTAATAATGACGTATCCATACATATGAAACCACCATATGCAAAAAGCCAAAAGGTTGTGGGTTTGTAAGGAGACAACCAATAATATTGGGCAGACAGATGGGCAACACTGACAAATGGACAGTCTAGAGGGATTCGTCTCGTCACGCTGATCAAAATTGTATTTATTTTGTGGGGTTTCCGATGACTCCTTTACTGTGTTAGAAACTTTCAGACAAATTGGGAATATAATTTCACGCAATGTGTCGGCTACTTGTAAAAGGTTATTATTAGGATAATTCACAATATTAAATGAACCCTCTTAATGGAAAACAACAATCATCTATTGAATTACAGTTCAAGCCAAACACTTCATTCATCTGCTCTTTCAAAATGACCGATATAAAAAAAAAAACGTCTTGAGGTAAACAGTGAGCCCAAAACTTCTGACTTATATTTTTCATTTGCATTATTGGGATTGATTGTTCGTCATTTTGAGATGTAATGTTGCATTTTTCGAGAAGCTGATTTCATTTAGGTGCAGAATCGAATTTGGTGTCCTGTAAAAGAAACTGTATTTTATAGCATAAATTATTTTATAAAATAAATTGACTTAAAAAACTACCCTCTCAAAATATAAAATATAACCATAAATATCAAACAATTGCAGAGAAGCGTGCACAAAAGAGCCATAATCGAAATAATTATGAAAACGTGAATTCAATTACTTATTAAAATAAAATAAAATAAAATAAAATAAAATAAAATAAAATAAAATAAAATAAAATAAAATAAATAATAAAAAAAAAAGAAAAAAAGGGAAAAACAAATATTGTATTGAAAGATTTAAATTTAAATTACATTTCTTTTTCTCCGTCTGTCTGTCTGTCTGTTCGCCCACATATGATTCAAAATTGATACATGAGAGGTTGTTGGGTTCATAAATATGTCCAAAATCTGAAACAAATTATTGAATTCAATTCGTTCTGGATCGTTTTATTTGTTTTGCCTGCGTAATTATTGTCAATAATGGGACATTTAATTGCGTTAATTTGTTCATTGTTATTCAAATTAATTAATTTATTTGCTTTTTGTGCAATGCTCTGCTTAATTTCTTGATTACTATTGAATAAATTTTTGTTTATTTTGTTTGTTTTGTGATTTTTTTTCTTTCGGTTCGTTCGCTTATCATTGCTAATTCATCTACCGAAACCCAGAAACTGTGATGCTTCCGTTTGTTGTCATACGCATTAGACTTTAATTTCTATTTGTTCCTGTCATGGTATTTTAAGCGTGTGATTGACATAGGATGTGGCGACTGTCATTGGCATGTCAAATTATGACTGTCAACGCCGAAATGTGATTTAAATTTGCATTTGAGTTTGGTAATTTAAATAAAAAGCATGGCCGGTTTACCGAATTCCAGACGGTCAAATTTTGTATTGGATTAAAATTTCTCTTATAAAGAATTTCAATGTGTCGTACGCAACAAAAACTTGAAATTACAAAAAAACTGAGACACTTTGTGTGGTTGTCATATGCTATGATCAATTTGAGGTCTCTGTCTTTAAATTGTACACAAGGTTATTAATACATGTTCTATACGAGTGATGACTTACTTTACAATGCATCATTATTGCGAGCAATTTATTTTTTGTACCCTGCGTATATAAAGGGGTATATTAGTTTATATCAGAGTACAAATTGCACGCACAAAGTGCGACACATTCACTAACAAACCGCATATGTAAGAACACATTGATATTGTAAATATCAGTGATTGAGTATCATGCATTTAGTGTTTGCAGCACAAATTGTATCAACGTATCAAGTTGATGATATGTATGATATATTACTCATAAGAGTTGAATTACAATATCTAGTGATTTAACAGTGATGATAACAGTGATTTTTCAGTCGCCGTGATTAAATCACAGGCAGTTGACTATCGTTCAACTGATGTATCATACACATACTGTTTACAGGGGAGTACTTCATCTATACTAATATTATAAAGCTGAAGAGTTTGTTTGTTTGTTTTCTTGAACGCGCTAATCTCAGTAACTACTGGTCCGATTTGAAAAATTGAAATTTTTAGGTAGCCCATTTATCGAGGAAGGCTATAGGCTATATATCAACGCTAATATATGTATGTATGTATGTATGTATGTATGTGAAAGGTGGGGAGGACCACACAGTTTCACATAAGCGCTAGCATGCGAACTAGATGTTCAACTCAACGCTAGATGTTGCACCAGCTGGTCATGAGTTAATGAGGTCAATGATCATGAGTTAGTGTTTTTAAAATATTATTACTACTTTATTATATGTAATTAAATTTATCTTCTATATATATCAAAATTGAAGTATGTATATATGTTCATTATAGACTCTGAAACCGCTCAACCGATTTTGATCAAATTTTGTGGCAATATTCAAATTACTCTTAGTCCTGAGAATATTCGTGGCGATTGGATAAACAGAACATTTTTTTTAGATTTTTCCAATTTTAATAGAATTGGAGGTAGAGTAAAGGAGCATGTGGAAGGTGGGGAAGGTGGAGGGAGTGTCAGAGGGTAGGAGTGGCAGAGGGAAGCAGTGGCAGGGGAAAGAGGAGGGCCGCGTACAACGTCGCTGGGACCATCTAATATTAAATAAAGTCGGAATTATAATAAATAAAAAAACCGACTTTTATTTTTATAACATTAATACTAAAGTATTAGTTAACTCACGTGTCCAACAGTAGCGTTGAAAGCTATTTTAGCTTTGACAACACTCCATCTGGAAATTGAACACAGAATAAAAGAAACACTCCTAAGACTATCAGTGAAGGGGAATAAAGTTACCTAGGAGATTTGTCAGAAACGTCTCCACACATGGACGAAGGGTGCCTCCCTAATGGCCATGCCAAGAGACGAAATGACACAGAGCAACATATTTGATCGGAGTTTTATCATCAAATGGTCCGAAAAATGCATACGTACTAAAAGCACACACCATCAAGTGGTATACGGATGCATCCTTGACGGAAGATGGTACAGGCCTAGGTGTAGTAGGCCCTAGGACTCACAATTGGGAGTCAATGGATAAACGCACCAGTGTCTTCCAAGCAGAAATGTGTAAAATAATCAGATGTGCGGAATTCAATATAGAGAGTGGCTATCAAAGCTGCAATATTGCTATTCTCTCAGGCTGCGTTGAAAACTCTTAACGTCAAAGTAGTTAGAACAAGGATAGTGCTTGAAGCAAATGGTCTACTGGAAAAACTAGGTGAACATAACAGAGTATCTCTGCTGTGGGTGCCTGGTCATAACAATATCCCAGGAAATGAACAAGAGGACAAGCTTGCAAAACAAGGATCGCCAGAGCTATTGATAGGACCTGCGCCGTATTGTGGTATCGGGAGCCATACTATATCCGAAGTAATCCGCAAGGAGAAGGATATTGGAAAAGAACAACGCGAGCAGATCGAAAACTATGCTCCAACTAGGTAGGAACTAGAGTTGAGCGATATTTCACTACCTGTGATTTAATCACGGCGACTGAAAAATCACGAATATCAGTTGCTACTCGATATTGTAAATGTCAGTGATTGAATATCATTTATTTCTTACTAGTGCCACTGTGATTAATGGCGTATGAGTAATGCATATCATGCATATCATCAACTGATATCCAACTGATATTCGTGATTCGTGATTTTCAGTCGCCGTGATTAAATCACTGACTATCGCTCAACTGATATATTGTATCAATATCAAGTGGCAACTGATATCATTGGCAAAGAATTGTAATGAGGTTATGCCACTTGGTCAATCCCGGGAAGAATTGTGCGGGATATACATGTTCCAATGGATTTTTGGAATGGGGTCTGCAATCATCAATGGTTGGTACTAGAATATGTACAAATCTGATGACTACTTAAAATTCCATGTTCCCGCCTCAATTCCCAAGATCTTTGTAAGGAGTCCATATCCTGTTGCGGGAGCCCAATGATTCCACACTATATTCCATACTCTCGAATGGTTTATTTAAGGCTAATCCTCTCTACAAAATGTCACTAGGTACCGAATAAATTTAAAAAAAGCACATGGTGTTGTCAAAATTCTAAAATTCTGCTTTGTAATGCCAATTTCTGAAGATAATTTGCTTAAAATGGTACAAGAAACGAGTCAATGGTGTGGTAAATAGTCGGAATCATTGGGTTTGGGAATTGAGGCGGGAACAAAGTATTTCAAATATTCAGAATTAAGAAGACTATGAATAACAGACTGGCGGCGGCGAGTAATTAATTATACTCAATGGTGCTGATTTCTACGTTCGTCCATGACCAATATACGGTTGTTGTGCCACTTAAGTAAGTGTTTACTTTTAAAAAATTGTATGACAAGAATCAGTTTATTTATTTCAAATATACAAGGTTCAGCAAACAAGGAACTTCACGTCAAGGCGATTTATATGCATATTTTTTTCGATATAAACAGACTGCTTATTTTGGTGTGGATTAAATAAATAACGACAACTTTTTGGTATAAATGATGTTTTTAGCCGCGTACACACGTGTTTCGAACTCAGGCACGAGTTCTGTAACGTTTGCTTGGACGGAGGTAGTCTCACCGGTATCCAAGATTCGTTATTTAGTTTACTGTCCAGGCCCGACCATTCAGTATTGCAATGTTCATGAGCTTATTTTATTTAGCTATATCGTTTGTTTGTTGCTTTTCTTAAATTCTTGTTTATTAGGCTACATTTGTTTAATGAAATATGACGTTCTTAATTTTTTTGGCCCTGAGCTCCTTCGACAGAACGTGTAAGGAGTCCTTCGGAAATACACAATGCGGATCTTGACAGAATAAAGCAATGTCCTTCAACAGGACAAAATGATGTCGGTGGCAGGACGAACCAACGCTCTTCAGCAGGATGACACAACGTCCTTCGACGAGATGAAACAGTGTCCTTCGACGAGATGAAACGATGTTCTTGGACAGGTCGGATTAAGCTTAATATAAGCCTCCCACAGCAACTGTCTACGCCTTCGCAGTTCGCTGCCATGCCATAGTACTAACTACGGGGTGAGCAAATCAACAGACGATGTTAGGATCCGCTCGTCTGTAACTACTACGAGCTAATCAGCGTTTCACAGTGGCAAAAGGGTGGGGCTTCATCGTCAAAACTGTCTTGTTAATTTTGCAAGTCACTATGAACAACACAAATAGTGCTCGTACATCAAAATGTTTGCGTCGTTTATGCTAAAATATGTCAAACTTTCCAATGGAAATTTCAGCTGAAAACACTTAGGGTTGCCAAGGTGCATGTACAAGGAAATCCATATTTTTCTTTGATAAGAAACAAATTGATTAATACTTAGAATATTTAACAGCGTTTGAATTGAGTTCCAGTCAGCTCAACAAATATAATTTACTTATAATTGGTTCCTCTTAAGATTTATAAATTTTAATTTATAAAACTATAAGGGAAGTCCAACACGTGAAACATTTTTAGGTCGTTGAGAATTTCGTACCAGAGAGCACCTGTTATACATAGTTCTTAATGGCATATACTGAATATTTGCAGGATTTCAATGTTTGAATTGCTTGCCATTCCCTATAATTGCATAGCATATGTCCATACAGGTTTTAGAACTGTCTTGTAGAGTCGAATTTTGTTTTCCATACTAAGTTGAGAACGCGGTCCTAATAGCCAATGCATTTTTCTGTTTTTTGCTTTGAGATGTATTTCTTTCGTTTAAATGTCAGCTTTATTAGTATGTCTCCGATCCAAATGAACTCCCCGAACTTTAACAGATATGGTAAAGCCAAGTTACGAGCGGGCACTCTCCTTGTCTTAACGAAAATGTTATTTGAACGGATTTCTCAGTGTTAAATACTTTTTTCATATTGTATTCTTGAACCATTTTTCGAACCATTTCAACCATTTTGTAACAATTTTAGAACCCCTGAATTCGAGACTATCGAATGCTTGTTTCACATCTAAAAATACTGCTGCGCAATATTCCTTACACTCAAATGGATTTACGACTGTTTTTGTAATTCGATGGCACTGCTCAATACTTCGGTGTCCTCTTTTAAGCCCAAACTGGTTTTTGGGTGTGATGTTAAGATCGTCCAACACAGGTGAAATTCTTCTAAAACGTTTTTTTCAAATAAAATACTTTAGAGAACGTTACCAGCAAACTAATGGGACGGTTCGACGACGTGTAAGCTTCCCGCTTATTTAGTTTTGGAATCATAATTATTTTAGCGCATTTCCATTGACTCGGGAAGTAGTCTAGTCTAAGCATGACTTTGAATATTTATGTACATTTTAAAGGCAAGTTGCTAATCGGGCGTCCATCAAATTTATCATATCCTGTGGTTTTTTTGAAGGTTTATATTTTTTAACTCAGCTTGTACTTCTGAGAAAGTGGTGTGACGTATTGGAAAACTTATCTGGCACGGCGAGTCTAAAAAGTTTTGCATCAAAGAAGCTGTTTCTGCATCATATTCTGGATGTGGTCGAAACAGTGAGTGTATGTGCAGCGCAAACGACTCAGCTATCTATTCATTACTTCTGAAACGTTGCCCATTGTTGTTAACTATTATTGTATATCTTTTAGAGGGTCGCTTTAAGGCTCTAGTTGCTGTCCAAAGGCTAAAGTCAAGGTCGGCTTTAAATGGATCAAGACCTCTTAAGTAATTTGCTGTTGCATCGTTTTTGATTTCCCATGATGTTCTAGTTAAATCCTTGGTCGCCTTATTAAAACTTCTTTTATAATAATAAGAACGGTAGGTAGCATGCTACCAACAAGTGGCCCATCGACACCAGGACTAGTCCTGTTCCACGGCTACAGACTTACTCAAAAACTTTTAATATTTTTTTTTTTTTTGTCAAATTTTGATTAGAAATAATCAATCCTAATCAACATTCCAACTTCAATTTATTGATATCAATAATGCTGGCTATATTTTACACTGTTTGAATTCCGTTTGTTTATTTAATTAAACTTGTATACAATTCCAATGAATTTAATGTCTTTTATGTAAATACAGTTAATCAATGGAATGCTTCCTGATATTTTTTTGTTGTTTTGTTTTGCGGTGCGTAAATATACTAAGATGATGGCTTTCCGACGCCCGAACATGCGAAATATAGTTGTGTGTACGCGAAACGCGGAAACTCCAAGTTGATTCCGCAAACTTCCAAAGACCGGCCTTGTGATTTATTTAAGGTCATCGCAAAAGCCAGTCGCACGGGAATTTGTAGTCGCTTAAAATCAAATGGCAAATCCGTTGAAAACATCGGTATACGCGGAATCAAGACATCCTCTCCTCTGTAGTTTCCCTTGATGATCGTTGCCTCGATGATATTACGCAACATGATGATAACTGAACCTACTTTTAATAGCAACTTGTGAGGTGGTAGTCCAAGGACTAGTTCACAATATCATCCTGGTTGATAGCTGTGTTGACTGATTTGAAGGAAAAAAACTGACCCGGAAGAAAATTCTGAATAGTCGCATTGCGATCATCGACATCTTTGTTTTTCTCCGCCAATATTGCTCCTTTACTTAGCCAATTATGGTTACGCTGACTAAGCTTCTCTTTCGAGACTGGGAAGTGACAGAAACTTGTGGTTAATATAATAGATCCGGTCGAGGTGTCAACTGCGACTTTCCTATTTCCAATGTCTAAAAACTGGTACGAAAACACATTTGCACTTTGATCTTGTTGCAAAAACACTCGCATGTTAGTCGTTTATTGGAATAACTGGAAGAGTCTGTCGAAAATCACCGTACAACAGAATCCTGGCTCCGCCAAAAATGATTTAGTTGTCACGAAGAGCTTTCAGCGTTCCAGTGCCTCCAGTGACCTCTTGTGGGCCATCGTGCATTCGTTCCAAACAATAAATTTGCATGCCTGGAGAATCTTTGCCATTGCGCTGTTTTTGGCGATGTTGCAAGTTGGTGCCTCGTTGACTTGCACGTTTAGTGGCAATTTCAAGGCTGAATGTGCAGTTCGTCCGCCTTCTAACAAGTTCGCAGCTATTCCAGATGAAGTCAATGCTAGGGCAACTTCACTTTGCGATCTGATCCTCGCCAAATGAGCATCGAGAAGCAAATTCCACCAGTTCTATTGTTCACAGCTTCTTTTCAAAAATCGTATGCAATCCTTTGTTGTTCATTAAATTTTAGAACATTTGTACGAATAAAAGCAAAACTATAAAAAATATTCAAATCGTTTAAGCCGTTTTTGAGTTTTAGCGAGACAACGAACGGCGTTCCATTTTTATATATATAATGTGATATATTTAATGCCAATTGAGAACTGATAGAAATTTTTTTCATAAATATAATACAGTAAAAAGCATGATTAAATTCAGTGCATATTATTCTAAAATGGTTCAACAGTGCAAAGTTAGAAATGCAAATATTTAGTTGGAGAGACACAAAATGCCTGTTTGGTCTCTGGGGAACATTAACTAAAATATTATTTAAAATGTAAGCAGAGTTAGTTTCACCGGATATAACTTTATGCAGAAACATTGCACGTAACATTTAACGTCGGCTTTTTAACGAAGGTAAACCAAGTAACTTAAGACGACTCGAAAACAAGGGAAGACGTTGAGAGGGATCCCAAATTAAGCTTTACAAAGCAAAAATTAGGAATTGTTTCTGCACCGATTCAATTTCTATAGAATGAACTTCCTACTGAGGATTCTACACTATACTACCACCATACTCAAGGATGAGGCTTACTAAAGCAGTGGACAAGAAGTTAATCATATACGGGTCGGCAGACTCTTTCGATTACCTTTTAACAAAGCCCAGCATCGACGACGGCTTCATTCAACGTAATGTCTATATGGCCATTAAAGTTCAGCTTAGGATCCATTAATATTCCAAGATCATTTCGCCTTTTTCAAGAACGTTGCCAGAAATATAATAAGACGATTGAATTAGTTACGTCTGTGAAAGATATACATTTTAAATAAAGTTTATTTGTGTTGCACCATACAACCATGCAATCCAAACAATCTTGTAGCAAAGAGGATTGAGCTTGCAATTTGAAATGAAGGAAAAATAAAGTTTAACATCCTCCGCGTACATTAATGTTTTCGCATTGAGAATGACAGATGGGAGGTCGTTTAGAAATAGCAAAAATAATGCTGGGCCCAAATGAGTACCTTGTGGAACGCCAGAAGAAACGTTGATCATATTAGAGGTTGCTGATCTAAAAATTACACACTGTTTCCGCGCACAAAGGTAAGAGTTTATCCATTGAGTGAAATTTGAGGGAAACGCGATTTTATAAAACTTAAAAAGCCATATTTTATGATTTACACTATCAAATGCTTTACTAAAATCTGTATAAATTACATCAGTCTGCTTGACATCAGGAAAAGCATTGATGGATCTCGAAGTAAACTCCAGAACATTTGCATTAACAGAACGACCCTTGAGAAAGCCATGCTGAAAAGGAGATATGATTGGAGCAATACTCGTATAATGCAGAAGATGTTTTGTTATATTTTTTTCGAACAATTTAGGGACCGCGGATAATTTAGCAATGACACGATAGTTACATACATTCGATTTATCACCATTTTATGCAATGGAATAATAAAGGAATCGTTCTAACAGTCCTGAAAAGAACCACTTTTTAACGACAGGTTAAATAGGAACGTACGAGGTTGGCACAAGGTATCCGGACAAAGTTTCAATACAGACTTCGGAAGGAATAAAGTTTGCTTCTGGAATAGTATACGGATAATTTAAGTCATATTCATGAGAGGGACAATAATTTGAATTGAAAAAGTCCGCAAACAAGTTGCTGATATCTTGATCATTATCACCAAAATTTTTGCGAAATCAAGTACAATGGAAGTAAACGGGTATTACGTTTAATATTAACAAAGTCGAAAAAAGATTTTGGATTCAATTTAATATTAGACTGAACCACTATATAAATAATTAGCGTAAGCAATTTGTTTACTTTTAAGAAAATCACTCGGGCTACGAGTTATTTGTCAAATTTTCCGTAGCTTCCTTTTTTCTTCTTCTTATTTTTTAGTTCTGTGCCAATAAACGATGGTCTGGTTTCATTTACATTTAGTTGAGTTGTGAAAAGAGATCCAGCTGCATGAATTTGAGTTTGTGAGCGTTTCTCTTTACATTTATGAACTGCATTTTTATGATTTTCTGAAGTGTGGAAGCGTGAAGTTCAAATTATAGCTGGCCACCTCGACTTAAGCACATGTTGAATACCCGCTGAACGAAAGGAAATAAAATCGGAATATAATTAAGTTAAACTGCAAATGTAATTTCAATTGAAAATATATATTTATTTTTATTAACTTGAAATTGTGTGTGCTCACGTTTTGTTAATAATATCAACGTAAAATACTATTACCGGCAACAAAAATTCACTCTGACAAAATTTTAAATAATCTTGTTTATAAACAAATCAAAAAAAGATATTTGCACCAAACGAGGTGGAACACAAAAAAAAAAAAAAATGTTTAATTATGCAAGTTATTTTCATAAATAAGTTCAGCGTACGAAAAATATGCTAATCAGCGCATGAAAAATACCTTTAAAACAGCACTTCAAAATTATTATCAATTTTTTCCAACAGGATAACAATTAATAATGCGCTGAGTTCGCACATTTCTTAAACGTGCTGAGTTTGGGCTTTTTTTTATGATTATTTTTGTTGTTGGTTTTTTTTGTGTATACAATATTTTTATTTGTTTGTTTTAACGAAATAACAACAACAACAACAAAAACAAAAAATAAACAACAACGAAAGCAAAATATAAAATGGTGGCATGTGTAAATATAAACTTGTATTTTAAATTGCTTTTTAATTTTTCAATTAAAACAGAGTAACTAAGTAAATCCAGTAAAAATCACGCATACGCCGCGTAGACGAAAATCAAATATTGTAGCCATACGATTGCATACTAGTAGAGAAAAAAGATAGTAAAAATGAGAGAGTGAAACAGTAGTAGCCCAATATTTGTACTAAACTGATAAAGAGACACATACAGAAATGGAGATATTGGGTACGAGGAGGCTAAGTAAAGTTCGAGCAGTCGATTATATTCGTAACTGGCTGGTGCCCGGCGCGTTGCTGCTCTTCCCCTTGCTTCTCCTCACCCCGGTTACTCCTTCCCACCTTCCTACTGCCCGACCTTCCCTCTGTCCCACCTTCCCTCTGTCCCACCTTCCCTCTGTCCCACCTTCCCACTGTCCCACCTTCCCTCTGTCCCACCTTCCCCTGCCCCACCTTCCCCATGCCCCTTTACACTATCTCCAATTCTCCTAAATGTCTTCTCCTGTCCTTTCCATCCGTTCAACAACCACCCCTTACGATGCCCCCATTCCTCTGTCCCCTTCCCGTACCTCTCCTTACTTTACCACCCCGTTTCCCTGACCCCTTCGATCATATTCACATGTAAACATTGCCATTACCCCTCCTTCCCTATGATCCCTTACCCTACCTCCCATTCCCCTACCCCTCTTCCCCCTGCCCATCTTCCCCTGCCCCTTTTCCCCTTCTAGCCCTTTCCCAACACTCACCTTTTCCTTTCCCCTTCCCCTGTTCCCCTACCTCTTCATCCTTTTTAAAAGGAATCAGACGCGTTGCTGCCCTTTCGCCTAATACTCCTTCCCCTGCCGCTTACCATACCACCACGTCCCATACCACGAGTGATGCGATGACCAAGGAAAATAGAGATTCATTTTTATATATATATAGATAAGTATTTAACTGGGGAATGTCTCGGGCTGATTCAACTTACCGGTAATCGGTAAATAATTTTGGGAAGTAAGCGGTTTAACGGTAATTTACCTTTAAAATGTTCATATATTTTAAGCTTACTATACAAATATAACATCTCTTATAAGTGAAATGCATAAAACAGTTCAACTACATAATCAAAATTTAAAAAATGTATTATAATTTAGCAAACAACGTGAATGTTTCGCAAATAAGAGACAATTGCGAAACGTTCATACTCTTTTAAACCCGCTCACACACTGCATATTCACTTGATTATTGTTGTTGTGAAGAGGAGCAGAGACGAATGCAATTTTTTTTGATTTGTACATTCTCTTCTTATTTGCATCTTTCTATGCACTTTAAAGTTTAGGACATGGTAAAATATTTATAATAAAGTAGCGTGTTCTTTTTTTGGCGTGATAAAGTCTTATAAATTGATGAACGCCGAAAAAGCATGACTCATTTGTCACGTACATTTGAGCCGTGCATGCAAGCGAGAGCGCGGAACAAGCGATAGTGAGGCACGATCGGCCTAAGCGTTCGGCTTGTGAAGCATCTGCTTGTGAAAGCTATAGTTATGTGTGTGTGTGTGTTTGCGTATTAGTGTTAACTAGAGCGCGGTGGGGTGTCGCGCTGTTTGTGTTGATGAGATCAAAGTTGTCAGTCTCTTTGTATATGCATATATATCTTATTGGCATATTTCTTGTACTATTCTTGCTTTAGGCGGTGGTATTGTCAAGATCGAGACGTGGGGTATCTATACAGAGGCATGTACACACAGGCACACACGCATAGTTAAATACGCGCTCAATGAATAATGAGTGTAAAAGCGAATAAGAGAGCAATCAAATAAAAAAAATAAAAAAAAAACTATAGAAGGGCACAAAAGTCGTTGACGACGACGCACAGTGGTTCCAGAACGTTTTACGCTGGACAAGTGTCTGTAACTTTTGAACCAGTCATGATTTAAAAAGTTCTATTTTTCTTTGTAATTTTCAATTAACTCCTTCTTTGTATTATACAAAATAATGCTAATTCAGTGATAATAATTCAATTCAATTCGTAAAAATATAAAATTTTTCATTAATGTTTTCTTATGACGTTATCACGTAAAATTATCGTCCGTAAACAGACTTTACAGACAACAATTTTTGTTTTTCTTTCGGTTCCTTTGCTTTCAGTTGGAAGAATACAGAAAATATTTTCTCTATGTCTGTTGTGCTCTAGGGGGAACTTCACATTGAAGAGCATTTCGGTCGAGCAGCTCGATGTTAGGTTCGAAACATGTTGGCGAGCATCAGTTGAGTATATTTTTGATTGTGTTTTTGTTGGTAAATGTGTAAAAAAAGAGAAATCAAATAATAACCGAAAGAGTGGATAAAAAAAACCAAGAAAAATTATTTTATAATTGTGCTTTAATTATTGCAAAGAAATTTCCCACTTATTGCCGATCTTTCTGGATAGCCCTGATTTAGAGCATTGCTGTCCAAAAGAAGAGCACCGAAATTGTGGCTGTATGTGTCTTCTTTGCATTGTGCAATAATTTATTTGAATCTTTTTGCGTCATAAATAGTACAGTGTGCCAATTTCAATTTCAATGCCAGTTTTCTCAAATACAAACCAGATTAGGCAAAATTACCAAAGGGGTTCCACAAGGTAAATTTTCACTTCTGCACCGATACACAATATCCTGAACAATGCTTTATCGCTCAACCTTTTCCTTAACTTACTGCACATATTGCCAGCAGCCGAGATCGATCTAAGGCTCTTTATTTGAAGATGATCTCTCTGCCTCATTGCTACTTTGTGGTATTGTTAATAGAGATTGGTATGTCTACTCTAAATATTTACCATGGGGTCCACCTTGTTCAAACAAGAATAACTCTTTTGAGATCAATGCTTTAAATGTAAATTATCGAGTTGGTAGTGCTCTATTTATCAATTCAGTTAAGTCAAACTCATCAGATGAAGTTCTGACTCACTTGAAGAATAAGCATCATATCCCACTTATGTAAAGTTGAAGAATTAAAGTACGTTATATGAGAAGTGTGAACGGGCACTAATGGTTTCTTTATTTATTTTAAGGTTTCGGATTTTTTTGTACATAAAATATAATTATACCATTCACACATAATGTGAAATGGTATTATCAGTTTGTCTGAAAGTTTGTAACGCATTAAAGGAGCCATCGTAGACCCCATAAAGTATATAGATTCTTGATCAGCTCGACGAAAGGTGGCTTATCTAGCCATGTCCGTCTGTCTGTTCGTCTGTATGTTGTTGCGCATTTTTGGGGACCAATTTTTATGCTATCCAGTTGAAATTTTGCACATATACTTCATTTTTTATAGTTTAATAGAGTAACAAGATTGACCTGCCACGCCCACTATTTGGGGTAGCTCCCATACGAACATACTGCCCACTTTTGACTTTTTGTAAGAAAACTTCTTTATTAAAGTCTATATATAGGTTGAAATGCAATGTGGTGCCTTTTAAGAGACAGCCGCTAAACATACATAGACAATTGGGCGTGGCCGGCCCACTTTTTGAGGTAGCGGTAATATCAACTTGAAATTCGATTTGGCGGCATCTTACACATTTACTACATCGCTTCATACACATCTACTAGTGAGCGTGTATCACCCCCTATTTAAACCACCACTTTTATGTATTACAATACTCTCTAACATTATGTATGGACTCTATATATGCTGGCATAACTCAAAGAATTCAAACAATATATTCGACAAATCAGCTGATCGAAGTTGCGTTTGACTTGCAACTTCAATGTAAACACTTTTTCGCAACTACAAGTTGCATTTGCTAGTTGCTTAAATGTTGCGTGTATGTAAACGAGGCATAACTCAACTCAGCCCCAAACCAGGGTTGTCAGCTACTCCCTGTTATTTATTAAAAAACAACATACAAGTAACAAAGTTTTTCCTATTCAGTTTTAGGTAAGTTACTGAAGAGTAAGGATATATTTGTTGCTTCTTCCAGCCAAGTTACCGAACTTTTGTTAGCACTGTACTCAAGTGTATCTATTCAAGCATAATCGTTAGAATTGTACTGGCAACTGCGCTAAATTCATTTGATTATTGTCGCCATATTTGTAGCAATTGTTGCTGTCCTTGTTGTTAGGCTTAATATCTGCGACAGATTGCTGCTGAGGATTGTAGCTCGAGCATCGCATCTGTTGACAATTTTGTAAAAGCACTGAAACTATTTGCAAATTATTGATTTTAGGCATTGTTGACGTTGTTGTTGTTGTTATTTGGCCATTTTGGCAGCGCATTTGTACCTATGATTTGATTCAATTGTTGTTGCTATTAGAGTTGTTGTCGTTGCACAATGAAGGTGTTTATTGTTCAAATTACAAAATTAAAGCCACTTTGGCTTACAACTGCCCACATTGTTCGCCAAACATGCATACACATGCACATAGATCTACAATTACATTTATATGCAGTTGGCAACCAACTTGAGCTCACAAACTTATATATATATATATATATATATATATATATATATATATATATATATATATATATATATATATATATATATATATATATATATAGATATATATGTAGGTATATAAATTATGTCACAGTGTTTGTACATACGCGTATTCATTAGCGATGCACAGATATGTGCATCCGAATTCGTGGATCCAGATCCTTCAAAGATTCGTTTATGACGAATCCAAAATAAGCAAATGGATACGAATCCGTGGATCCGGATCTAGTCTCGAATCCAAATCCAAATTTTAACTCAAATCCACGAATCTTGACTCGAATCTAGACTGTGTGGATACATTCTTGAATGACTACACCCGTATGTGCGAAAATCTATACTTACTTTCTCTGCTACACTCGCTTTGATTTTCTGAAAACAGAACATGTTACGTGAAAGAGGGAGACGATGCACGCATGGTGTACGTAATAGAATAATATTGAGGTGTCACGTTGGCGCATTTTGTTTATGTTATAGAGAGTGTATTTGCATTTGCTTTGCTGATAGCGGGAAACAAAAACAAATAAAAGAGGTGAGTAAAGAGATTCTGGAGCAAACACGATTGCCCACCACAAAATATTCACCATGCGATTAATCAAATTTAAAATTTAAAAAGTTAAATTAGACTTTTTAAGCTGCATTTTTTATTAAATATTTGTTAAATTGAATAAATCATACTGTTGTACAGTAATTTAAGCGTTTTAAATCGTAATGAAGGAAACTCTAAAAGAACTATAATTAGAGAAAGGAGGTAAATCATAATGGAAGTGGCACATAATTTGGTGAAATGAAGTATTAGGTACGTTTTTTTTTTCTTAGGATTCTGATTTGAGCTAAAATACTTGAATCGTTTTAGATTCGGATCCATAGTTCCTGATCTTATAAAATATGGGTTCGCACATCACTAGTCTACACACATACATACAAGCGAGTATGTGCATATGTCGCTGGGCTTGCTCCCCTGGGTTGCTGCCATTTAAAATGGCATTTGTAAACAATATAGCGTCGACAGCGTCTGTGGTGGCATACAACTGCGCTCCGATGCCCTGTGTCCTGTGCCTCGCATGCCTAGCTGCCTTCGCCAAAGCGGAAATTGACATTATTGCATGGTGCAAGTAAATGCATATTTCCGTTCTTTCATTGCTAGCGTGAAGTTCGCCGCTGATAGGTGTCAAGTTGCATTTGCAATTAGAGTTAATGTTTTGTGTTTTTATGCAGTGTCACAGTTGTTGATTATATTCAATACTTCAGAAATGTACAGAGTGGACTGTACCGAAAATGACTGCCGAATGCTCTAAAATGCATTCCTTTATCACCTACATTCTATCGAATATCTGTGAGGTTAAGCGGAATGAAATACTTATTTTGATTGGATACTTGTAAACCATAATTGGATTACAATATAGCTTTCAACTTGTATTGCATTTTTGAAAACTATTGAAAAACGCAGACAGATAAACGGTAACACAGATATACAATATGATGAGTGCCGAAATTGGTCACAAAGGCAATTAATTTAAAAACTTTTATAATAATGGGAAAAACATGGATCTATCTAACACACTATCTGCTTTCTTTCATATTGAAACATGTATCGGAACCATGACGTTTTAGCCAGATCCCACTGTCTGTTGCTCTGTCTGCTATCTTAAGCTGGTACTTCAAAATATGGTACCTCGGTTTAAAACTTAATATGTATAATTTTAGTAGCGGATGTGAGACATTTGGAAACAGTACCGTACCAAATGCATTGAAATGTATACATCATAATATGTAATTCCATTTTAAGTTCACTTTAAGTTCTCCTTATCGATCGCGCGAATGAAGCCAATATGAATATGAAGGTAAACCGATTGTTATATTCATAAAATTTTTGGTTAAAAATTGGTATGGAGAGTTAAAATAATGCTAGCCACAAGTTCGGCTGCAGTCCAATATAGAGAAAATCCATGAATATAATATGCACGTTTGCATTCCAAATTTGAATCCAAAATTTCAATTTTGTTTGTTTTCATTTTGCTTTTGCCATGGTTTTTGATTGATCAAGTTGGCAGGCATCTTTGAAATAAAATTTTATTTAATTTATTGGCTCGCCGAATTGGGCTATACGGCTACAAGCTTAATAACAGTCGTGATATTGAAAACTAGGATATAGCGTGAAAAATATGAGCTATAAATATGTAGGCAAGTCATGAGAATGGCCCTAATTTTTTTAAAATCTAAGTATAAATTCAAAAATTTAAAAACTGAAGTAAAACACCTGCGTGGCAGAATTAAAAGGGCAAGTGTGAATTGTATTAAATGCGCGGTGGCAGATCCTACAAACGTGAGTCGATATAGACATGTCTGTCTTTCCGTCCGTCCGACCGTCTGTTTAAACGAACAGATCTCGGAGACTATAAGAGGTACGCCGATGCTTAAAAAATATTTCGTCTAGGCCACTTTTTGAGTTTTTGTATGAACATTTTTAAGTTTTTATTTTTAATTAATTCTAATCGTGACGGATATTTCCTTTTAATTGTGCCAGAGAAGTCGGTTTGTTGCCGTAAACTTTAGATTTGACGTAATCCCACAGGAAAAAATCCATAGGGGTTAAATCGGGACTTCGTGGAGGTCAATTTATGTCACCTCTTCTGGAGATCAATTTGCCAGGAAAAATTTCATGAACTCGTGGTAGAGACCTTTTTTGGACGTGTGTGAAGTTGCTCCATCCTGCTGGAACCATGTTCTTTGGTTACAACCAGGAAAGTTTTGCAGTTCAGGCACGAAGACGTCGTCTAACATCTCCACATAACGCTCTGAATTCACTGTAATTGTGCGTCCCCTTTCATCTTCAAAAACGTAAGGGCCGATAATTCTTCGCGCCGACATCGCAGCCCATACGGTCACTTTAGGCGAATGTAGGGGTTTCTGATGTTTGTGTTTTGGATAGTTTGCACTCCAGTGCTTGTTTACATGTCCATTAAGATGGAAATGAGCTTCATCCGAAAACAAGATGTTGGTAAACGTTGGAAAGCGCTCAATCATCTGGTTTATGAACTCAGGCCTCTGCCCAGCATCCTGAGGCTTTAATTCTTGCACCAACTGAATTTTGTAGAGGTGCAGCTTTAAAACTTTGTGTAAAATGCGGAACAATGATGATCTATACACGTTTAAAGCAATATCACGCTTCCGAATCGAAAGGTCGGGGTTGTCACGAACAGACTGAGTAACACTGTCTACGTTTTCAAACGTTCTCGAAGACCTTGGACGCCCGGTTTGTTCTAGCATTGAACCGGTCTCTTAAAACTTCTCGACCCATTTTCTAATGACTCCAGGGCTTGGCGTATCATTTAAATGACGAACATGTCGAATACTGCAGAACTTTCTATGCGCTACAGTCGCTTTGTAAAACGTTTTTGTGGTTTTTGTAAAACTCACGTACGCACAACGCACGGCCCGCTCCCGAGAAACGCTCCAAAGCGACTAAATTCCCAAAAGCTAGGCTACCGATTGGCATACCCCCCGCTCCCCTCGGAATAGTTGCGTTCGCGCAATCAACAAATCAAATGTGAGCTTTCTTTTGAGACACCCAATATTAACTCTAATTCAATATATGATCTTATGCTTAACCCTAATACAATATATGACCCTATATACTAACATTTATGTTTACAATATATACATATGAGATTAGGTCGTTAATTATTTTTCAGCCTCCTACCCCCACCCAATATTTTTTAATCACTACTTTAGCATTTTTGTGTGAACAATTTTATTACCTGAGTGGTCATGAAGAAGGGCGAAGTGGAGAGAAGGGCAGGAACGCGCCAGGTACTAACTACTAGTTAATTATATTTCTTGCGTAGCTTTATTCACTTTTACTCCAATAATTTGTTTTTTAATAGTTTCTTGTGCTATTTTCTTTAATGCCATAGCGGTTCGAAACAAATAAACGTTTTATACAAATGCCAGAACCAGAAATCTAGTTAATTTGATAAAAAACGAGGAAATATTTACTGGACCAGGTTTTAATAGGTAAATACCCATTGTCTTGAAGCTTGCCATAGTATTGTATCAATTGGGTTCGTCCGGAAGTAGCACAAGTTTGCACAAGTTTTTACAGCAATTATGAGGATGTTTCCACGGTACAACGCACTTTCAATGAGTTGACACATTGCATTGGATACATTGATGGCAGCGAGATTAAGTTATTTGAGAAACCAGTTAAAACCCATGAAGTCTATTTTTATCGACTGCGCAATTGTTCCATAAAGCTGCAAAGTTTATGTGACCACAAACTACGCATACAAGATGCCGTAGTAGGTAATCTAGAGAATTAGTACGACTCAAAAGTATTTAAAAAATGCACAATTGGGAACACAGTGACAGCTATTTTACTGGAGAGGAATGGGCTGCGGGCGACTCTGCCTACCCACAGTCAACAGTTTTAATTATGCCATTTCGTAGCAACTCCCGCATAATGGATTTAGACAAGCAGCTAAGGTTTAATAAAGTACACATCCAATAACGCTTAAGCATGCAAAATGTTTGGCAGTTCTGAAGGGAAAGAACTGCAGTCTGAAAGAGTTACGAATTCGATTGAAGAATGACAACAGTCGATTCGGTTCTTGTGTAACGCATACTTCACAATATTCTGTTACAAGATCATGATTAACAAGATTTTGATTTACATTAACAATTTGAAACAAACTGCGATGAAATTATTCAACTCAAATCCAGTATTTGTAAAGCTTCGATATCTGAACGCAAGAGAGAATTTCTTTATAATCTAGTGTTCTAATATAATTTCATGAATTATTCTTTGTATTTAAATTTTTGATTTTACTTATTTTTGCGATTTATACTTCAGTTCTAATTGTAGTGTAGCAATTCGCTCCTTCTTGAGTCCTTAACTTGAGTTTATTTAATTTAAAATCGTTTTCGTTTTTCATTTCTTCTAATAGATGCTTTCGATCTGCACCGTCAATATTTCTCTCCTCCAATTTAAACTTGCGTTCTTCAACTTCTTTTGCCCACAAATACTTATATTTATAAAGATTGTAGAGCTCCTCACGATATTGATTTCTATTAGTTTCTATTGACATCAGTTTTCCAACTGAAGTTTTCTGACAGCTTCGCTTAGTTCTTTCCTCATTTTCGAATCTGAGCATATTTGCTAATAGTGGTTCATCTTCGCAATGCGACATAGAGTGAAGACGAGACTGTCAACTAAACAGTGAGTCTCCCGCACAACCGTTTCCATTTCTTTACCACCGGAAAAAATATCACTAAGCTGATTGTAATGTGTGTAAAGTTTTTATAATTTATCTGCAAATTTGAAATGTATATGTATTATTGGCGCACTTTTAAAATATTTAGTTTACCTCGAACAGTTCTTTCAGCATCGACTTCCTCTACTCCAGCACTACATGATGTAATCTAAAAATAACCGAACTTTTTAGTTATAAAATAAATAAGCATGGTATTATGTTTCAAAGCTAATATTTATTCAAAATACGATCCATTTAACTCAATACAACGTTTGGCAGCTCAACCAATTTATCCATAGACTTTTTAAACTCGCTTTTTGGGATGTCACTTTTAGCACCTGTGTCACGGCTGCTTATATGGCTGGAATATCATCGTAAAAAGCGCCTTTCATTGCAGTTTTTATTTTTGGGAAGAGAAAATAATCGCACGGTGATAGATCGGGCGAATACGGAGAGTGGTCGATGAGACAAATCTGTTTTTACATCAAAAATTCGATGACTACACGAGTGATTTTTTGATCATCATTTAACTGATGTGAAACAAAACGTGCACACTGCGTTCTTTTACCCAAATCTTCAGTTAATATTTTGTAGACTGTACATTAAGATGAATTTAATTCTTCTGCCAGTGAAATTTGCATCGATAGCGATTATTTCACTTACTTTTTTCACTAACTCAGCACGATTAGATACTTCGGGTCGTCTAGTTCTTGGATTATCCGTTAAATCATCACAATCGTTTTTAAATCATGTAAACCAAGTGTAAACTTGAGTACGACTCATACAATCATCATCATAAAGTATCTTTTTAACAATTCGTAAGTCTCAGCAAATTTTTCACCGAGCTTAAAACTAAATTTAATAATTGCTCTTTGTTCCACTATGTTTTTACGACATTACTACAAAAACTGCTGTTTTTAAAACGTATCATTTTGTAATCTGTCAAACGATTAGCATGAACTTATTTGCTTTCGAAAGAAGAAAACTGTACCTTTCTAACACTGTTAACATTTAATAGATGGCTCTAAATAATGTATGAGCTAAATTGAAAGTTCTGTTATTTTTAGATCAACCTTGTATATACTCTATGGATCTACCACTTCTCCTTCTGCCTGTTAAAAAGATTTGCACATACTTAATATTCCCTATTACCTTACCAATCTGGCAAAGTATTATCAATCCAAATATGAGCACGAAAATTTGGTTTAAATTTTCGGCAAAATCGCAAAATGTACTCCTCAAAATTTATTTAGAGCTATATTTTTTTAAGTATTGTACAGCACCATGGTAGCAGGTATTCGAAAGACCTTTCCAACGAGCTATTACACTTTGAAAAATATTAAGCCGTTTGACCACAGTGACCAATTGAAATTAAAGTTTTTTGAGTTTTTACCGCCAAAATCCGCCATTTTGAAAAAAGTTGTGGAACAAAAGTTTCTTAGTTTTTTGCGACATTGTGTATCAAAAAAATTTGGATATTCTAAGGGATTCAAACAAACAAACACACAAATTATTTCATAAACACGTCATTAAAAAATTCATATAAGTTTTGAGCGCATTGGGAGAAAAACACAAAAATGTTCTTAAAATTCAAAAAATAGGTTACATTCTTTTTAAAGAAAAAAACCAATAGCATTTTTGAAAAGCTTGTCAAAAATGCTTTAAAAAAACACCAAAAAAAAAAAACTGACAAATTGTAGTGAAAGTTATGATTAATTAAAAATCATCGCGCGCAGTAAAAGCAAAACACTTCGGGCCCCTGTAACTTGACAACCCTTTACACTAGATCTGCCTTTTTTAAAGATTTCATATAGGTCCACTAACACTACAATTTAAATCTAATTGCACAAAAATCGAAAGTTATACAATTTTTGGCGGTATCACTTGGCAAATTTTGACCCATATATAGTTTATGTGGTCTGCCATGCCTACTTCTGGGTGTTACATACATTTGCACAAGCTTAGTAGATTCTTCACAGTCTCGGGAAGAGCCGTAGGTCTATTTTAACTTACTTTTGCGACTTTCGATTTTCTGCGCAAGCTTATCACGTTAGCTTTGAGTCTCACTTCAGGACTAAACAATTTTTAAACTGAAAAGTACTTTAATGAAGCTGCAAATCGCAAAAGAAATTGAAAATGAAAGCACAGCTCATAGTTTCGATGTGTACTGTACATATGTAACTTAATCATGATAGACACAACGATTCAGTTTTAAAGATAGAAAATATTATTGTAAGTATCTCCTAATAACCATTTGCGCTATTAGCACAATAACTCATTTACCACAAACTCGCTTGTGCAATTTTAAAAGATTAATGTCGCTATCAACATTACCAAACTGAAAGAATTCCCATTATCGAGCTAATTGAATTGTTTATGAGAGCAAAGCACTCTGCCACCCACCTATGCAGCGTTCTGCGAATCATTGGAAATACAATACTCGGCCAACAATAAAAAACTGTACGAATGAGAACGCTCGATTCAATTGCGCCACTTGATGCTGCTAATATTTTTGCTTGTGTGTAGATTTCACGAGTACCCATTCAACGGCAGACAGTTGTAGGACATAAGGACAGATGAATGAAGAGGTAGCGACAGACATTCAGACGGAAAAAAAAGAAAAGCGTAGAACTTAAGTCATGTTCTATTCATAAATTTCAATACCTCGTTTTTGTGTTCACATGCGCTGTTTAGCACTCTTCATAGTACATAGGGCAAAGAAGTATTATGGATATGTCGGACAGTTAGTAACGTGGTATTGAAATAGTTATTTATTTATTTATTTATGATGGGGACATAAAAACTGCGACCTAAAAGGTCTATTGTTTGTCCTACTGAGTTAGATGACCTGCACTAAGTCTATAAGTTGAATGAATCTTAGTACTTTCCTAGAATCAACTAGGAACTTCTCAGTTGCTCCTTTCTAATAAAGTGATTACCTAGCATATGCAATCTGCTTCTAGCTACAGCTTCACATTCAGCAAGAATATGAATAGGGGTCTCCTCTTCGTGGTCACAGAATCTGCATTCGTATTCCCAAAACATATAAATGTTTCTTAAGTCTACAGTGGCCTGTTGGCAGTCTTCTTAGTTGGAATATAGATTTCGAGCTGCTCGTTTTGTAATTCCCGAGAAGTAACTATGCTTGTGTTAGTTCTTGGCTTGTAGCCCAGTGTTCTTCTTTTCTTATAACCTTTTCCTTGCGTATTACTTCCGATATAGTAAGTTTCACGATGCCACAATACGGTTCAGGTCCTAGAAATAGAGTTTGCGCTCCTTGTCTGACAAGCTTGTCCCCCTGTGCATTTCCTGGAATATTGTTATGACCCTGCACCCTCACAAGATAGACTCTGTTATGTTCAACGAGTTTTTCCAACAGACCATTTGCTTCAAGCACTAGCTTTGTCCTAACTACTTTGGAGTTAAGTGCCTTCAACGCAGCCTGGCTGTTTGAGAGGATAGCAATGTCACAGCTTTGATAGCCTCTATCTAGGTTTAATTCCGCACATCTGATTATTGTACACATTTTTGCTTGAAAGATACTGGTGTGTTTGTCCATAGACTCCCAATTGTGAGTCTTAGGGCCTACTACTCTTAGGCCTGTACCATCTTCCGTCAAGGATGCATCCGTATACCACTTGATGGTGTGTGGTTTTAGTACGTATGAACTTTCCGACGTCCACGATTTGTTGTCGGACCATTTGATGATAAAACTCCGATCAAATATATTCCTCAGTGTCATTTCGTCTCTTGGCATGGCCATTAGGGATGTACACTTGGTCCGTGCATGGAGACGTTTCTGACAGATCTGCGAGCTAACTTTGTTTCCATCGACTGATAGTCTTAGGAGTATTTCTTTTCTTCTGTGTTCGATTTCTAGATGAAGTGGTGTCAAATCCAGAATAGTTTCCAATGCTAGCCTGTGATGCAAACACACGCTAGTCTTTGTAGGGAGTTGAGCGCCCTAGTGGTTGTCACTTGGCTCTCTCTCTTTCCCCACGCGATTATGCCATATAGTAGCATGGGTTTCACTACCATGTTATAGAGCCAGAGCATATTCTTCGGGTTGCACCTCCAGGAACACTGGCCGCTTTTTATGTTAGTTGCGTTAAAAACATACTAATAGAAAGTGAATGAATGATGCTGCTGCGTAGACAAAGTCCATACTATTTGTGCCACGTTCACATTAAAGAGATTATTTGAAAATTTTTCCCGAGAAATTTTTCCGAAAGTGTTTAAAATCCTTACTTGAATAGTATTTTCCCTCGAAATCCAGCGTTGCAAGCGAGATTTGCTTGAAATCATTTCATATTTCATAGATTCGCTTGCTAAAGTTTTTTCGAGTTCACTCGTATTCCATAGATTTTCAAAGACATTATTGAACTAACATAATAGCATGTAACTAAACGACTTTTCTTTGTAATTGTTTGTTTTTTCTTCGCTATTCGAATCCTACTTTTCATTATATTTCGCAAGGAAGAGCACTAAAAGTATTTTCATATAGATAGTTGGCCAAACGCTTCAAAGTCTGTGTAAATGCTATACAAAATATTATTATTATGCTGGTACTGACCTTAATAAACTTAAAAAAATCAATGTTCGTCCGAGATTTCGCAAAAAAGCAGGAACCAGTGCATCTATGATCGAAAAAGTGAAGCATAGATATAATTCAAAAACCTACAAAAAACCGAAAGTATCCAAAAAAATAAATGAGCAGTGAATGTGGGCTCTTTTGAGTGCACTGTATTGGATGACGAAACCAATGTTAAAATAGATTCGAGAACATTACCATGACACCAAAAGTACACAAAAGATAAATGTGGTACTGTCGACTAGTCAGTACCAAAGATTGGAATGGAAAAATTTGGCGAGAAAGTTCTTATCTAGCGGTTATTTGCACATGAGGCTTAAGAAAGAAAAGGCACTATATACGCCGAAAATTACCAGAAGAAGTGTGTAGAGAGACGTATTAACCGTTTTACAAGCCGTGAAAAGTTGGCACTCCGAAGAAAGAAATTTGAATTTATTGAAAGACAGTTCGTTTTTTTAATGTTTGACCATGTTTGTCCAAGGTTAAACTTCCTTTGACCACACACCATAAATTTGTAATTAATGATTTAATTTTTGGAGTTTTAATTACAAATCTTATGTCTTGGCACCCTGAATTATGAAATGCAGAGTTTTAGGCATGCAGTTCGTTTGTCCGACGTTAGTACAGGTTTGACAATGGTTAAACTTCGTTTGTCCAACCTCCTAAAATATTAGGAGGAAAAATAAATATTCTGTGCAGTTATCACTAATAATATAAAACCGTGAAGAAAGAAAAGCATTACCATGTATAAACACATCTACTTACGCGTATTAATCCTAACAACACTGTATAAAAATATTAAAAAATTTTTTTTTCAAATAGTTTAAAATGCTACGACAAAATGTGTTTTTTTTTATTTCGCAGGGTGCTAGAACGAAGTTTAACCTTGTACAAACCTAGACCAACGATTAGCAAGTGATTTGCATTTCCAAAAATTAAAATTTTACACTTCGGAGTGCTGGCATCACAAATCAATAATTAATTTCGGAAATCTGATTTACTCCGAAACGAAGTTCAATCTTGGACAAACCTGGACTAACGTTGGTCAAACGAAGTGCACTTACAAATATGTTCATTTCTCACTTTGGGTTGCTGACTTCACAAAAAAATAATTACATCTTTGACACTAATTTTGGCTTTTATTAATTTTTGGTGTTCAAACGAAGTTTAAAAGACACAATGTGTCAACAATATTTGGGCCCTAATTAGCTACTGCACACTACGTTTGTTCTACTCTGGCTATGTTTGGTCAAAAATGTTTAATTTTATTGCAGAAGAGGAAAACCTTCTACTACTACACAGAACTACACAGAACTTCGTCCGTTAGAGGGATATTGTTTATTATAACTCTCAAGCGCAACTTGAAGATGGATGAACTAGTGGTTAATGACGTCAAAAAATAAAAAAAAAATAAAATGGCGTAAGTCTAGCCGAGTCGTTACAGAAGAATGTGTGCAGAATCTATATAAAAATAGGCAACTGCAAATCATATTCACAACCTTTTTAACGAATGTAATATTTTTTAGATTTTAGGTAGGTAGAAACCAGGTAACGCCCTCGGCCAAGACTATCTCTCTCTCTCTTCTTCTCTCCCTCAGCTCTGTCTTGCTCCGTCATGTTCATATTGTAGAGCATGTCGATTGAGCAGTTCGACGTTAGGCTCGAAACTGTTGTGGGCGCACTTGTAAACATGTTGGCGGGCATCAGTTGAGTGTGTTTTTGTTGGCAACATTTCAAAAGAAGAAGAAAATTAGTTTATAACTGTGAATTAATTAATTGCATAACTGCGCATTAATTATTGCAAGTTAATTGCTCAGGACTGTCCAAAAGGAGAGCACCCAAAGTGTGAATTATTTCTGAGTTACTAACTATCGTAACTAATTAAAATTTTTGTTGCTCTTTAGCATCAATCAGCCGACGCCGGCATGCGTTCGTTCGTATGTGTGTAAAAACACGAAAGTGTTCGTCCCCATTGAGTTAGATGGTGTTGATTTAGAGGCGAAACCATTTTCCCTGAAAATCCTGTGTTATGGATATTTTTATTATGCTGGCAATCTGGAGCTTCTTCAGGTCATCATACATTGATCTTGTCATCTTAAGCTCGGATGCCCTCTCTGACGCCGTCCACAGTTCGGGGTTCATCCGGATGATGTGACCAGTTCAGTGCAGCCGCTGGAATGTAATGCGCTGGACTATGTCAACCTCAACAAACAGCTCATACAGCTCGTGGTTCAAACGGATCCTAAACTCGACGCCAACTCTAAGGGCACCAAAAATCCTTTAAAGACCAAAGTTTGAATTTCGACCATTGGGAGAACTCTAGTTATTATTGTCAAAAATTAAAAAAAAAAAATTCCGTAAGGCAAGCAAGTGTCGTTACAGAAGAATGTGTGCAGAATTTGAATTTCGGGTTAAACGTAAAATTCGGCGTAAATACAGAGAATAATTTAAATAGATGTCGATGGTTAATGCATTAAAATATATTTATTTTCACTATAAAAATAGGAGCAAGCGAAAAGGTTTAAAACTCGTTAATTTACAAGCAAAACAAAAAGTGAAATTTTTTTTCGGTACAGTCCATAGATACTTTAGATCAATTTAAGTGCTTACCTCACCTTTGAGTGCATTTACAGGGTATGAGTGATTCGTTTCTAAAAATGATTTATAATTTGTTCATACATTCTTGCCGTAGGTTTTCAACCAGGTATCTGCGTAATTCATTCATACGTACAACTTGTTCTTCGCTCCTTTGTTTGTTTGTTCCCTCACTTATTTGCTTCTGATGTACTTTCTGGCTTATAGCTGTAGGTTCATACTACATTTAGGTTCATTCATTTATGCCGACACATGAGAACCAATTCCCGAGTGTGTTCGAGGAACAAAAAATCGTTTGCGTTCTACAAGTATAGTTCCTTTTAGGTATGTATATGTATAGCTGCTGGTGTACATTACTCGAATCGTTTTCTCAGTTCGTTTCCTTTCGTTTCATTTTTTATCAGACAAATATATATTCAATACTATTTTTTGGTGCTAGTAATGGTAAAAACGTTGGCATTGATATGAGCTGAGTTGATGATATTTAGTGATGATGACTTACCTGTGATTTCCGTAGCATATTCAGAACGTAGAATAGCATATGTATATGTGGATACTTATGGAGTATATAGAGAATGATGTACATTGGAAGCAAGCGTTCGTTGTGCTGGCTTCATGCTATTGTCAATTGTATGAAGACGTATTCCTACGTGTGAATAATGTTGTTATTCTTGAGCAACACTGAGCCATTTTTTCTCTCAGCTCGTTTGAACATTCATTGTTTGAATGGATACGTACAGATGTGTGAAAATGAGGGATTTTTGATTTGTATAAAGATATGCTTTGAATAATAGTGCTGAAGTCTATGTAGTATATGAAATGTATGAAATGCAATTTTCTATATTTTTTTTCCCTCTGAGTTGACATAAAATCAATTTTGTGCAATCACATGCTTTCTTTCTTTGCTTCTCTTGAAAAACGCTTATGATGTAAATGTCTATTCGCTGTCAATTTTGTAGCTAATAGCGTAAAAATGCCAAAAGCGGTTTCTTCATTCAATCGTGTGGATATTATCTGTTTTTACTCATACCACCGACTCCAAGTGAAGACTGTACCGATTTGTCACCGCGTCGTGTAATTAAAATTTATAGCACAAAGTAACTGCAAGGGCAGTCGAAATACAAACACCCAAAATTTCTTCACGAACCGCAAATGCAATTAAGTCAACATATTTGTGTTCAATTCGAGCAAATTTAACAGAACGCAATTTAACTCGACTAATTTGAATAACTGCGCACAATTAGCAAAGTAAGTGCAAATAAGTCAGGCGAACCCTAATCGTCTGCACAACATATGCAGTTGGTCCTACCATTGCCTAAAATAGCATCTTGAAAATCGTAAGTGCCCTGAAAACGAAACAAAAATGTAGCTGAAGGTAGTTCCATCAAATGGAACATTGAAGTACTAACCTACTTATATGGCAGTACAACTGTTTATCGGACGTGGCCGCATGTAGAAAGACGCACCAGCCGCTATAGTCTTTTGCGCCCTCGCGTTAGTCGTTGCAAATACTAAGTTTGCTGAAGTTATCCTGGACCTGGTCATTCCAACGAAAGCTCGGTCGCCCTTTTTGACATTGTATACCAATTAAGTTTAGGTTGCTCTCGTAAACCACGTGTGGTGTAGCTTCCAGATTCATCTAGATAAGATGACCAGCAATGCAGCAGCTGTTATTTTATACGCTGGACAATATCAACCTCATCACACAGTTTATACAGCTCATGGTTCATACGGGTGCTAAACTCGACGCCAACTTTATGGGGACCAAAATCCTACGAAGAATCTTTCTCTCGAACACTCCCAAAGACACTGTATCCGAGGCTGTCAGAATAAAAGCTTCTGTGTCATACAGCAGGACAGTGACTATCAGACTCTTACAGATTTAAGCTTACGGAGTTCGAGAGCGGGCTCTACTTCTAGGTTTCTTGCTGGGTCCCAAGTAGCATCGATTAGTAAGCGTTATTCTTAACCTGATCTCCAAGTAGACGTTGTTGTTGCTTGTTATCTATATTCCTATGAAGACAAACAGATCTTCCAAGACGTGCGTATGGCCTGCGAGCGGACACCAAGTACTTCGTATTGTCCTCGTTCACCGCTACGCCCATGAGACCCCCTGTCGGCGGTCGTTATAAAAGGGGGACCGTATCCTAGGCTTCCTCTGTGTCTTCACTGATAAAAGTTTTGCGATGACGGGTTCCAAATCCAATGATTCAAACACTGAATTAGAGGGATTGCTTTCTCATAATTCACACACCTCGGAACGGCTCTTCAGAGGTTACCCAGGGGTAACCTTGTTTTTAAATATTTTTGACTATTTCGTCCATTGAAGACAAGAATGAGGCAAATCAAACACAACAATTGTACCAATCTTAAGCTTGTATTTTCACCATAGTCGAATCGCCGCACATGGATTGATGCTCGAAGTGTTACCAATTAAAATTGCTGTAATTTTGACGATATTCATTTTTTATTTATTTAGAAACTTCAGTATTTCGTAAAAGCATTGAATTTTTTAAGAAAAATATGTTATTGGTCGATATAGCCACCTTTAGCGCGGATAATAGCAGAAGGAGAGGAACAATCTTTAAGGCGTTGGCCGTTTCATATTTTTTAGTTGATACTTTGGCCTACAGATTGGACCACATGGAAGAATCTATTGGGTTTAAATCTGGGGAATAGGGTGGCAATTGTTGTGATAAAATGAATCTGGTAAAGTTATCTTGTAAAAAACGTTGGGTTTCTCTGGCTATATAGGATGGTGCCGAATCTTGTTGAAACATCCAATGGTTTCTACCGAATTGTTTACGTTCCCAAGGTAACAGAGAGTCGTATAATAGTTTTTCCAGTTTCAGTTACCGCGGATCAAACCATCACTGATGCAGACGCTTGCTTCCGCAAAGCAAATTGTCTTTTGATTTGCTATTTAACCATACACGATCGATTTGTTTGTTTACATACGTGCAAGTGTTTGAACACCTTTATTCTTGCTAGGCGACTGTCCTATACAGAAACATTTTGTTCACACGGAAATGCCGTAGCTCATTAACAATGGATGGTTGCAATTTTCCAGCCAAGTACCAATTAATAACACTGTTGCTTTTGAATTTCATTTCGATAGCTTTTTTTAAGTGCGACGTAAAACGATATACGCTGTCATTAGCCGTTTTATTGCTACAGCAGCGTGAAGTTAGTAACACTTTGAGCGCCGACCCTTGTAAATGATGCGTCGTATTAATTGGAGAACTTCAGTTGTACTTTCTCGGAACATTCTAGTAATTTACTCTCGTGGCAGAAGCGGTGCATATATTTTCGTAGTCCGATAATTTTTTGCGTTTTAGGTTTCTTATTGCGCTTCAAACTATCTTTACCTATTGAGAAGTGTGCATTAAACCCTGTAGCGTGATGTGGGTGGTACAAATCCTATCGGATTATTGACAATTTGAATTTATTGGTTTCATTGCTCATTATAAAATTTTGTGCTATTTATTTCAACCTTATGAGTTTAGAAAATACTGCAACAAGAACAAAAATCAAAATGTGAATTATGTGCCACCCTGTATAGTATTTGTATGAACTGTCAAAAACCGCAAAACACAAATCGACCATAGGCAAGAATTCAACCAATGGAGTGGGTGTCGGGTATGCATCATCTAACATCTGTGGTAAACTAAATGCGTATCTTGTCCTTTGCTGTTGTTGCTGTTAATTAAATTTCGTTGCATAAGACGCGACGTATTGCAGCGAAAATTGCTTGAGGGGCAGTGGCGCGAAAAATCTATGTGCTATGTAAAAGCTTGTGCGTAACTCTGGACAAGTTTTGAGTTCTTGGAATTGCTGCTTGACTAGTTCACTCCTTCTGCAGTTTGTGAGGTTGTTGATGTTTGTGAAAGCATAATTGCATTTGGCATCGTCTGCGATATGTTAATATAGCTGCTAGTCTAGGCAGCTGTCGTCGCTCATACGCCACATTAGCCACAAGTATTATATCACGCAGCAGTGCCACAGAAGTGTTATACCATGTGTGTGTATGTATGCATGCATGTGTGTGACTCCTTTGATGCTTATAAATTACTCAATTGCTGCCGTTTCCGCAGCAAAGAGTAATGGAAACGGTTTGGTGGCTTTTGCCGCCTACTGCTCCATCTTCTACCGCTGCCATAGGATCCTTTTACATTTGCAGTGCGGCTTTCGCTTTCCATTTGCTGCGTGTTAAGTTTCCATTTCTAATTTAGCTACTAATCATTAAGTTTGAAAGGAAATAGGCGTGGCTTGTTGGTGTTTGTACTACTGTCACTAGGTGACTTGTTTGGTCGGTCTGTCCCACCTTGTTGATGTATGTTTGCTATAATTATGCACAGCCACAAAGTCGATTCAGTCATGCATCGACGTACATGAGCCCACATAGATACACTTCGAATTGAATTTCTGGATTATAACTGTGTCTAAGGATGCATTTGTTGTACTACAATTGCATATCATTGATGTTCATCTAATTCAGTGTCTGTTTGCGATCACTCGAGGATATTTACACATCTACTTAGCTCCATTGACACAAGGTAATTTGCCTAAATAGAAAGTTGATTAGTGCAATTTAGTGCGTTGCCATTTTACTTTTGTTATGTTAGCCAACTAGGCTGCAAATTTTGATTTAACTCGACGTTAATAATTTTTATTTTCAAAAGCAAGAATTTTTATATTTGCCTGCATCACTGCACTTCAACTAGAGCTGTAAGAGAATGATTCTTTTTTAATCTAAAATTAACAATTAGTTGTGAAGTTTTATTAATTGATTTGGCAAAAAATCTGAATTGTGAATAAAAATTTGAGAATTCATTTTAAATGAATTAAAAATGTTTGAATTCACTCATTCGATAAACAAAATTAATCGAAGTAAAAATTTAAGTAAACCATGGTAAATTCAACAAATTGAACTGTAATTATACTAGAGTTCTCTCAATGGTGGAAATTCGACCTTTTGCCTTAAGAATGCCCAATAATAAAAAGACCCATAAGACAGGATATCAGTGTATAACTCCATCGACACAGTCATGTCATTCGATGACACTACGAGCTATCCCGTGGAGTTCCTAAACTCTTATCCGGGGTGTCATCCCATGGGTTGGAATTGAAGGTAGGTTTACCCGTTTTGTTAATGCGCAAATTGAACGCGACAAGATTGTGCAACGGTACACGGTTACTAGTCACCGAACTAGGAAGGAATATTGTGAAGGCCACAATCTTAGCTGGCTAAGCCAAGGGAGACAATGTGCTTATACCACGCATTCCAATCATACCTAATAACTTACTATTTAATTTTAAGCGCCTGCGTTCCCATAAAAGTTGCATTTTCAATGACTGTTAACAAATCACAGGGTCAAACCTTAAAGGTAGCAGGAATACATTTGGGCACGCCATGTTTTTCCCACGGTCAGCTCTACGTATTTTGCTGAATATCTGGCATCTCAACGGGCTGCTGAGAAATCAGAACAATCTCATACTCGGCGTCAACAGAACGCTCAATATATGACATCCCAATGATCTGATGAGACACAAGAACAGTCCCAAGCCCGACGTCAACAGCATGCTAAATATCTGGCATCCCAACGGGCTGATGAGACACAAGAGCGCAGCGAGCGCATACAATTCGTGTCAAAGAGCGACAGAAACCGTTGAAGCAGCAGAATCTCGCAGAAAGGGCACAACAACGACGTCAAATATTCACAAGAAACACGTCGGACCAGCGCCGCGGACCGGGTCAGCTAGTTCTTTATATATTTTCTTTTAAATATTTATTTGATTCGTCTTCTTTTCAAATTTTGCCAACAAAAACACTATGAAGATTACACTCAACTGATGCTCGCCAACATGTTTGCAAGTACACCCACAAGCCTAACGTTGCGATGCTCGTTCGACATACTCAACAATGTGAACGACAGAGCTGAGAGAGAGTGTCTTTGTGATTGCCCGAGGGTGTTACCTGGTTTTTACCTACCATAGACGCAATGATTAAAAATTACATTCGTAAGTGCTCCTTTTCACATTCTTTCCAATAAACAAATATCAAGCGAATATGTTGTGTTTAAGAAGGTTAAAAACGGTGTGAATGATTTGCACTTGCCAATTTGTATATAGATCATTCACGCATAGTGTGAAATGTTCAGTTCCTTATAAAGTTTGTAACGCATTAAAGGACACATAATAGACTCCATAAAGTGTATATGTACATATATTTTTGACAAGTTTGACGAGAGGAGTCGAATTATTCATGTTCGTCTATCTATTTGTCTGTCTGTCTGGTAGTTGTTGGGGTTAGATGTTTTAGATAACTCGGTGCCACCCGTCCAATTTATATTTATAACAACTTAAGAATTGACATGGTGGATTCTTATAGACGGAAACATATGTAATTGTTGTAGCAATCACTTTTTTTTAAATTATAAAAGATAAATAAAAAATTTTTATTTAAATTTATAAATATAGGACAAGTCTAAAAGAAAATAATAACAAAAACAATTTTTTATTTTAAATTCTGCTGGTTTACCTTGAAAAAGGAGGAAGGTTTTAAGGATATATAACCCTGTTGTGCTCATTGTGGGCGTGGATTTTAGTGGTTTAGAGGTTTTGTCTTTTGAAGTTTCCGAAGTCTTTTTGTTTACACATATGAAGGATGGACGGACATGGCTAGATCGACTCAGTTTTTGACGCTAATTAAGAATTTTATATATACATTTTCACAAACTTATTATACCCTTAGTATACTCTTGCCCTTGAGGTAGTGTATAAATATCAGTCAATATCAGCTAGAAATTTAATATAGTGGTTTCTTATGGACGGCCGCTTCACATATTGGGCTACCCAATTTCAGAGGTAGCCTCAAAACAAATACACGTTAGTTAAGTCAATACCAGCTGAAATTCTATGTGGTGATCTTTTATAGACTGCCGCTTCATATACATAGACTAATGGGTGTGTCTCGCCCACCGTTTGGTGTAGCCTCTATACAAAACTATCCTCTCCACTTCTTTAGTTAAGTCAATATCAGCTTGACATTCGATATGGTTGCTTCTTGTGGATGGTTAATTTCCACACATACTCGTATATTAATGTGTGTATTCTGGCCTCTTTTTGGGGTACCCCCATACAAAACTCATCACCCACGTTTATGTTGTAAAACATAAATGATTATGATTTGAAATTCCGTGTGAAAGATATTAAAGCTTTCTTTGTTTTCTAATTTATTTTTAGTTCGTTATCCATTCGCCACTCAAGGTGAGCCCTTGACTCTATTTTATCTGGTTTCGTTAAAGTAGAAATTTTTTTAAAGACTTGATATTGATTGAATGACTTTTTGTCGTAACGCCATATTTCCCTTTATAGTTCATCTCAACTAAATAGTAAGGCACCATTTACCTTCACCGCCAAGTGCGAAAAACCATTTGATTATGGCAAATTATTCGCACGGGCCAATTAGTAACATTTATTTCCTTAGATCCAACTTACAAAGTAATGTTCACTTTTAACAAAAGTAGCTTCTCAAAGTTCTCAACCAATAGAGATCCACGTTTGAGAATATATAGTAGTGTTGAATTATATCTTTAAAATGCTGCTTTAATTCATGGATATTTTTTTAACATATTTAGCTATTTTTATTTTTCTGATAAATTCCCCATATATGTTAATTCTTGTACAAAGCGCAAGGAAACATAACTGTAATGAAAAATCTGAGTAAATTGAAATATTGGCCTCAGTAGGGGTTTATGTTTTGTTGTCTTTGTTAGATATTCCAACTACAGCGTTCATAATTAGTTTAATAATTTATGTTTCAGTTGCAATGTCAAATTCGGTGTTTAAAGCTTTTAGTCACAGATATTTCATTGCGGAACTAAGAACCGAAACCATACTAGTTGGTATACCGACACTTTTATCCAATTTAACATGAGCACTGAAACAGTTGTTAACAACAGCCATCAAATCTCCAGCTTTATGTAAGAAGTTTTCGTGGTAATGGTAATGGACATCAAATTCTTAGAAAGCTTTTTCAAAATATGATCCATTGTCAGTCCATATTCTTCCTGGATACCATTTATTAATTGACCAACAGCATCCAAAAAAACTGCGCTGTTTCGAAGACCAAATGTCTGTCGTTGAACAAAAACAGCCGCCAATTTTTTGATATCTCTGAAGGATTGAAACATTGAATCCATGAGTTTCATTGCTTTGCGTCTGCTCCAAATTTTTAATTTTGAAATTACAAAGTTTATCAAATTTTGGAGAAGATGCGTTTAGCGTTAGAACAAGTGAATCAAACTGGTTTTGCTCATTTCGTGCAATTTTAGCTTCTTGCTTGAACGTCTCCTAATTATCGAATTTTTCTTTGGGTTGCACGCGTAGCTGGAGAACAAAATTAGGCTTTACGTTTAATGTTCCTGTCAACACCTTTTTGCAATTTTTGCATTGAGTCGAAATTTTTGGTACCACAACCTTCTTTTTAAGCTGAATTTTTTATTAAATATAAAGTACTCAAACTTGTGTAGTTTGAACTTGTGTTGCTTCAGGTTAGGAAAAGTCTCCGTACGAAGTTTTAAAATCCAGGTTCGGACGTACTATATTTTATAGTGTTCAAACATATGAAAGACGGACATAGCTATATCGACTTTATTGGTTCTGCTACGTCTCCTTCTGCCTGTAACATTTGCAGAAACTTAGTATAGCCTTGGCCTCACGGACAGTGTATAAAAAAACTCAATTTGCATTTTACATTAAATGATCGTTATAACTTCATAGTTTTTTTTCAGCTTGTTCACCAATACTGAACATTGCTTCTCGTTGCAAAGAAAATAAATATGAAGAAGTAGGCATTCTAAATGAAAAATTTATTTTTGACATATCTAAAAAAAGAAAGTAAAGAGAAATATTCAGTCTTATTCTCGAAACAGCAAATATTTCGAAAACAATTTTAACAAAAAAAATTGAAAAGTTTGAAATTTGATCCCAAACCAGCTGTTCCAGAAAGCACATAACAATGACCGACGAGGATCAAATGATTATTAAAAGAATGGAGATCATACGTGCTTATAAATTATTTTTCGTTGGCATACCAGAGAATATTAAGATATTGCAGGATCTGGATCAAAGTCCAATCTTCCAGAAAAAATCCAAAAACGATGCGGTGTGCAGCGGCACAGTGCCTTGCAACAAATTTGTATGTGACATGGTGGATGTGATCAAGCCTAAAATATGCAACTTATTGCGCGATCTTCAACAAATAAAAATTTGGCTGCACTGCATTAAGCCGCAAGAGGAACATCTGACCGAACAACTGGGGGAGCTGCTCAATTTGCGTTTGACCGATTTAGCAAATTATGAGAAGATAGCAAACGAAGTCATAGCAAATAATTGCCTGTATTTTATCAAGCGCGGCAAGCTGCTGATGCAAGTGTCAAAGCAAACTCATTTAAATTTGCGTGAGCAAATTCGAGAGATGGATCAAGAACATAGTGATTATCTTCGTAAGGGATTGTGTGTAGTACTCTCCAGCTATACATCGCTCCATGAACATTATGGAGCAGTGCCATTTCAGCCAACGGAAATAAATAACTAGTGTATACAAATGTATGTGCAGCGTATGGCGTACAGCGTATAAACGCGATGCAAAATTGATGGATTTTTTTTACTCCGTAATATGTTGTTTTTTGTTCGAATAATTTTAGTGCGTTTAGCTACATAGCTATTACCATTAACTATAATAGTTTAGTAGATTTTATTTCTTTAACAGCCTTCAAATAAATCAACTGTTTTATTATATTTTATAAATTTTCGGCAAGAACTGTTTTTCTTCGAGTTTTCAGATTAAAAATATGTTTTCTACTTCATATATATACTCAAAAAAAAAAACAAGAAAAAACGTTAACTTCGTTTGAACCGAAGCTCTAATACCATTCACACGAAACTTTAAATAGTATTGTAATACATAAAAGTGGGGATTTAAATAGGGGGTGGTTCACGCCCACTAGTAGATGTGAATGAAGCGATGTAGTAGATGTGTAAGATGCCGCCATAATGAATTTCAAGTTGATATTGATATTGCCGTAAAAAAGTTTCTTACAAAAAGTCAAAAGTGGACAGTAGGTTTGTATGGGGGCTACCCCAAAAAGTGGGCGTGGCGGGTCTATTAAACTGGAATAAAAAGAAGTATACGTGCAAAATTTCAACTGGATAGCATAAAAATTGGTCCCCAAAAAATGCGCAAAAACATACAGACGGACAGAGTGACAGACGGACAGACTGACAGACGGACAGATTGGTTGGTTTGCCCTCTTCATACGTAATATTCTATTCTGTTGTTTTTTCCATTGAAGCTACTTTTCTCTTTATACGTAGTGAAGTGGTTGGCCCATCGTCTGTTGCTCATTCATCCGAATCAAATCGTCAATTTCCGTAAAGCGAAGTGGCGATCACTTCATTCTCAATGGAATGAAGTGATCAACATTTTTCACACTTAAAACACACTTTTCATTTTATATACCATTCACAAATAGTGTGAAATGATATTATCAGTTTGTCTGAAAGTTTGTAACGCATTAAAGGAGGCATCGTAGACCTCATAAAGTATATGTATTCTTGATCAGCTCGACGAGACGAGTCGATCTAGCCATGTCCGTCTGTCTATCTTTCTGTCTGTCTGTATGGTGTTCCGCATTGTTTGGGGACCAATTTTTGTGCTATCCAGTCGAAATTTTGCAAATACACATATTTTTATTGCAATTTAAAAAAGTATCAAGTTTGACCTGTCACGCCCACTTTTTCGGATAGCCCCCATACAAACCCGGCCCACTTTTCATTTTTTGTATAAAAAACTTTTTTATTGTAGTCAATATCAACTTAATAATTGATATGGGAACTTTTAGTGAACGGATGATTGACATATACATTAATGGGTGAGACCCGCCCACTGTTTGGGGTAGCACCAATACAAACCTACTGCCTACTTTTGATTTTTTGTAAACTGCTTTATTAAAGTCAATATTATGTTGATATGCAATGTAGTGCCTTTTTATGGTCAGCCGCTGAACTAATGGCCGCTGGACTTATGTGCGTGTCCCCTATTTAAACCCCCACTTTTATGTTCTACAATACTATTTAAATTAAAGTGAATGATATTAGAGTTTCGGTTCAACCAGAGCAGCCCCAATGCAATGCATTTGATAATAAAACAAATAAGGAATTACAAATGAATTTAATAAATGAATGTTTGAATAAAGTGAGTAATAAATGAGTTAAAACAAGAGAAAACGATAACTTCGGTGGAAACAACACTATGACTTTCGAAGACCCCATAAAGTATATAAAGGTATATTCGTGATCAGCATAATTAGAGAGACGCAAGTCGGTCTAACCATGTCCGTCTATCTCTGCGTTAATGAATGAAATTTAGTGTCCACCGTATACCTTCAATCTTTGAAATATTGGTTTGAAAGTTGGTATGTAGACTTGTTATATCCAGTAGCAACACAGGTTCAAAAATGATTTATTCACTAGAAGGAATAGCTCCCATGCAAAAACACATTGTATTTATTTTGTTGTATCGAACATGTTGGCACTAAAGTAATTATTTATGTTAATATGTTTGTTTTTTAAGTATTGTTCAAAATTTGACAGTAGTTAACGGGAGCAGTGTTACATGTGAATTCAAATACAATTTACACTTTGATCCAACCTCGTACGAGTATATGTATACCTATATGAAAATCAATATTAGTTTAGTTTAACTTCGAGATTCTACGTACGAAATTTAATGAAGGAGGTGTCGGAGGCCTCATGAACTAAATATTTGGATTCATACGCAATCAGGTCAATTAGAGAAGTAAATATAGTTTTTAATCATTTATTTAAGTAATCCTTTCTAAAATGAATTCTATCAGGGATGCCACAGAAAACACTTTCGCCTTAAAATCACTAAATTTCATTCATTGAATTAATTTTATTAAATGAAATTTAGGGATTTTTTTCACTAAAAATTCATCAGTCTTCATTTTGTTCCCGCACATCAAAAATAATTATAAGGTCAATATTTCTTGATGCCTAAAGAAGTAGTTGAAAAAGCCCGTTTTGGAGGTATCCACTTCTGAGTACCAAAAGTTCTTCAAAAATTCGTTCGAACGCATGCACTTCGCATGGAAAATTTAAAAAACCAAACTAAAAAGCCATTTTCAATAATAAATTCCGGCTTTTTTGTTATACGGCACACAATATAAATGGCAATTTTCGTAATCATTATATACTAACAGATTTTTTGTTAAGGATAATAAAGCTACGAATATTGGTAATACGCTGAGTATGTTTTAACATTATGCCACATAAAATAACTATTTTCTAGTTTAGAGTTAGCAACTAATACTTGTTCTGTTTTTTATTAAACACACCTCTCTAATTATTTTAAGCGAACCATGAATATTTGAATATTACTCCTACGTAGTCATTATTTCATATGGACTTTTTTAAAGCTTCTGGCAAAACGATATTACATTACATTTGTATTAATTTTAAGAAAAAGGATGATTCACCTCAAATCGAGTGTGGCTGCTTGATTCAACTTGAAAACCCTCATCTTAAATATAAAAAAAAAAAATAAAAAAAAAGTTTCGCACGAAATTTCCAACCATGGAATAAAAAATAGATAAAACGTTAAATTTGGTTAAACCGAAGCTCTAATACAATTCACTCGAAAACTTAAATCGTATTGTAAAACGTCTATGGTGGGTTTCTATGGAAGCAACCCGTTAAATTGGGTGGAACACATTCATTAGTAAATGTATATAAAGCGGATGTCCATAAGAAACCACCACGTCGAATGTCAAGCTTGTATTGACTTGTAACCAATAAAAGCTTAAATACCGGGTTTTATATATATAAAAAATCTATACAAAACAAGAAAAAATGCCAACGTTGGTTGAGCCGAAGCTCTCCATTCACATGAAACATCAAATCGTATTTTAAAATATGGCTGAGGGCGGTGGGTTTGTATCGGGGCTAGCCCAAAAAGTGGGTAGGATATTAGTTTATTTATGTGATGATGCCACTATATCAAATTTAAGTATATAGACATACAAAAAGTCAAAAGTGAGTTGGATTACACCAAAAATCGCAGGATCTCACCCATTGTGAAGCATTTGTCATGTCAATTTTAAAGTTGATATTGACTGTAATAAAAATGGAAACCACCCTAAATAGTGGGCATGGCATGGCAATATGAGTACTCTATTTCACTGCAATAAAAAAAGTCTATGTGCCGGGTTACAGCAGGATATTTGAAAAATGTATCCCTAAATAATGCGCAACAACTACCAGATAGACAGACGAACGGTCAGACCAATCTACAGACGGATATGGCTAGATCGACTCACCTTGTCAATTCATCTTGTCACCATGTGTGAATGGTATAAATTGACTCAGCAACTATCAGACAGAAAAAGGGGAAATCTCTAGATCGACTCGTCTCGTCGAGATGATCAAGAAATAGTTATAGCATATATAGTTTATGAGGTCTACGATGTCTTCTTTAATTCAATCAATACACTTTCTCTGAAGAGGAATTAGTAGAGGCTAAATATCCCAATTTGAAGTCTCTATTTCGTATAGGCTTCAATATCTCTTTGTTCAAATAGACCGTCAGACAGACATATAGACGGACTTGTCTGTATCGACTCAACTTTGATGTTGGTCAAAAATATATACATATTTTATGCGGTCTGCTACGCTGTCTTTCGACTGTTACATACATTTCCACAAAACTAATATACCCTTTTACTTTGTAAGCGCAGAGTATACCTATTAAAAGCTTTAGTCGAGGTGCTCGACTATACTATATGTTTTATAACCAATACAGAACGATTACGAGTTATAAAAATTTAAGATAAACTTGTAACAGTGCGGCACCTAGAGAGTCTATACTACGAGTTTAGTTTCTCATAGTCTTCTCTGAGTTAGATAACTTTTCTCTCACAGAGACTTACAAACGGATAGCTGGACTAGATCTACTCCTCACGTTGAGCTAATGAAGAATATACCTTAGAATATAGCTTTCTTCGTGGTATCTCCGAAGGCTCTTTTAATGAGTTACAAACTTTCAGACAAACTAATAACACCATTTTCATATTATGAGTGAAGTGTATAAAAATTTGTCAACAGATTCAAGTGTGTTAACCTCTTCCATTGCTGCATCTACTACAAGTAAAAGGAGGTGTACACCTTTGTATTTAGAAGCATCTCTGCACATACTTCTACATAGATGTCTGCTGCTTCTGGTTTCTTGCAGTTTCAAATTTTCTATTGTCTGCGCTAAAAGTACCAAAGTAGCAAGCTTCAAGTGGCTCAAATATAATAAAATATGGTTTTCCTAATAATATGCTAAGCAAAATGTAAAAAACAAACTTTCAAACATATTCACTCACGTATGTAGATACTCGTACACGTGTCTACATACATACATATGTATACCTATAGACATTCCCTTACTTGTATTCACGCCCACATAGCATTGAATATGAACTAGCCATGAGCAACACGTGTGCATGTTCCCAAGTCAATTAGGTTTAGACCCTGAATTTGGCATTGTTGAAAAAGTTTAACATTAATGTCTGTAGTGGAACGAAGGCGAATAGAGAGTGATAGAGATAGATACAGATACTAAAATACAGACTAACAGAAAGAGAGAGTATATGAAGTACAACCATTATGAGAAATGTTTACATATTTAAAAAGCCTTATTCAATAGTTCCAAAACTATTACAAATCAAGCGAAAAATGTTTGCTTTGGTGGTACAAAAACTTTAATACTTCTTATGACACACGAATAATAATCTACAAATTGTTTTCCCCCTTCTTTGCTCTGGTATTTTAAACACGAAAGAGACTTAACGAAAGGGATAGATATATACAAACATCAACATTTTTCACATCGACTCGTATAGGGCACACTTGACTTTTGTTTATGTTTTATTAAAATATAAAGAATCAATAGATAAAAACATTTTAAAAATGCATGCATTGAGTGTAATCAAAATTTGCGTTTGACATGCCAAAGCAATTGTCTTTGCATTATTCATTGTTTTTCTAGTTTTTCTAGTTTTATTGTGCAAATGAAAATAAGATGTAGAGTTTTCTTTATTTTAGAACCTTATTTTTTTCAGCCAACACGACTGTCGCTTTTGTTAAGATAAAAAACCAAAAAAGACTAAATCGTACCATAGCCTATAAAATACCCTAACGCTCACGTTGAGTTACCCGAAACTGCTGACCTTGCGGCTCGAGCAAGACCGGCGTTTCTCGACATCGGATAGCGCGTCAGTAGTCTGCTGCAAACGTTCACACCGTTGTTGATCGAAACTGCTGATCTTGCGCCTCGTGCAAGACCAGCTTTCCTCGATGGGGACGCTGCGGAGCTGGGTACCTTTTTTGGTGTGAAGCCAAGTTCAAATGCTTCGTGCCGTTGATGACGGCCGCGCTTTTGAAGGTCACTAGGAAGGTGCCGGTGATGTTAGTTTCCGGCCCGTCGTCTACACTGATCCTTTGTCGATTACTGATACTGGAGCCAGATGATTCGGCTGGGAGTTACAATGGGCAACAGTTCCCGAGTGCAGCTCTTGAGCGCATGTATTTCCGACCGCCTCCCTGCAGAAGGTGGTGGCTGTCGATCCGCTACATGAGTCCACCGCTATGATCTTATTGTGGCACTCTGCCACGACGTCATCGGGTAGTTGTATGTTGCTCCAGCGTGAGCAACAGGAAAAATAAGTATTTTCTTACATGATATCTTAGGTATAAGAAATTTAATAACTGTATGGATTATTTCCTTATTTGCTACGACCTTAATGCTGGATACATTTAGAATTTGTTCACACTAACCCATTGGGGTTTTTATCTAAAATCACCTGTATTTCGCCATCATTTATAATTGCTGGATTTATTATGTTTACATTAGCCAAGGTTATTGATATTATTAAATTCTCTAATTCAAAAGTTAATATTCTATTGCGTGGCAAAAGTGTTTCGTATAAGTGGGAAGTGTCGACTTTTTTCGTTTTTATAATTTAGTTTACCGTGTCTGTTAGCATATGTCTATTGATCTCTCTAATAAGTTCGGCTTCTGTCATGCGAGTCCGTTAACAGTCGTCAAAGTCTGGTGTCCCTGCTACCATTTTCAACGCGGTCCCTAAGAAGTTTATACTCCTCGCGTGTCTATGGTGCACGTCTGACGGCGTTAGTAACGTCGATAAGTATCGGGTGTCTGCTTCCAGTAACATTCGCATATGCGATTGCGGAAACATGTTCGTCATGTCCAATCCTTCCTGTACAAGTCTTTCGTATTCTGTCAGGTTCGTGGTATGTCTAACGTAGCCCGTCTCGTCCCATAGGATTGCAGTCCCATCAATTATAGGAATGTAGTCCGCGTGCGTGTAGTTTGTCAGTTTCCCTGTCGCTGGCGCGACCCCAGATAAAACTAAAACCAATAAGGTAAACCTAAAAATGGAACAAATAGTGTTGCAATTAATCTATCTGAGGTTGTCCTTGTGGACCACTCTCCCCTTAATGAGGACCGTTGTCCCCAGGTCCGCCTCTACGTTTTCTTTGACATATAGGGGCATTGTTGCCAAGCCGCTTGTTGGTCCGAACCAATACCTCGTCACCTACGTTAAAAACTCTGTTCTGCCTGATTTGGTTGACCCTCTCCCGTTGAACTATTTGGGCCTTCTGAATTTTGTTTCGTATCGATTGTTTTAGCTCGACAGGGGCGTTGTGCATTATGTCATTAGGTACTTTATTTGTCACACTGTGTACGGTGTAGTAGCCCGAAGTATAAGTTCTACCGTATCTGGGTTGCCACTCACCATTCCCAGGCCTCCAGCTATATCAGCTAGTGTACTATGGAAACGCTCCACATGTCCGTTCGACATGCTGTGAAGCGGAGGTGAAAAATTAATGGTAACATTGAAATAATTAGACAGCATTGTTTTAATGGTGTCTGATCTTAGTGACGGTTCATTGTCATAATAGATCGACTTGGCATGTGGATATTGCTTGTCGCTATTGGTTGAACCACCGCAAATTTAGAGAATTTGTCTATGCAGGTCAAAAAGTATTTCTTGCTTGTCGAATTTATGTCGATATGCAACATTTCCCCAGTATACGAGGGGATTGGTGTTTCACCCAGCTCTTGTTGTTTTTGGGTGTATGTCGTATTTGGCTTTTGCTCAAATTTTGCAATTTATTGCGATTTCGTTTGCCAACCTGGTCATTTTTGGAAAATAATAATCCTCCATTATCTGCTTTACATTTTCTTGGGCAGCCCTATGTGCCCTGTTATGTTCTGCCGTAACTATTTCAAGCATTTTGTTTTTGTCAAAGATATAGGCCACGATGCTCCTGCAATGCCAGAATTTTGTGCGCCAAAACGGGTAGTTCGCAATGTATTGCGTTTACCACCCCAGTGTTCACTATAGTTTTCAGAGTGTCGATCAGTGAGTCCTTGCCCACGAAATTTACGACATGACGAGTCTTTTCTCCAAAGAGAATGAAATTTCGTTTGAGTGGGAAACGTGCCTCTTCCAAGATAATCTGGTTCCTGAAGCAGTTAAGAGGTTTATCCGAAGCTTCAATATTGTAGGTCAGCGACAACTCGCTATGAATTGTATCTGCTATGGACATCTGGTCCTCCAGTGGATTAACATTTCGTCTGGAAAGAGCGTACGCGACATAATTCTCTTTCCCTAGTTTATAGAAAACATTTGCGTTGTGCTCATCTATAAACGGCTTCCAGCGCTTTATCTTTGCATTCGGGTTTCGTTCAGAAACCGCATATGCTAGAGGCTGGTGGTCAGTGTAGATGTTAATGTCCTTGACTCCGTACAGATAGTGACGAAGCTTGCCTAACGCCCAAACTATTGCAAGAAGCTCTCGCTCGTTTGTAGTATAGTTGGTTTCCCTATCCTTTAGGGTCCTTGAAATCATCGTTATTGATCGGCCATTCTGATGCGTCCGTCGTTAGATTGAACGCTTTTTTGTAGTCCGGGTAAAGTAGGATGACGTCTTCTGACGCCAAAATATTCCAGAATTTTTCAACTGCGTGCTCATCTCATTCTGTTCAACTAGCACCTTTTTTGAAACATGCCTGCTAACAGACCCGTTCTCTCCCTTCAGTATATCTGAGAGAGGCCTTGCGAAGTCTTTGATAAAACACCTGTAATAGCTAGCAAGTCCAAAGGAGGAACTAACTGCGTAAAGGGTTTTTGGCTCAGCGTAATTTTGGATAGCCTTTCCTTTCTCGGGGAGAAGATAATTACGTCATCGACGTATACGTAACACGATTTCCCAATCTGCTCGAGCAAAACGTCGTCAATGGCACGCTGAAATATGCTGCCAGCATTTTTCAACCCGAAGGGGAGTCGACAAAATTCGTACTTCCCCCCACTGACAGAGAAAGATGTTTTGAGTCTGTCTCGCTCTGCTAATATAATCTGGTGGTATACTGACTTAAGATCTAACATCGTGAAATATTTCGCTTTGTCCAAGTTGGCCAGTATCATCTGAATACTTGGCATAGGATATCTATTAGCCTCCGTTCGCTCATTCAATTTCTTGAAGTCGATGACGAGCCGTTTAATCTTCTTACCGTATTCATCGTTGCCTTTTTTATCTACCACCCGTATAGGGTTATTGTAAGGGGACCTTGACTTCCTTATAATTCCATTTTTTAGGAGGTCTTAAACCTCTTCATTCACAAAATCTGCTACACCAGCTGGGTATGCATACAGTTTTTTGTAAATAGGATCTTCATTGTCTGTTTTAATAGTGGCTACGATTGACGTGTTATACGGCAGTGACTCGTTAGAGTTTGCAAAAACCTTAGCCTTAATCTTCAGCATTGTTTCAAAGGCTGCCTTTACTACGGCCGGTGCGTCTGATTCATTTATCTTGGTAAAATTTACGTCATCGCACTTATGGTAAGAAATTGGCTCGAATCCCGACCGAAACGTAATTCGGCTAGTCTTTAAGCACAGCGTAGCTCCAATTTGCGTTAGTAGGTCGAAACCAATCATTCCAACGAAGGTGGAAAGGCTGTTTAGCAAAAAAAAAAAAAAAAAAAAATGATGTCGTTTCACCAAAAACTTTTAACAAACATTTTTCTTTAATGGTTTTCGAATGGTGTACAGAATGCACGGTGAAAAGCTCGACAAAAGGGGTTTCATGGGATAACCGCTTGTAGGGTTTAATGTAGTTCTTTGATGCCCCTGTGTCAATAAGGAACGTCATAGGCATCCCTGCTACTTCTTTTCGTATGAACGGTAGCAGGGACTTTCCCGTAAAAAATGCACATTGTCGGCCTCAGGCTCTGCATCGCTATCGATGTCTGAAGTTACCGCCTTGGCAGTCTTATCATAATTTGCCTTATTTTGGTTGTCTTGCGGTAAATGGTTAACCGCTGACGTCTTTGGTCTGAGTGCCTTTGAGAACCATTAGCCTCTTCTCATTTCTTTGGTCAACATGCATCCGCGAAGATTGCGGTGCTTGGTCATGTTGCCCATGTCGCTGACCATTTGTAGGTTGTTTAAATTTAGAGGATGAGGGATCCACATTCATGGGCTCTGAAGTGTCTTGGCTTCGGGCACCTCCTCGAGTTTGCTGAGTCGGTTCTCTCTGGAAATGTGGGTTTTTACCTAGGTTCCTCTGGAATCCCCTCTCGCCTTGTTCGCTTTTTCGCTGCTGATAACTCCTTTTATCCCTTTCTTCAGCGATTCTAGCGTAGCCCGTGGCGACGCTGGCCCCTTCATGGTTTAACTCTATCTGCTGTGCCAACGCAAGTGCAGCTGGCAAAGTGCTGGTTTGAGCCGCGAACAAAACGTCTGACAAACCCCTTTCTAGAGCAGAGATGAACACTCGAAGTGCATCTTCTCTGTATTTACTGATCATGTGTGTAGCCACAGCTGTTTCTTGTGACATAATGGTTTTGTTAGATATAAGCGTCAACTTCCTATCAACTTCATCGTAGAACTGTAAAACTGACATGTTGCCTCGTATAAGGGTTCCTAACTCTTGCTCCAACAAGTGAATTGGTCGTTTATCGGCGTACGTAAAATCAAGTCTGTCTATAATCGCATTGAAGTCATATTTCGTATCGAAGGACGAAAGAACACTATCGGCTGCACCCCGCAACTTATTCCTAATAATCAGGACTGCCTCGTAGTGGACTACGCTCCCCTGATATCTTTCATACAGGAAATAAGCCTTCTTAGCCGCCTTGCGACGCATTAAATTCGGCGAGGCTTTTTACACAATCTAGCGACAGGTCGTACACGACCCCCGGTGTTATGCTGACATCTTCATAAACTTTTATCTTGGGTTCTTCTACCTTTAGACTATTCATTTCTTCTCGTAAGGCCATCATTTGCTTTGCATGTTCAGCGCCCTGTGTTTGTAGGGCGGAGTTGATTGCCGCGACCATGAGTGATTGCAACTGCTGGGCGTCCATTTTTGTGTCTTTTTTGAGTTCACGATATTGTTCTGATATTTTTAATGAGAATAAGCACCGTCTCAAAATGTTGCTGATCTGCCAGTTCGTTGCTGCCGCACAATGAATAAAAAATATTTCGTCGCGAGCCTTTTGATTTGACTTTTGTTATTTTAACCGATTTTTTAATCGTCAACTTGTAACGCGTTGTTTTATTTACAACTTTTTACTACACTTAGTATCGTCGCGAGTCCGAGTACCGGTGGGCGCCAATGGAAATAAGAAGTAGAGTTTTATTTATTTTAGAAACTTATTTTTTCAGTCGCTTTTGTTAATATAAAAAACCAAAAAAGACTAAATCGTACCATAGCCTATAAAATACCCTAACGCTCACGTTGAGCTACCCGTCTCGTGCAAGACTAGCGTTCCTCGTCGCCGGATGGAGGGTCAGTGGCCTGGTGCATTGTCAGCATAGTTTGTCGCTGCCAATGCCCAATTCCAGCGGCCACAGTTAACTTGCACTAATTTACTTTTTATTTAAAGAGTGACCGAATGAAGAACTAATCCAAAACACCATAAAAATATGGATAAAACACTATTTCTGCCGAACTTTTGGTACTTTGTCATTTTTGAGTACAGCGTTGCCTTATCTTTCGCATAGATTTTCATTTTAATATGGTATTTTTGCTTTTTATTTTCCTGTTTGTTTTTCGTTTCACTTTTTAATGAAACTATATTTCAACCTCTCGCAAATGTAGAATTTTTGCTTTGTCTATGTTCTGATCTGCTCTAACGAGGTCCCGATTTAACCTCTATGGACTTTTTACTGTGGGGTTACGTCAAGTCTACAGTTTACGGCAACAAACCGACTTCCCTGGCACAATTAAAATAAAATATCCGTCACGAAATGGCAGCCATCACGGAGAATACCTGCCGAGCCGTCATAGGAAATTTTAGTGCTCGATTAAATGAATGACTTGATTTGGACATTTGACATTTGACATTGGACATTTGGACATTTGACATTTGGACAATATCATTTTTAAGAAATAAATTCCCAAAGTGTCTATTTTACTATGTAATAAACATTTTTACAATAGCCAACACTAGTACAATAAAACAGTATTTGAGTAAGAAGTGGCTTAACTTTATTAAGTACTATCCGAACTCGGTGGTAGTACCATAGGAATAAGCAACATAAGAGAATGTGTTGTTTTGGTTTTGCTTCGCTGTATACACACAATGAAAAAGACGATCTTGATTTATCTATTTCCTTATGGCCTGGTCACACGGTCTTATATTTTGGTCTCAGATTGCTATGATAGTGGCGCGACCTCGTGTGACCATGAGAGCTGCTCTCTTTTTGGGTTCTTTTGGTTCCTTTGATTTCACTTGGAACAATAGAGAAAACAATATTCTCTATTTATATGTCGTGCTCTAAAGGGAAATTCACATTATAGACCTTTTCTGGAACGAAACTGTTGTGGGTGCACTTGCCAACATGTTGGCGAGCATCAGTTGAGTGTGTTTTTGATAGTGTTTTTGTTGGTAACATTTTAAAATAGGACGATTCAAATAAAAATTTAAAACAAAAAACCGTAATACTGGATATAAAAAAAACTAAAAAATACTTTTTTTTATAACTGCGCATTAATTATCACAAACAAATTGCTCACTTCTTGCCGCTCTCTTTCTGGGTAGGGTTGTCCAACAGGAGAGCACCCAAAGTCTGTCTGTATGTGTCTCCTTTGCACTGAGCGATATTTTAAGAGAATTTATTGTGTCATAATTTGTACAGGTTGCCAAACACTAATGCAACGTAACTATTGTACATCAAATTTTTGTTTCTCTCTAGTATCAAGCTTCCAAAATATTTCGTTCCTAAGTGTGTGAAAACACGAAGATGTTCGTGCGCCTTCTATGGCTGCACAGATTTAAAGTCAAAACCGTTTGCAACTCCTATATTATTGATATTTTTTTTATTGTGTACATTTAAAACAAATGGTCGAGTTTCGACCACTTGGAGAACTATAGTTCTAGTAAATACTTTATTTAACAGCCATTGCAAGAGCTTCGTTAGCAACAATACTATGTCGCCAACTAAATTGGATTGCATTACGAAGGTTTGGATCACACCTTGTTTATTATATTATGGAAGAGAAGTGCAAGGTTGCTTTGGTTGCAACATCATTTGCAGTAGTAACTATTTGAACTATATCCATCTCACTCACACACCCAAGCACATACAAACATTTGCTCGCTCGCACTCTATTGTACTATAATGGTTTAGTCAACGTTTGTTGCAAACGGTTTAAATAACCTTAGAAAGTTGAGTCACTTACCTGGTAGCATTGTCTGCAGCCGTTGCTGCTGATTTTGTTGAAGGAGAAACTGTATGTACGTTTAGTATGTGTTTGTATCTGTGTGAGTATCATATACCAGCAACCTGCTGTTATTTTATTATACTCATCATCATCGTAGTCATCTTCAGCGTCAATGTTGTGATCATTCTGATGTGCTCAAATAATTTTATATGCTACAATAACTTCGTAAGGCACCTGACAATAGTTGCATGACATCGTATATATGTACAATATACATATGTATACTATAGAAACTGGATCTTACGTATTTGAGTGTGCGTTGCGTTGCGTGCAATTTTAATGATTTACCAACTCGTTTAGATGAACTTACTCCAAGCACAAAGAAAACCCATTAGTTCGCAAGTGGTTCGACCATATTGAATAATATAAAATGGATTTAGAGAATTTTAAGTATCTGCATACTCGAGCGTACAGGTTCTTTCATCTAAGCTTGTGTATTGCATTCGCATCGTGTTGATATTTTGAAACTATACTTAGAAAATAAGAAACAAGATAAGTCGTTAGGTTCGGTGAAACCAAAGCTTGCATAACCTTTACATGAAATACGCTTCCATTGCTACGTTACATAAATCGCAACGAATAAAAGTACCCTGTTTATAGTTATTTTTGTACAGTGTAGAAAAAAAATTATTATTAAAAATAAAACTGAAATAAAGCTACTTAACTGAAAAGTAGATACATTTTAAAGAAATGCATTGAATAAAAATATGCCACGATTTAATTTTTATGCATAAATTTTGTAGCGTACTTTCGTGGAGTCCTTTTCGGTTAAAACTGTTCTCTGTTTATTTCGCTGAAGCTCTACTCGTATACAAATATTACACTCTACAGCACTCCCACATTTAGACGAAGCTAACGACACCTCATCTGTTAAAATCCATCAAACCGTTTAGGCTACAGAGCGCGCTAAAACATATACAAATTGTACAAACACTCGAAAGACATAACCCTATCTTGGACAGTCGGGTAAAAAAGCTTTCAATGCTGATTAAGAAAATATTGTATATACCTTATAGGGTGTCCGACGTTTCCTTACATACATTTGAACAAACTATACAGGGGACGGTGCTTGAAGTGTGACCAACTTCACGCTACTGTAGCAATCAGACGGCTAATGACAGCGCGCACTTGTTTTGTCAAGCGTCAGTCTGTTATGTTGTTTACATGCTTACGGAAGAATATCGTTTTACGTCGCTGTTGAAAAAAGTTATCGGAATGGATTTCAAGCGCATCAATGTGATTGCTTTGTATTTTGGAAAATCGGAACCAGCCATTGTTAATGAGCTACATCATTTACGTGTGAACAAAATTTTTGTGAATCGCACCATTACACGTTACAATGAAATAGGTAGCATCAAAAAACGACATGGAGGTGAACATCCAAAAACAGCAAAATATGCAGAAATGGTTAGAAAGCTGAAGGCCAGAATTCAACGTAACCCATGACAATGCGTAATTCAATTAGCGAAAAAACACAATCTGTCTGCTCGTAGTATGGGGCACATACGAGTATTAAAAAATTAACTACAATTGAAGCCCTACAAAATACAAAAAATGCAAGATTTTACACCTGCACAAAAGACAGTTCGCCTATCAAAATGAAAGGTGTTCAAACACTTGCACATTGGTGGCGAGCTTAAAATGCCACAGGACGGTAAATCAACAAATCTACATGTGAAAAGATTTTAAACAATTCTTTGTTACCTTGGGCACGTTAACAATTCGGTAGAAACCATTGGATGTTTCAACAAGAGTCGACACCATCCCATAAAGGCAGAGACAACTTTTTTTTACAAGATAACGTTCCCAGCTTCATTTCTTCATAACAATGGCCACCACATTCCCAGACTTAAAGCCAATGGATTTTTCCATATGGTCCATTCTGGAGGCCAAAGTATCAACTAAAAAAATATGAGACGGTCAACACATCGAGGGCCTCTTTACATTGAGAAGTATGCACATATTTTCAATGTGTACATTCACAACCACTTTTATTCACAAATAATGTTAAGCTACGAAGTCAATTGTTTCGAGTTTAGTTGAGTAACCTCATCAGTTCATTGACATTGTAAATTTTATTACTTATACCATGCTCTCAGGAAAAGAGCCCAGCGTATTATATGTATGATGTACATATTTTGTGAGGCTCGTGGCGTTAACTTGTTGAAACCATAGATTGCCCAAGTCGAAATCTTCAAGTGTTGGCCAATAAAAAATGTATCGTACGACCATATCGCGCCGCTTTAATGTTACGGCACGATGACACTTACAGATCCTAATGCACATCACACAGTGACATTTTAGGTGTAATGGTCTCTCTTCAATTATTTATTGATTTTCAGAGTCCCAAATGTGACAACTGTTACTTTATTTATGGTACTGAGTGATAAGTGAGCCTTATCTGAAAGTGGATTCGCCAGAATCTCCACTCAAGTAGGTTTTGCAGTTGTAATGCGTCGTTCGGTGGTTAACTTTTCATTTTCGTAAGCATCACACGATTGGAGTGACAGATACATTAGATAGATTACGGCTGACAGCCGCACGGTTGCGAGTACGGTTGCGAGTACGGTTGCGAGTACGGTTGCGAGTACAATATTGTTTTCATAAAAAAAACACAAAACCAGGTAAATATGAATAATCTATAAACTGTAACGATTGTCACAGGCTGGGGTAGGTTAGCCGGTGTCCATGATGCGATGCAGAAATTTACATTTTCAGTACGTGGTCTAAGGTGTTGTTTGTTGTTTCGCTGCTTTTTATGGTAAAATATATTGTAATAGTGTTTCGAATTTACATACATACTTTATTAAGTTCAAAGTTAAGCACAAGCATTTTATATAATTATGACTTTATTTCCAAATTTTCTTTTCTCGTACTTAACTATTTTTCAACGATTATGCCTAATTTCAAGACTTAATCCAGCTCAATTCTCTGATCTAGCATATGTTCGCAATATCCTTTTCTTTTGCACAATGGTACGATAAAATATTCTTTAGTAGTACATAAGTTTCTTTGGCGTGATACTCGTATTGCTTCTAAATCCTAGTCCCAGGATTCGTTGTGGTCCTGGCGAAGCTCTCGTATTATTTTCTCGCGTGTTATTTTTCTACTTCACCTAGGAGTAAACCAACTAACCCAATTAACTGCCCAAAAAAAAAAAAAAAACAGCTGTCAAGCCCGAGTTTCCACGTGCGTGTGCGCTGCACGAGTAACAAAAACCGACTGCCCAGATTCCACCGGTCAAGCCCATTTTACCTTTGATGCTTCCGCTTATTTCGATGGTGAGCCGATCCACAACCGAAGTCTTGATCTAATAAAAAAAAGAGACTTATATAGCTAAATCGACTCATCTCGACGAGCTGATCAAGAATACATATATGCCTTATACAGCCTACGATGTCTCTTTTAATGCGTTAAAAACTTTCTCATACTGTTTATGCCATATTTAAGCTGTTTGATTGGTATAAAAATGTTCCGGTTCGGATTCGGACCGAGTCAAGTTAGTCGGGTAGTCGGTTCGCACTTCGTTACAAATGGTCCAAAAACCCGGAATCTTTTTCTGACAAACTGATAATACCTTTCTACCGCTAGTGTGTGAAGGTACCGTAATGATAGAATTTAACATGCAGGTTCCTTACAACACTAACACTGCATAATTGTATTGTACAGGGTGTCTCAAAAAAAAGTTCACATTTAAAAAATCGAAAAAAAGTAAGTAGTTTATTGAAATAATGTTTATTACATATTAAAATACACACTTTGGGAATTTATTTCTTAAAAATGATATTGTTCAAATGTAAACCGTTGCGTTCACGGCATTCATTTAATCGAGCACTAAAATTTCCTATGACGGCTAAGCAGGTATTCTCCGTGATGGCTGCCATTTTTCCTTTAATTGTGGCAGGGAATTCGGTTTGTTGCCGTAAACTTTAGATTTTACGTAACCCCACAGGAAAAAGTCCATAGAAGTTAAATCAGGACTTCGTGGAGGCCAATTTCATGAGAGAGAAACATTTCATGAACTCGTGGTAGAGACCTGTTGGACGTGTGTGAAGTTGCTCCGTTTATGTAAAATGCGAAACAAAGATGATCTATGCACGTTTAAAGCAACATCACGCTTCCGAATCGAAAGGTCCGGGTTGTCACGAACAGACTGAGTAACACTGTCTACGTTTTCGAACGTTCTCGAAGACCTTGGACGCCCGGATTTTGATTTTTCTAGCATTGAACCGGTCTCTTCAAACTTCTCGACCCATTTTCTAATGAGTCCAGGGCTTGGCGCATCATTTAAATGACGAACATGTCGAATACTGCAGAACTTTCTACGCGATACAGTCGCTGAATTACCGTTTTTGTAAAACTCACGTACTCAATTGAGTGAGTCACAATTTGTACTGTGTGCCAAATTAAAATAACAACGCAACGTAACTAATTCGAATTTTAGTTTCTATATAGCATCAAGCAGCAGACTTCCGCAAGTGTTTGTTCATATGTGTGTAAAAACCCGAAGGTGTTCGTCCCCTTGGAGCTATGGCTGGACAGCGTTGGCATAGACACTCTCTTCGCAACCAGATTAACTGTAAATGGCTGTAAATGGTCTTTAACTGCTAACTACAACCGTTTATAAGCTGAGCTTACTTTACTAGTTACAATGGTATAGCTAACGACTATATAACTAAGATACCAGGTCCCTTTTCCTCAAATTCTCCTATGTCTAATATAATACACTAGTACACGGGATCCCGACTATAAACACAACAACTTATTTTCGTTTGAAAAATTTTAAACACTATTTCATTTACTAAAAATATCGTTTGGGTTAATTTTGTCTTCTGAGTACTAAGTCGATATACAAATTTAATGGTTCGGGAACAACAATTTAAACTAAAAATTTCAATTAATCTTAAGTGGCTGGCAATCATAGGTGTTCGAGTGTGTTCATCAATTCCACGTTTCAATAGTTATGCAGCAATTTGAAAATGTGTCTGGTTGTAGTGCGTGTATATACATATAGTAATAATAATATTTAGTCAGTCGTTGGCCGGCAACAACTATGTTCTATGTGTGCTTAAAGTTCTGGTTCGAGCTCTGTGGTCTTTCCACAATCGTCTGAGTCCAACATTTACATTTTGCATTATTTGATCCTGCCAACAAGTTAGTCAATTGCTTGTGGCATTCTACGTATTCCCCGGTCAACATTTCTCGCACTCTTTGTCTCTTTATGGCAGACAGACGTTGCTCCCTACTTTGAACTCGAATGCAAGTGTTTGCGGCACATTCACTTCGTTAGCATATTGACACTTGAGCTTAATATTGTGTTCAGTGATGGCTTCGTGGCTGCAAATATGTCTGAAGATATGTATGCCAATGAGTTTCTGTTGTGTATGTGTATCTGCATCTGTGGCTGGGTGTACGAGTATTTGTCTGTTTCGTTTCGAAGTTGCCTGCAAAAACAATTGAATTGTGTTGACATTTTGCTAATGCATATGGCCATGCATATGTTCATGTTTAAGAAATGACTTCCGCATATACAAATAATTTACGAGTTATGTTTCCTAAATAGGTCTAAATGTATGCTTTAGATTGATTGGATATGTATGATTGAGCTGAGAATTGTGGTTTCTCTTGTTTGACAAATTTCTGTTCAAATGAAAAACTAAACTACTAAACTCGTCTAGTATGCAGTGTTAATAAGTTTGTGATTTTGACCAATCGAAAGAGAAATGCATATGTTACTGCTCATAAGGTATTAATATTAAATAATAATGTTGAGTCCATTTGCCATTTAGGTGTTTAATTTAGAGTTTGTCCAATCGGATCGAATTTTTATTAATGAGCTGGGTTCAATGTCCCGCGATTCATTTACTATTGCCAAAAGGTATCCATAACTTCGTCTCCTAGAAACTTAATGTAAAGTTCACGCACTTTTATTGCAAATTAACTTATCGTTAACAAGCTAAAATGTTTACTTCAGTGGAACCGAAACTTTAATACTTTACTTAAACTTTTAAACTTAAATTTTTTGAAAGATCCTTTCATTTAATAATTTTTAATATTTAATCTAACTATAGTCCTCCCATTTATTTTAAATATACCCAATAATAAAAATATTAGGAGTATAGGAGTGTACCATTAGAACGAACTCCGTGTTTTAACGAACGCATGCCGAAATCGGCTGCTTGATGCTAAAGATGCTTTTTCGTTTTAAATATTTATTTGATTTCACTTCTTTTAAAACAATAGCAACAAAAACAAACTTAACTGATGCTCGCCAACATGTTGGTAAATGCGCCCACAACAGCTTCGAGGCTAAAGTTCTTCTATTTTTTTCAACTGAATGCAAAGGAAACGAAAGCAACAAAAAAGAGAGCAGCTATGCGGAATAAGCTACATTATTATACAAGTATTTGTATATTTGTATTTTAGTGGTATTTTACCATGGTCTAATCGTTAAAGTGAATAGAAAGATGTAAATAAGGAAATGCACAAAACAAATTCCTCCTTTTCACTCTGTGTATACAGCGGTCTATGACGTCACTCACTTTGACTTTTTCTTTGTTTTTTTTTTTAGCAAATTGAGAAAGCTGAGAAAGGGAGGGAGCTCAAGTCTTTGTGATTGGCAGAGGGCATTACCTGGTTTGTAGCTTTATTGGACGCAATACTTAGGAAAAGATTACATTCGTCCTTGCTGCTCTTCACCTTATGGTGACGCCATAAAGTATATATTCATTAGCGGATCTAAGGGGAGAGAAATGGGTAACGTTTCCCTTCAAGACCATTTTTCCTCAGTACTATCAAATTGTTTCACTACCCCAAGAGTAGTAGAGTCGTTTCCCCAAAAAGAGCGGATCCGCCCGTGTTATAGTCCTGATCAGTTCTACGAGAAAAATCGAAATAGTCATGTCCCTCCATCCATCTGAACCCTCTTGTCAGTTTCGGATTTTGTATGAAAAACTTTTTAATTACAGTAAATATTATATTTAAACTAACTATGGAAACAGATAATGTGCGAATGCAGAGCTCCAAATGCTTCCTTAAATTTTCGGCTATGTGATTCTGATCTTTCGTTTGTTTATAATATGTACCAAAGGAAATCCAATTATATAAACTGACATTTCTACACTGTAAAACGAAAAAAAAAAAAAAAAAACAATTGAGTTCGTATTTGACGCCAATAAGCAAGTATTGACATGTATCTGACGTCTGCGACATTTTCGAAGTTTGACCTTGCCTGGTTGCACTCCAGCGAGTTTCGCCAACGAGATTTGCATGCATGAGTTCGAGTATCTCGTGGTACTATTTGGAGTTCTGTTTTTGTGGCACCAACATTTTCCGCTGTCAACGAAAAAACCAACAGCAGCGACAACAACAACAACAACAATAACGCGAAACATTGATGACATTTTCTCATGTCATTGCAGCAATAGCAACAACGACAACAACAACAAAATCCACCATAAAGTCACTTCTCGCTGTACAGTGAATACAACAAACAAACTGGAGCCAAAAGCTTTTCTTTGCTTTTGTTTTACGTAGTGTGTGACAAGTAAAATTTGCTAAAGTCGCTGATGGTCGACTAATTGATACACTGCAGAGTTTTTGATCGAATTTGTACAGAAAAAAGATAAACTTGGTTACCAGAATACATTTTCATAACGAAATTTATAACATAAATCATTAGAAAAATCAAAATTTTTGCCAACCCTATTTTTGGTGAGGAGATCTTTTAAAGTATCTTTCGATCCAGTTGAGTGAACTGAAAAATGTTAATGATGCAGCGATATTGATCCTGTGTTTTAGAAGCAATTATAAAATATTTATCATTGTTTTTGTTCGTGTCTACGAGGGGTACTAATGAAATTGGCTTTATTGTTTTTCAAAATATTCCCCTTGATGATCAATATACTTTTGCATTCGTTCAAACCATTTGTCATAGCAGTTTTTCCTCTCAAAACATGGTTTTTGAACGCTTCAACTGCTTCTTCGGCGCTCGTAAATCGTTGACCACGCAGTTTACCTTTGATACACGGCAACAAGAAGAAGTCATTGTGTGCCAAATCAGGACTGTACGGAGGATGAGTCATTAATTCGATGTTTTGACTGCACAAAAATGCACTTGTTTGACGAGATGTGTGAGAGCTCGCATTGCCATGATGGAGATTGATTCGTCTTTGGCGGTTGGTTTTACGAATTTCTCCGAAGACTTCCGTCAAACAAGTGGTCGTGTAACACTCAGAATTGACCGTCCTACGTTGCTCAAGAGGAACTATGGCCACATGATCCATTCGGCCGAAGAAACAGGTGACCATTTGCTTCGCAGTTCTTCTTCCACGAACAACGTTTGTTCGATTTGGCTCGTCTTGGAATACCCACACGGTTGATTGCTGTTTTGTTTCCGGCTCATACGCATATATCCATGATAAGTCACCTGTCACGATTTTATACACGTCTTTTGAAGCACCACGGTCGAACTTTTTAATTATTTCCTTACACCAATCGACACGAGCCTTTTTTTGAGCGATTGATAAATTATGGGGTATCCAACGAGAGCAAATTTTGTTTACAGCTAAGTGTTAATGCAAAATCGAATGTATTGAAGTGGAGCTAATGTGCAAGGATGCCTCTATCTCACAATATGTCACATGACTATCTTGCATTATCAGTTCACGCACTGCATCAACGTTTTTGGGCACAACAACCGATTTTGGACGACCTTCACGGAATTCGTCGGCGACCGAACTACGACCACGATTGAATTCACTATACCAGTGATATACTGTGGTTTTTGATGGTGCTATATCGCCATACAAAGAACTGAGTTCATTGACACATTCTTGTTGAGATAATCCACGTCGAAAGTTGTGAAAAATAATCCAACGAAAACCTTCTCTTGAAATTTCCATTTTTTGGCCAAATTGCTTTTCTTAACTCATTGTAAACAAAACAAATAGCAATTGTACATCAGAACTTTGTGAGTACGTTTATGCCAAAAAATGTCAAACTTTATTATGGTGTTGCCAGATTTTAGCTTTTGATATTAGTGTTGCCAGTTCCCCTTGTAAAATGAGTTCAATTCAGTCATAAGTAAAATTAAATGCAAAACCATGTAAATTTGTAACTCTTATTTTTGCATAAATCTGATTTTTTGCATAAATTGTTAGATTGTCGTATTAAATTGTCATATATAAATAATCCAGAAAAATGCGTCTTGGATGTAAAGAGCTTGCCCATTTCATCAGCATATATAGAACAAGAAAGAACGCTGCAGTCCAGTGTGCTCGACGTCGAGATACCCTGCATCTTGTTTAAGGCTCCTTATAATATCGAAGTGCTTCGCGCTCAAAGCAAATGGTTCCTATTAGAATACCCAAACAGACAATTTTTTGTTGTGTTTCCGGCTCATACGCATAGATCCATGATTCGCTGCTTGTGTAGATTGTTTCTTACGGTGTTTATGGATGGTACGTAATTTGTCGTAAAAAGATTTTAGTTCATCGAAGCACTCAGGTCTTGATAGTCCCTATCGAATATTATGAAAAATGATCGCACGAAAATGTTCACGGTTTAATATCTTGCCCGAAATGATTTTCTCAAGCTACACTAAACAACAAAAATATTGCTCGGATGTCAACTCCGCTTTAAGGGTTAAAACCCATGAAAACCAGCCCAAATTTTTTAGTTTTTTTATGTAATTTTCTTTTTTGGTTTTGTTGTTAATTACGTTTGAAACGCCAAATTGGATGTATATTACGTAAATCTTAATAAATCATAATGCATAGATCCAGATCGGGCCAATCTAATGGTGCGCATATAAACCTGACCTCCATTTTTAAGTTTTTGTATGACATTGTTTTGTTTTTGTTCTTAATTGTGCTGCAAATCCCAAATTCCACATTCCATATAGGCCCAGATCGGACCTCATGCAAACCTGCCCCCTTTTTTGAATTTTTGTATGAACATATTTTTGTTTTTGATTAGTTCTAATTTTTCTTTGTTTCTAATAACATATCCCGCTTAAGTCCAGATCGGATCACTGAAAATTATACAGTCTATCGTCCATTTAAGGAGCCTTAAGCAAGATGCAGTGTATCTCGAAGTCAAGCATAGGTGACTGCAGTGTTCTTTCTCGTTTAAATTAAACCAAATATCCGCTCATAAAAAAAAAACCCTGTAAGTAGTTGTACTAATGGAAAAACCAGAAATCAGAAATCTTTGTATTGTGTTTACGTATATATATATTTCAAATTATAATTGGGTAATAGTGTTGACACTATATGTGAATCTACATCCCCTTTAAATAAATTTTCAATTTGTACCTCTTATAGTTTTTTGGTAATTGTTTTTTTAAACTCAAACGCTAGAAAAAATATTTTAAGGAACGAAAACTAGTGTCAACAAATTATGGAAAACTAGTATCGGCTTCAATAGCGATTATCTCGGAAAGGGTTTTTTTACTACATTGTTCCGACTTTCTTTTTCGCGAATACGTGTTTTCGATATCGTTAATAGTTAACGAGATATAGGTGAAATTATGATTTTTTCTATATAACCGTGATAAAAGGGGGAAAGTCCACCCCGTGACGGATTTTACTGGATTTTTGATGTACAATAACTCCTGTACCAATTTGTGCAAAAAATTAGCGTTAAACATTTGCCCTGGGTTTTTTGTATAATGACTGGATTAAAATGATGTTTTTTGTCTTATCTACAATAGATTGGTTCGTCCGTTAAATCTTATAATTTTCTTAATTCCATAAATTCCATAAATTAGTTACATCAACCAACGGTATTGTATTTTGTGTTCAGTTTGATTTGCCATTTTATCATGCATAGACTTACATCAGAACAACGCTTGTGCAAATTGTGTAAATTTGTTTCGAAATTTGGGCGTTAGTTCGAGAATGTTACAGTGCGCTACGTCCATTTCTCGGTCAATTCATGGCTGAAATCAAATTTAAGCACTAATGGCATAAAATTATCTTTCTAATAAAGCCTACTCTGAGTTTTAAATTATGTAATCTCAGTATTTCAATTCAATTCAAAGTTCTACACATCTAAAAACTTTTATTATTGAAATCCTTTTTCAACTTTCTTCTGGCTACGATCAAATCAAAAGTTAAATGGCATTCATTCTTTATACTCAAAATTGTCTATTAATGTTTCCGTCACTCTTAACATATGTTCGGATTGGCGACTAAAGCAAATAACTTTCTAATAAAGTAAATATTTTTTCACCACTTGTGCAGTGTATACAAGTTTCGGTGCCAGCGAATATTATTTTTATGGTATTTACTATTTGCCATGCATTTTTTTCGCATTCTCGTTTGATTGATGAAGCTAAAAATTGCGTGCATGTTCTGCCAACTTAGAGAAGCAGCCAAGCCAAGTTGGCTAGATTACCTAGTGAATCGCATGCACCATGGATAACCTCTCTCTTTAGCAAATATTGTCAGAACTGTCTTTTTATATAACTACGAGAATGAATGTATGTATACAGGGGTCGGCGCTGGAAGTGTTACCAATTAAAAACTCTGTAATTTTGTAAATTTTTATCGTTTTTTTTTTTTATTTAAAAACTACACTTTATCGTAGAAACATTTAAAATGAAATGAAAATGAAAGATATGTTATTGTTCGATGTAGCCACCTTTATCGCTGATAATAGCATCAGGTTTGTCCGAGAAGGCTTCACACACTGCACGAATGTGGTATGATGATATTTTGCGTTTTTTATTTGAAACTTTAGACTCCAGAAAGGATTATATGGAAAAATCCATTGGGTTTAAGTCTGGGGAATATGGTGGCCATGAAGCTGAGCAAAAACGTTGGGTTTCTCTGGCCTTAAGGAATGATGACGAGTCTTGTTGAAACAACCAATGGTTTCGAATTGTTTACGTACCCAAGATAACAAAGCATCTTTTAAAATCATTTCACGGTAGATTTGTTGATTTCCCTTTACGCCTTGTTCAATGAACTTTTATGTAGGGCTTCAATCGTAGTTAATTTTTTAATATGTGGCCCATACAACGAGCAGACACATTGGGTTTTTTCGCCAATTGATCTTTGTCGTGGATGCGTTAAATTCTGGTACTCATCTTTCTAACCATTTCTGTCGATGTTGCTGTTTTTGGATGTCCACCTCCATGGTGTTTTTTAATGCTGCCAGTATCATTGTAACTTGTAGTGGTCCGATTTTCTTCCCACTATTCGATTTTCCAGCCAAATACAAAGCAATAACACTGTTCCGTTTGAATTCCATTTCGATAACTTTTTTTAAGTGTAACAGAAAAGGATATGCTTTCGTAGGCTTGTAAGCGACATAACAGACTGACGCTAGACAGAACAAGAGGTCGCTGTCATTAGCCGCTTCATTGTTACAGCAGCGTAAAGTTGGTAACACTTCGTGCGCCGACTGCTGTACATATTGATATTTTAATTTTGTCGTCTATTTTAAGCTGCCGACTGCTGTCTTCACTACTGCTTGTCCGACACTATGTCAGTTGTCACTCAGATACATTTCAGGGAATGTTTACCTGTGTATATTCTGCAGAATAAATAAAAATATTGTATGTACAAGTAAATGTGAAGTTCATTTCTGTGTTTATCTTTCTGTATGCATGCGTTTGAAAAGTGAAAAATTAGCAGCCATTAGTGTCAGCGACACTTGACAGTTGGCATCGAGCGACACTTTAGCACTTTCAATGCTAAATTGATGCATTGCTGATGTTAATTAATGCAGCAAAACCACACAAAGACGCTTCCTTACACACACACACACACACACACACACACATTTGCCGCCACTCGGATTGTTCTGTTGAGGCACGGTTGCACGGCGGCATGTTGCCGGTTGAGCAGGTTGCGGTTGCGGCTATGTGGTGACTTGAGTTCGGTAATATGCGCCAATAATGCTAATAATGCAGCCGCCAGACTGACAGCGCCGCAGGAAAATTGAGCTTAACGGCTTAAACTCGGCTTATTTGATTTTCGAAAAGTTCTGCGCTAAGTACTTCTATTGCATTATATAAGCTCTGTACTCAGTGGTGTACAATATAGATATGTATGTATATAAAATAGTTACAATATATATTTAGGCTTTAAGAACTTTAGTCATATTTTAAAAAGATTTACTAAAAAAATGTCATGTGTTACATGATTTTTTATATAATACTAGCTGTGCTACGCCCCTTCGGTTTTTCTTATGTGTATGTAGTTTTATAAAAGACCACATAATGCAGTTCAAATTTAAAGCATTTTTATTTCCACGTAGAATTGTTTTATTAATGCTAAGAAAAATATATTTGAATGCTAATCGAATCTAGGACTAGGGCAGATAAACTTACTACTACCTGCCCACCAGATAGATTTATGTATTTAAAATATTTCATGGTATACCACATTAATGACTTCTTCAGGATTATTGAAAAAAAAAAAAAACAAAAAAAAAACAGGGCCACATACAATTAACCATGTGAAAAACATTGAACGCTTAAGTCAACTCCAGCAACGTTCCATGTCTGTCCTTGTGCTTTATTAATTGTATCGCAAATGCTAGTTCAATAGGTAGTTTAATTGAAGCCGGCGATATTCTAAAAGGATTTAAACAATTCAAAAAATCAACTGGCTAATGCATTACTCCTCTCTATCTCGTCAGCGTATTTTGCAATTTGTATGTTGTAATTACATGTGATAAGTACGTTTGCTATGGAATGAATGAACGAATTGGACGAATCGCTGAGGTTGCCCGACCCGATAGAATGAAGAATTGAAGAGATCTTTTGATGAAGAGATTATTGAGATCTTTAATATGAGTCAACTATGGATCATATGGTGACACTGCTGTGAAGTGCAATGCTGATGTATAAGCCGGAACTAGCAATATGACATAAGGTGGAGCCTCTCCAGTACTGGCAATATTTTACGAAGGAATATTTTTTCTAATATTCTGGACAATATTGCTAGCAGATTTATGAGAGTTATGCCGGAAGTATCCAAACTGATGTCGGATGGCGTTAGTTTCTGAGAAGTAAAAACTATCATTTGTCACTTAAACATCGTTTTGTAACTTTACACAAACAATGTCCTATATACTTTCGTTCAGTATTACGCCGTCGCTGTTTTGGGTGGACTATCTGTCGTCACCGGCAGATCCTTTTTCTTATTCCAACCCTCAAGGACCTCAGGTAACGAGGTGTCTTCTTTAAACGATGCCGTGCCTTCGACAAACTCTTCGTATTTAGACTTTTCTTTATAAGGAACGAGTAACTCAATTATATCGTTACGATTTAATACCTCGTTCTGTAACAATCGCTCAGCAACACAAAGCACATCCTCCTTATGTTTCGTCAGAAGATCAGAGGTCGCTGAATATGCTTCCTAAAATAATCGTACGAACCTCACTATCAATCATTTGTGCCCTATCCTCTGAGTATGGCTTTGAGAAAAGCGGATCACCATTCTGAACCACATCAAAACTAACCTGGCCAACCTTCTCATTCATGCCAAAGCGCACAACCTGTGACTAGGCAATATCGGTGATTTTCTTCAGATCATCCTGAGCACCAGTTATGTTATGCGATTAAAGAACAGCTCCTCCGGCACTCGACCTCCCAATGTCATGCAATTACGATCAAATAATTGCTCCTTCGACAGAAGGTAATGATTTTTGGACAGATATTGAGCGTATCCCAGCCCTTTTCCTCGCGGAATAATTGAAACTTTTAATAACGGATCAGCATGTTCTAAGAACCAACCAGCAACAGTATGACCAGCTTTGAAATGTGCTACCGTGCGTTTGTCGTCAATATTGCTTGCTCTAAATATTTCTGCACAATTAGAGCAACTTCATTGAAGATATTGGCAATGAGTAATAAATTTGGACAGAATTTATTGACATGCTCATTTGTTGGCGACAAAATAGTCCTTTCCTGAAACCAATTCAGTGATTTAGTTGTGTATCCAAGTAATACGTTGAAATTATTCCATCGGTCCATTATACGATAGTTCATGTACGAAACTTTTTTTTTTGTAGTGGAGTTCTTGTAACAGTATCAACTTGAGGGATATCGATTGAGTACCGATCTTCTAGAGTCTAGACAAAACATCAAAAGATATTGTAGGCTATCGTACGATCTATGTAATTCAGAAATTTTATGAAGATTTTCAACACGACTTCTTAGCTCGATATTCCTTAAATTGTTATCCAGTAATCACAATATTTACTACGCTCGTAAACAGAACATTATAATGTATGTGGTGCTTACCAGCTGTAACCTTATTAGCGTATATCCCCGCATGGTAGTCTGGGACATAGGTAGGAACGCTTTCCATTGAAGTTTTGAAAGATTGTACATATCTGTTATGCGAGTAGAGCATGTCTTGTAGTGATCTGAGCAATGTGCTCTCGAATGGTTCTCTTGGATTAATGTAGTAGATCATTTATACGAAATGGATTTTATGATCGTTTATACGAAATGGAAGAACATGTCCGTAAAGTGGTAAACCTCACCCTGCACTTTATATGTTGGCATAAAACCATTTTGAGCTTCATGTTGGCTTTTGAACGAAGTCATTTGAAAAGCGTTTAGGTATCGACGAAAATTTCTTATGAATTCTTTGTGTTTCGGGTGCCTTCAAGTAAGAAGATAATTTAATGGTTCTGGCATAACTATGTCTTCTTCGCGAACTCACTGTGCATTAATCCTCTCTTTGTTATTTAATAAACTTACTTCTCTTTCTTCAGTATTTTCATGACTACGTATTGAGCGCATCCTCTTAGCTCTACATGAAGTGCGTCCTATATTTGGCATGATTAGCATCAAAATTAATAAATTAGCTACAGGTAAATTTTGCTTTTTTTTTTGTGTCTCTGGCACCTCTGATTACAACAAACAAAAAATGGATATTTTGCCGCTGCTTCTGATTACTGGATATTCCGACGGATGCAGCACGAGTTCGAAAATCATCGGTTCATTTCTTTCGCAGAAATCGAAAATTAATTCCTAACTTGAGACGAGAAATTTTTTCGGGATAGAACTCGAAAACTGCCTGAGAGATGGGAAAAGTAGTATCCAGCGATACTTTGATTAATCTTTTCATTCATTTTCTTCTGAAATAAATGTACTTTTTAACCACAAACAAAGGGACCAATTTGTACTTCCAATATCCTCGGAAATACATTTCGTAAACGTTATTTTTAACATGTGTGTGTGTGTAAGCAACGGCAATACTTAAAACATTATATTTTGCAACCAAACAAAAAAGGAAACGATCTTATATGCATATTACAAACAGTTTGTCTGTGATCAATGCTACCTAGGAGCCGTATCAATTGGGCACAACAGTTTGCTGCATAAAAAAACTAAGCCATCTGTCACACCAGCAGAATAAAAAAAATGGGTCCTCACACACATAAAAAAATCCAGGTTTTCCGTACTTGACTTGATCCATAGCGGTAGCAATAGTTGTTTGTTGAGTACGGAGTACAAAAAATTCTTGGTTCAAGAACTTTTTTTTTCAAACCCGAAGTTCTTAAATTTAGCCATCTTCAAGTTCTACTGCGCTAGATTTAAGAAAAAAAAAAATGGTTGTCAAAATCGCTTCAATATAAAAGGAATAAAAAAAATCAACTTTTTAAAATATTCAAAATCCCGGTGAGGCTATGCTTGCGCCCGCAGTGATAACTATTTGAGTAGTGTTCAGTCTAACATTAAATTGGATTCAAAATCATATTTCGACTTTGTTAATATTAAACATAATACCCGATTACTTCCATCCTGCATGAGCTTTGAAGAAAATTTTGCTAATAATGATCAGCAATTTGTCTGCGAACTTTTTCAATTCAAATTATTGTCCCTCTGATGAACGTGACTTAAATGATCCGTATAATATTCCAGAAGCAAACTTTATTCCTGTTCCATTAATAGATTTGAACACAGTGCATCTTAAAATGAAACTGGTCGATATAATATTGGATAAACTCTTACCTTTGTGCGCGGAAACAGTTTGTAATTTTTAGATCAGCAACCTCTAAAATGATCAACGTTTCTTCTGGCGTTCCACAAGGTACTCATTTGGGCCCAGCATTATTTTTGCTATTTCTAAACGACCTCCCATCTGTCATTCTCAATGCGAAAATATTAATTTATGCGGAGGGTGTTAAACTTTTTCTTCATTTCAAATTGCAAGCTCAATCCTCATTGCTACAAGATTGTTTGGATCGCGTGGTAGTGTGGTGCAACACAAGTAAACTTTATTTAAAATGTATATCTTTTCACAGACGTAAACTAATTCAATCGTCTTATTGTATTTGTGGCAACGTCCTTGAAAAAGGCGAGATGATCTTGGAATATTAATGGATCCTAAGCTGAACTTTAATGGCCATATAGACATTACGTTGAATAAAGCCGTCGTCGATGCTGAGCTTTGTTAAATGGTGGTCGAAAGAGTTTGCCGACCCGTAAAGAACAAAGTTGTTGTTTACTATTTTAGTATGCCCCTTCCTTGAGTATGATTGTATAGTGTGGAATCCTCAGTACAAAGTTCAATCTATAAAAATTGAATCTGCGCAGATACAATTCCTAATTTTTGCTTTGCGAAGCTTAATTTGGGATCCCTCTTATCGTCTTCCCTCGTATTCGAGGCGTCTTCAGTTACTTGGCTTACCTTCGTTAAAAAGCCGATGTTAAATGTTACGTGCAATGTTTCTGCATAAAGTTATATCCGGTGAAACTAACTCTGCTTACATTTTAAATAATATTTTATTAAATGTTCCCCACAGACCAAACAGGCATTTTGTGCCTCTCAAACTAAATATTTGCATTTGTAACTTGGCGCTGTTTAACCCTTTTAGAGTAATATGCGCTGAATTTAACAGGCTAAGTTTATGCTTTTTGTTTATACTTAAAAAAAAAATTTCTATCCGTTCTCAATGTTTGACTTTATAATTTGTACTATTTTTTTAACATGCATTTTATATTTTATTGTACGATTTTGTGTGTTTTTTATTTAAATAAAGGTTAAAGCAGCTGTCTGACGTAAGTCTGTAGCTGTGGAACAGGACTAGTCCTGGTGTCGATGGGCCAATTGTTGGTAGCATGCTACCCAACGTCCGTCCTTATTATTATTACTATTATTATTATTATTATTATTATTATTTTTTGAGAATGTACAAAAGGGCTAAAAAATAAATGTTGTTTTTGTTGTTATAATTTTGTTCTTTTCTGAAAATTCTAAATTAATTCTGTTGTACTTACACGGTTTATACAAATTTTCTTTTATGGTGTAACATAGCATCGAATCACATGCGAACGGCGTTGAGAAGTGCCATCGTCTTAACTACCTCGGCTAATCCGGAATTGCTGAATCAGAACCTCGTGCTTTTCGCATTTACTGTCGGTGCGAAGAAATTGGAATAGGTGAGAGAGTAAATAGTATTTTCGTCTAAAGGTTTTTTCTTTTCTCAGAGATTGATTTAAGAATTTTTTACTAACTTTTAGTCAAAATGAACTTATTTGACATTCTGAGACTTTTGTACTTCAGTTTAGAGCAGATTTGAACTTTAAATTAGATTTTTATACTTATTTTAACAATTTTATACTTATTCTAAATATTTTGGCGCTTGATTTATCCCTTCGATCGATCCCTTTTTGTACTTAACTTAAGAAAATTTATACTCGTCCGTGTTCCCCTTCACATTGTTCCGAAAAAAAATCGAGCGAATATGTTGTGCTTAAGATGGTTAAAAAGGATGTGAATGATTTGCACTTGCCTATTTATATTAGTAAAACAGAAGCGCTTGAATAGTTTGGCTCTGCTAAACATATTCTGGAAATGGAAAAGGGAAAAATTAATATTACACTCTAAGCGCTATGACACGATGATCAAACAGTGATACGCTTACATTGTGCCTCAATTTTGTCAAAAGTCCTTGCAATTTTCAAGAAGCTAAGAGAAGATTATGAAATTATAAAATCAGCAACTTTATAGAGCCGAACATAAACATGTATAGGACCACAAATTGACTGATTTTGACGCAAGTACAGCTTGCTGCGGTCTAGTAGTGAACTCGTATTAAAGTCTTCACAACCTAGCCTGACAATTACAGTCACTTCTAAACTGAATTGCAATACTTTGCTTTATATAACATAAATCATATATTTCGAGTGTTGGGAAGGTCTTAAGATGAATAAAATACCTGAAGATAGAGAATTTATCGATTTACATACTTGAGCATTGGGAGCTAAATTAACTACATGCATCACTGCGTGCCATGTCACGCTTGTAGTGATATTACTGTCGTTAGTGATGGTCAGGGAAATATATTAATAAAAATGTACGTCACGAAAGATACATACCTTTAAGACTACTCTCGCATTTACTCACATAGCTTAAAGTTGAGCTCAGTAGTCATGAAAACTCCACTTAAAACACACTTGTGTGTTCATTTCATTATCTGTCAGCTAGACTATCTCATTCAAACATACACGTAGTACAATTGGTTGCCCACCATTTTCTAGAGTTGTATCCCTTTTCATTTCAGTTTACATGCAACTCGTTGCACTGAAAATTAGTAACAAAAGCAAAAGTTAAATTTCAACAACAATTGTTGACACTGATGCAACTAATTTTGGCTGTTGTTGCAGCAACGACAACACGAACAACGACGCTGACTGTTGCAGCAACTTCATCAACATTGTCAGCTCTATGTAGATACATACCTAACGTTGATACACACATACGAGACGGCAATGGCCAAAAACAACATAATGAGCATGTTAAGCCCTTTAAACTATAAACTATAAGTAGTACCAGTATGAGTGTGTGTAGCGCTGTAGTGGATGAAGCAAAAAGTTGGCTGGTTGCGAGGAAAGCTCATGGCTCACGAAACTGTTTTGGGTTGTGTAACTTTTTTTAAGGATTGAAAAGTATATATTGCATGTAAGTGTGTTTCTAGGGCACCATTGTTTAAATAAGATTAAAATTGTTTAACAAGCTGCAGAGACGTAAACACACACACACACACAGATACACACACACTTACTTGTACAAGTATAATACTACCTGGGACAACTTACAACTTACACGTACAATTAGCAGAGAACAAATGCAAATATTCGTACGCATATTTAAACTAGCGACCTTTAGGTATTTATGTATCTGTGTGAGTTGTGTGCATATTTGTGTGTGTTGGTCTTCATTGTCGCCACTTGAACTTTATATAAAATTTTGATTACTTTGGTGATGAGGACAAAGTCACAGCCTATTTGTGCAACAACAAAAACATTCCGCCTTTTTAGCATTTCATAGCTTTACCTTTGTGGTTGAACAATGCTGATGAGATCTTTAAACAACACTAGCAAATAGAAGCGACTTCGTTAAAAGGATGATGAAATTCTTTTATTTTATGTATATAAAAAACGTTAACTTCGGCGTGAGCGAAACTTTAATACCTTTCACATCTGCTAAAGAATCTGAACTAATGTTATGGGCATTCTTATTTGTAACATTCATTCCAAAAATAAAACAAGAAAAAACTAAAATTTTAATACTCTATCACTTGCCCCTTGTTGGTCAACAACGCTGGTGTTTTACTTAAACATATTCTTTTCTATAACCATCGCCAAATGGGTGATGACTAAGACAGTGCCGGTGGTAAGGTAAGAGCATAAGAAGCCCAACGTGACGAAGTTTGAATAACTTTTTAGGAACAAAAGTAGCCAAGAGTCTGGCCAGTCAATTTCGTCGTCCTGAAACCGATCATTGTGTATGCTGGAAAAGAAAGAAACTGGCTCCTTGACGATGAGCAAATTGATGTCATTGAGCAAGGCAGAATTACGAACATAACACTCACTACCGGTGGTTAGCCGTAAAGCTTTGTTCTGGAGGATCTAAAAGCATCTGTGATTCGATCTTGCAGTGATATCCCGGATTTGGATTCAATAGCTCCAGCTTGGAGTGACAATTTGCTGATATCAATCATCCTTTAGTTAAACAAAGAGTTGCCCTCGTCTTAGTGTGAAACATATGTTCACTGACATTGCCGGATTGAGCTTAACGTTCCAATGCCAGACCCAGGCAGCAATCGAGTCCAGATACTCCTGAGCTGCATCTGAGTTCTAGGTCAGCGCATGTTTACAATGATGTCATGATATTATCTGCGTAAGCAGCCAACAGCGTTGATCGGGGTACAGGGAAAAGAAAAAGGGGGCGAACACACTATACTGTCATCCAGCTTGAAACGGGTGGATTGATAACAGCCCTTTGACCCTGATCGGGCAACCCTCCTACAGGATCGGATTAGATTCCGGCACTCGGGCAAATTCACAACTCTGGCGGCGATTAGTCTTTCCCATACGTTCGATAGCGAGGGCAGGAGACTGATCGGCTGGTAAGATTCAGAGTCCTGCTCAGCTTTTCCAGCATCAGATCGACACCAGGCTCCATTTGGGGCTCTGTAGCGCCGGCTGACGTAAGGCCTTGTAGCCTTCCAAAGGCAAAAAGGGGCATCTTTGTGCGTCGACGCACTCGAGAGCAAGTCGCCGAAATGCTTTTCGCGTTGGAGCTGCAACTTCTGGTGAAAATGATCTGCGGCTTGACATCAGCGGACGTGACTAACGGACGTTTGTAAGCTGCTTGGACAGTCAATAACTCTTACCACTAATGTGGACTGGTGCAATCGAAAAATATCGTGGATGACGCACATTTATCGAATTCTAATGAACTTTCCAAACCAAATAAAATTGAAATGGTAAAGAGGAGGAGAGTTACTCCTACCCATCCACCCTTTCATCATCAAAATTTTCTGCAGTATGTCAATGTAAGTTTTTGATCAAATTTCCAATATGTAAACTAAGATTTTGTTTTGAATAACGAAGTAAAAACTTTGATTTTCAGAGACTTCATTCACTACAAATGCACTTATTTACATTAGACTATGCAAATATTTCATGGTCAAAAAATATGTTTATGCATATTCGGCTTTGATGCTTTTTAGTTGAATGAGAAATTTTACTTTATAGATACTATATAAAGTTTTTACTAGCAGTGTATAAAAATTGCAATTAAACTAAAAGTTTGAACAATTTCAATTGTTGTTGCTGCAAAAACTATTCTTATCCATGGACCTTCAACTTTGAACTTTGTTATTAGTTTTACTGCATGTATTGTTTGCATATGTGTGTATATATTGTCTATGCTGTACGTTCATATGTAGGAACATATGCCAGTTCATATACTTTAACTACATATTTCTTTAGGCAACTTGCTGCTGTGCTGAAGTTCACCTTGAAACCGCTTTTCGTAATTTACATTTGACTTGAAGGTGCACCATTAGCTTGCGTTCTGAAATTTCAATTTTATTCTTTTGCTACTTAGCAGTCATCGCAATTAGTCAGAGTGTAAATAATGTATATAAGTAAATATGACATTTGCCGGACTGCATAAATTTAATTGTAATGGACAATAAGTAAGTAACTAAGCATTATTCTTCGATTACACTTTTTCTTGGGCGAATTATTGTCCTCTACGAGTATTTGCAACGTTAGAGGTCCTACTCCGAACATATATTATTTTAGTCATGTCTAAGGTGTCGAAATGCGAATGGGGATACGGATACAGATACGGATACAGATATTTCTAATGATGTCTTTACACTAGAATTGCATCTAGAATATTTTATACTATCCACACAGAGTTTAGCTAGTGTTATCAGTTTGTCTGAAAGTTTGTAACGCATTAAAGATGGCATCGTAGACCCCATAAATTATATAAATTCGTGATCAGGTCGACGAGACGATCTAGCCTTGTCTGTCTGTCTGTCTGCATTTTGAGCCCCAATTATTATGCTAACCAGTTGAAACTTGGCACATGCATATATTTTTATTGCAGTTTAATATAGTGTCAAGATTGATCCACCACGCCCACTTTTTGGGGTAGCCCCATACAAACCCACTGCACGTCTGACTTTTTGTATGAAAAACTTTTTTTATAGTAGCCAACAACAACTTAATAATTAATATGGAAGCTTCTAGTGGACGGATGCTACACATAATCATTAATGAGTGGGACCCGTCCACTTTTTGGGGTAGCCCTCATACAAACCTACTACCCACTTTTGTGTTTTTGTAAGAAAAACGTCTTTATTATAGTTTATATATAATATATTAAGTTGAAATGCGATTTAGTGGATAGCCCCTTCATATACATATACATATATAAATGGGCGTTTCCCGCCCACTTTTTGAGGTACTCCCATACAAATTCACAGCTCACTTTTATGCATTTGTATGAAAAACCTGAATATCAACTTGAAAATCGATATGGTGTCATCTTATCGCTACATACACAGCTACAAGTGGACTTGTACCGATCACTTTTTGGGGTAGCCCCTATTTAAACTCCCAACGTTTATTTTTTACAATACGATTTAAAATTTCGTGTGAATAGTGTTAGAGATTCGGTTCAATTCCTTGAATTAATATTCAAATTCGGAAGTGTTTTACATCGTAAATAAAATAAATAAATAAAAAAAAAACACAAATACAAATACAACAATTTTTTGGCGTCGCAACGATAAACAACAAGACAGCTACGCCGAAGACAGATACGGTAAAAGGATCAGCGGCAGCAGCCGCAGAAGCGCTTGCAGCAGCAGTTACTGCTGATCCTGTCTTACAACGTGCACATATTAAAAAAAAAAAATGCCGATTAATAATCAAAAAAGAACCGCTGATGGTGAACTAGAAACTAGTGATTCTGATGAAATTGCCTGGCAGAAGGTCACTGTTCCTGCACACAAGGTCAAACGAACTTTGACTGAGTCGCAGAGAGTCAGTAGAAGTCGCCAATCATTTGGTTCATCTGAGAGCATACTTTCAACCAATAAATTTAGTACACTTGATGATGATAATGAGAAAGATATCCTTTCTGAAATAGAGGAGCCGGTAGGCACATCTGATCCCAAAGAAGTGCAAGTTTCGGTAAGCAAGGCTCACAAGCCTCCACCAATATTTGTTTCAGGCGTAGAAAACATCAATGGGCTATGGCAAACTGTCGATAAGGTTACCAGCGCGGACACTTACACTACTAAAACAGGCACCAACGGCTCAGTCAGAGTTATGGCTAAGAACTCTGATACTTTCAGAGCAATAGTTAAACGGCTTGAAAGCAAAAAAAATCAAGTTTCACACTTACCAACTGAAAGAAGAGCGATCTTATAAGGTGGTTATTAAAGGGTTACACCACTCCACCACTATTGATGACTTAAAGCAACACCTCTTGCGTCAGGGTCACGAAGTTGAAATGCACACAATCCAAAAAGTCGTACTAATGGGTCGTCACTTGACATGTTCTTCGTGGATCTAGATCAAAAACACAATAATAAGGAGGTCTATGATATTACCACTCTTTGCCGTCAGAAGGTGAAAATTGAGCCGCCACGACGATTTGATGATCTGGTTCAGTGCCACAGATGTCAGGAATATGGTCACACAAAACGTTACTGCAGAAAACAGTTTAGATGTGTCAAATGCGGTGATAAGCACGCTACTACAGATTGTCTCAAATCTATCACTCAACCAGCTAAGTGTGCTCTTTGTCAAGAGGCGCATACAGCTAATTATAGAGGGTGCGTTGTATATCAGGAAATGGTCTCCAAGCGTGCTCCCTCTAAATCTAAATCAAGACCGGTTCCCACTTTCGTGTCTTCCGATCATACAAAATTTGGTCCTAAACCATCGTTTCCAATTGGAAATAGTACAAATCGGCGTCTTTCTTATGCTGACGCTGTTAGAGGTACACAGACACAACAACAATATTTTCAGCAAGAACGTCAACAAGAATCACAACAGAGCTCAATCTTCCATGGATCATAAGTTTGGTGCACTCATGGCCAATATGGTGCAGCCAACTGAGTTAAATGCGGGTCAAACTCACAGAAAAATGCAGGGTCAATATGCTCTTCTGACAATTCTGGTGTCAAATTCCCAGAAATAGGACTACGCATTGGCATCTGGAATGCCAATGGATTGACAAATCAAGCCAACGAACTTGAAGTATTCATACGCCAACATCATATTGATATTATGCTGCTGAGTGAGACGCATCTCTGCAGTAGATCCTATTATAAGCTGTTGGGATATGATCTACATTTAGCTAACCACCCTGATGAGAACCGTATGCGTGGTGGAGCTGCTGTACTCATTCGTTCGTCGCTTAATCATCATCCTTTGGGCTCTGTGCGCACTGATGCTATGCAAGCCGCTATTGTTAAGTGTCTAGTGATCATGGAGACTTTATCTTTGCTGCCGTTTACTGCCCTCCTCGGTATATTTTATCTGAGATGCAGTTTAAAGACTTTTTTTATATGCTTGGTCCCAAATTCCTGGCCGCTGGTGACTGGAACGCTAAGCATCGCCTCTGGGGATCCAGACTTTCAACGCCGAAAGGTCGCGCGCTGTTTGACTGTATTGTCAACTCAAATTTCGAAGTGCTTGCAACTGGAGGGCCGACTTACTACCCTTATGATAGCACTCGTCATCCTGATGCTCTGGATTTTGCAGTATATACTGGCATACCATCAAGCCGACTGCGCATCTATGACACTAGGGATCTCAACTCTGATCATTTACCACTTATTGTAGATGCCAGCTTTTCTGCATGCGTCTACGCCTATAAGCCGAGGCTTTTGCCAAGACAAGCTAACTTGCCGATTTTCCAACAGCGTCTTGACCAGCTTCTCAACCTTAATATGGAACTTTGCTCTACTGAGGACGTGGATGATGCTGCTGAATTGTTCACTCGACATATCTTTGAAGCGGCTGAATTTGCAACTCAAAATCAATCATTATTGAATCTTCCAGATTTAAATAGGCCACCTTTAAATGCTGAGATCTTGGACTTGGTTAAGTTAAAGCGCAGACTCGTCGTCGTTTTATGCGAAGCCGTAATGAGCGTGATCGTTTGGCATGGAAAAGAGCTGCTGCTGAGTTGAAAAAGTTGCTGTATGTAGTACGCAGTGAATTCTTTGATGACATGCTTCGCAATGCTGACCCCAACAAGAACTATGGGTTTAACTTATGGAAAGCGCACAAAGACTTACAACAAGCTCCTGGTGCCGCACGGATAAAGAGAAAGCTGAGGCATTTGCCGCTGAACTCGAAGGACGCTTTACACCTTTCGATCTAGCTGAATTAGATGATGTGCGAGACACCGCTAATTTTCTGGAAGAGAGCTGCACAAATATGCAGTCTATCAAGCCTATCTCTCCGCAAGAGGTTCGTCTGCAGATTAAAATGCTTAAGAAAAAGAAAGCCCCGGGGTATGACGGAATTGATGGCAGAGTGGCAAAGGCGCTTCCTGATAAAGCAATAATGTTTTTGGTACTACTCTTCAATACCATGATTCGCATCCACCACTTCCCATCTCAATGGAAGTGCGCTGTAATTATAATGGTACCGAAACCTGGCAAACCAGAAAACCTTGTTGCGTCTTATAGACCAATTAGTTTACTACCGACTTTCTCAAAAATATTTGAAAGAATTTTTCTTGGTAGAATGTTACCTGCTTTGGACGTCCAGAGTGCCATTCCTGATCATCAGTTTGGCTTTAGGCATCACCATGGGACCCCTGAACAAGTGCACAGAGTTTTCCAACATATTCTTAAGGCCTATGAGAATAAGCAATATAGCTGTGCTGTTTTTCTTGATGTACAGCAAGCTTTTGATAGAGTCTGGATCTTCAAAATTAAATCTATTTTGCCTACATCGCAATTCCTTCTTTTGAAGTCGTATTTGCTTAACCGTGCCTTCACAGTCGAGGTGAAAGATGAGCGCTCAGGGATCCGCCGCATTGCTGCTGGTGTACCACAAGGCAGTGTGCTTGGTCCTGTCCTTTATACTTTGTATACTGCTGATATGCCAGTTCCAGTAAATGAGAACATGCTTCTGGCTACATATGCTGACGATGCGGCCATACTTGCAAACTCAAACTGTCCACACGAAGCTTCATCTAACATTCAAAACTATCTTGAAGATTTTCAACGTTGGGCAAATCGCTGGAATATAAAAGTCAATAGCGAAAAGTCTAGTCACTGTACTTTTTCATTGAGGCAAGGGAACTGCCCGCCCGTTTTGCTCAACAATTTGGTAATACCTCATGTTGATCATGTATGCTACTTAGGTTTTAACTTTGAAAGACGTGGCACCTGGCGTAAGCATATTCAAAAAACCACAGCAGTTTGCTACGCTAAACTCAAAAAGTTAAACTGGTTACTTCGCCCAAGTAGTAAACTCAGCCTCGAAAATAAACTGCTTATTTACAAATCAATCATTATGCCTACCTGGATGTATGGAATACAATTATGGGGCACTGCTGCTGCCACAAATATAAACCGTATACAAGTACTTCAAAACAAGGTCTTGCGTAAAATAACAGATGCTCCTTGGTATATGCGCAATAAAGTTTTACATCGAGATTTGAAAATACCAACAGTCATGGAACAGTTGAACTTCCACAGCAGCAGATATAATGATCGACTGGCTTCTCATGTTAATCATTTAGCAGCGGCTCTGGTCGTTAATACATGTCGTAGACGGCTCCAAAGATTTCATCCAAATGATATTCAAAATAGGCATTAAGCCTTATTTTTTGTTAGTTATGTTAATGTAAATACTCTAAGCTAAATGCCTTAATATCACTTTTTTACATACAAATTATAGTGTTATTATATTTTGTATTATAGTATTATAGTTTTTAATTAAACTGATCGACATTCACTTAAGATAATAAAAAAAAAGAAAAAGATGCGGTTTAACCGAAGTTTTCTTAATTTGTTTTTTTTTTTAAATCGAAAATGTAAAATATGGTTTTACACTAGAGTTTCGCATATTGATCAGCTGTTTCTTAGTTTCTATCAATTGCAAAAGAATCATGTTTGTTTTAATTTTTTGAGAAAAATTTAAGTGGTAACGGCAATGGTACACCCAAAAAAACTAAAGAATAACAAAGCATAAAGCTCCGATGAACTGTCAGCTGAGTTATTCAAGACTGGTGGCGAAGAGTTGTTAAGGCGTATGCACCAACTCTTGTGCAAAATATGGCCCGATGAATGCATGCCCAACGATTGGAATCTAAGTGTTCTTTGTCCTATCTTCAAGAAGAAAGACCCCGCCTTCTGCGCGAACTACCGTGGAATAAGTTTAATTTCAATAGGATACAATATTCTGTCCTTCAGACCAAAGACTTGACGCAAAATCCTGGAAAAGATCTGTGACTACAACAAAAACACACTCCACCTATTTGTCGATTATAAGGTCGCTTTCGACAAGCCGATAAGAACGAAGTTCTTCAACGAGCTATCTAAACTTGGTATCCTAGCAAAGATCGTTCGTCTTTGCATGATGACGCTCTCACCACTCAAAGCGTCGTTAGAGTAGAAAAGAACCTCTCCGAACTCTTTGATAACAAGAGAGGTTTCAGGCAGGGTGATGCTTCATCGTCCGACTTTTTTAATCTCTTGATGGAGTACATCCTACGCCACTGCCCATATGTAGAACGGTCGGGCTCGATCTTCAATAAGAAAGTGATGCTACTCGCATATGCTGATGATATTGACATCATCGGCACCAACGAATGGCGAGTTAGCAGGGCGTTCTCGGAGATTGACAAACAGTCACGTCTCATGGGCCTAGCGGTGAACGAGGATAAGACGAAGTACTGAGCGTCCACTCGCAGACCTTCAGCGCGACTTGGACGGTCTGTGAGAATGGAGAATTACAACTTCAATGTTGTCGAAAACTTCGTCTATCTGGGAATAGAAATTACCAGTGATAACAACGTCAGCTAATCGCTGCTACATGGGGCTCAGCAAGCAAATTAGAAGTAGAACCGTCTCTCGAAGTATGACGATAAAAATTTATAAGACACTGATAACCCGGTCCTGCTGTATGGCGCAGAAGCATGGACACTGACATCAACGGATACAGCGGCTTTAGGAGTGTTCGAGAGAAAGATTATTCGTAGGATTTTGGTCCCCTTAGAATTGACGTCGAGTTTAGGACCCGTATGAACCGTGTGCCCTAAATTATAAATTTTTTAATTAAAAAAATGGGAATCTTTTCCTTAAAATTAGTCCTGCTATGCTATGCTAGTGTAATGACTGCATAAAAAGAAATTATACAATGTATGTGAGTTTTAATAGTTGTTGACAAGCGAGTGAAAAGTATAGAAAGTGAAGAATTTCGCTATTCTTTACAATTTTCCAACAATGTTTTTTGTTCTTTTCTACGAACTATTTGATTTGAGTGTGCATACTTCAAATAACGATCCATTTTCCATATCCGCATTGGAATTTCACGCGCTGGCTACTAAATTGATCAAGTCGTTCAACAACAGCAAGAGACCATCACCCCAAAGAGGGATCTAAGCTATCTTGCGGAGGTTCCTACTGCATAGCTGCATACAAGGCAATGACAGTCGAACAAATGCTATTTGTGCCTTTTTCAAAAAACCATTTTGCTTCACCAATGATCGTAATTGCTTCGAAATTTATCACAAAAAATAAACTTCAAATGTATTGATCAAAAATGTAAGCAAATTTATTTTTGTTACAAGTAAATCAACAAAATTAGAATATGCCATTAATTTTTACCGTTTACGTCAATAGTATGAGGGGGAGATGCACCGTGAGATTGAGTGGTCGCGTAGGTGGTCGAAGTGGACTAGCGTTTTTTTTCACCTTAAAAAAATTGTTACAAGAAGAAGGGAGAAAAAACGCTTAATTTTTTTGACTTTGTGGTGATCTGGTAGGTAAAAGGATGAATCTGCCCTTGAAAATTAGGTACTTTCTCATTACCTATTGAATGATACCTTGTTGAGGAAAATCGATTCCATATTGTAACGGAAAATGTGAAGGCCACCGGTGTTCCTTAAAGTATATATATTCATGATCAACATAAATAGTCGCGTCGATATAGCTATGTTCATATATCCGTCCGTCTTTCTTATGTATGATCAACGAGAACTTGGAGACTATAACAGATAGGTGCCACCTAACTATACATTTTTGAAGGCGTGATCTGCCGATTATTAAAGACATATTTTTATATACCATTCACACATAGTGTGAAATCAGTTTGTCGAATAGTTTATAACGAATTAAATTATATATATTTTTGCCTACGTCCAGATGAATCGATCTAGCCATGACCGCCTGTCTCTGCGACTGTCTGTCAGTGTGTTACTTGTTGAGCATTTTGTATGAATGAACTTTAAGGATTTTGAGCTGCAACCTGGATCTAAACTTACATACATAATTACATTCTAAATAGAATATACATAATTCCATGCCACTACCATTTTCGGGGGAAGCCCCCATACAAACCACATTTTGTATGACAAACTTTTTTTATTGTAGTCTATATCAACTTGAGAATTTATATAGTGGCTTCTTATTAACGGGCGTTTCACATAAATATCAAATGGTGTGTCCACATTTTCAGGTAGCTTCCATAAAAACTTAACTCCAAGGTTAGGTTCGACAAATATGTTGTTCTTTGTTTAAAGCTGCTAAGTACATAATTTGGAACTTCGTGTGAAGAGCATCCTAGGGCCCGGCTTGTGGAATAATTTGTATGATGCCGCTGTCAGAATAGATCTTCTAATTACTGTCAAGATTATTGGCTTCGAAGACAACATAGCAATTTCGGGGGTAGCCAAGACTATCCAGGAAGCCGAGTGTATATGCAACTCGAGAATTCACGAAATCGGTCGTGCTATAGCTCGCAAACACACTAAATTGAAGTTGTATTAATCTACAGCCTCAAAAGAGTAGAGCGAGCATGTACATATCTTAGTGACCGAAAACAGGATAATTAATGGGTGAGCTATTAAATAACGAAATATTATGTTTAGATACTCGGCTATGCTACAAGAGGCACTATCTGTACGCAAAACAAAAGGCATGAAAGACATGTACATCAGTCTCAGGAATTATGTTAACCACCGGGGGTCTAACCAAGGAGTGCTCATGGACTCGTGGACTACTGATGCATGGCGTAACCAAGTTCATTATTATGTACAATGCAATATGGGGTAATGCGATAAAAACTATAAGCACGCCCCGACGGAAGTCGCAGACGATGCGGTCAAGGATGAATTTTACGAGCGTCTCGAACGTCTCTACGAGCGCTGCCCCAATCACGATGTAAAAATCGTGCTTGGCGATTTCAATGCCAAAATTGGAGAGGAAGGAATCTTTGGCCCAAGAGTCGGACTATTTAGCCTTCACGACGCTACCTCCAGCAATGGAGAGAGGCTAATCGATTTCGCCGCAGGTCGGAACATGGTAATCAGTAGCACCAGATTTCCACACCGAGACATACACAAGGCTACTTGGCGCAGTCCCGATCAAAAGACACGCAACCAAATTGATCATCTTGTGATCGACGGAAGGCACGCATTGAGCGTGACTACCTTGCGGCAGTCAAGGTACGCACCAGGCTCAGCATGGTGCATTTCGCACGTTCTAACACTCAACGAAAGCTAGACGTCGGTAAGCTGCAATTACAACAGACCGCCGAAGCCTTTTCAGCCAGACTCTCCCAACTTTTCCGGGAGTCCTCTCCGGCTTCTGAAGTTATAGGTGAGCAGTGGAGCCATATCTCCCACTCCATAAATACGGCTGCCAAGGAGGTCATTGGGTACACCAGACCTGTGACGAACCCTTGGTATGACGTGGAGTGTCGCCAAGCTACTGAGAAAGACGCCGCTTACAAACGAACTCTGCAGTCGGGAGCAACGCGAGCTGTTAGAGAGCGATATCGTGAGAAACGGAGAGAGGAGAAACTAATTTTCAGACGCAAAAAAAAAGGAACAAGAAAGGCGTGAGCTTGAGGATGTTGAGGTGTTATGTCAAAGAAATGAATCTCGAAAGTTTTATCAAAAGGTCAAGCGTCTGACCGAAGGTTTTAAGCCCGGAGTTTCTTTCTATAAGGACAATAATGGAAGTCTGGTTACAGATGCACAGGAATCACTGAGACTATGGAGAAGTCACATCTCGCGTACATAGAACCACCAATTGATGATGGCTCTCTTGTAGAGCCACCGAATTATAACGAGGTCGACTCAGTAATTAAAAAGCTGAAGAACAGCAAAGCAGCAGGATCTGGTGAGTTGCCAGCTGAGTTATTCAAGACCGGTCCGATGAATGCATGCCCAACGATTGGAATCTCAGTGTTCTTTGTCGTATCTTCAAGAAAGGAGACCTTGCTTTCTGCGCGTACTACCGGGGAATAAGTCTCCTTTCAATACGATGCAAGAGGTCGACCAGTGACCAAATTTTCACTTTACGCCAAATCCTTGAAAATACTCACAGGTACTATAAAGACACATACCACCTATTTGTCAATTATAAGGCCGCTTTCAACACGCCGATAAGTACGAAGTTCTTCAACGCCATATCTGAACTTGGTATCCCAGAGTTCATCGTAGTCCAATGCCTATAAGTAGAACGATCGGCCACGATCTTCCAAAAGGAAGTGATGCTACTCGCATAGACATCATAGGCATCAACGAACGGCGAGTAATCAGGGCATTCTCGGAGATTGACAAACAGTCAGTCAGCAGATCTACGATGGCGGGTGGCGGTTGGTATCACAAGGAAGAGAGTCTTACAGGCAAAAATAGACCGCGTTGACACCAGGATAAATCGATGGGCCACCTCTTCTCCGCAGCCTGCACATAGATAGACCTCATTGTGAAATAAATAAAAAAACCACTGTTTTACATATTTATATTACATGTGTATATTACAACGACCGTTATGAATTTTACAACTCACTGTAAACAATATACGTAAATAGTGTTCGCACATCTGATAAAAAATGAAAAACTTTCCAATGAAAAAGTCAACTGGCACCTAACAACACTTAGGACCAAGGCGCACAATATACAGTGAGTCTTTTTAAGAAGTGCAAAGCTTTAAAGTGGTATAAAACACACACATAATTGGAATGAATCCATTTTTATATTTCTCACACAAAGTGTGAATCATATTATAATTTGGTGTTTACAACGCCTTAAATGAAGCACCGGAGATCCCATGCATTATATATATTCGTGATCAGCACGACAAGAAGAGTCAATCGTTCCATGTCCGTTCATCTGTCTGTCTGCCTGTGAGATTGTCTGCTCTCTATTCCGTTCTCTATTTCAAATATTGGTTTGAAAGTTGGTATCGACACTTTTGTAACAGGTACAGCTCCCACATAAAAACACTTTGTATTTTCGAATTTTTGATGGCTGAAGATCATTTTACATTGGGAAATATTTTAGCATACACTTTTTTTCCTTAATGCGAAAGATGGAATATTGAAAAACTTCTTTTTACACAGAAAATTGATCGACTGATAATACACGAGTTTCAAGGTATGCCACTAAATATCATCAGTTAGCTTGGCTCCATATTGCAAATGATTGCTTTTATAGCATATCCCAATTCAATGCATCCAACGTTTCCTTGACGGATCTTGCAATATCTGGCCGAGCGTTGTCATGTTGAAAAGCCACCTTGTCGTGTCTTTTGGCATATTCCGGCCGTTTTTGCTTCAAGGCTCGGCACAGTTGCATCAATTGTTGTTGGTAATGTTCACCAGTGATGGTTTGGTTAGGTTGCAGCAGATCCCAACATATACACAGCATTAGCTTGGCACCATGAATATTCGGCTTGGCAGTCAATGATGATGCATGACCGGGTGGTCCCCATGATTTTTTTTCGCTTTGGGTTGTCGTAATGGTTCCACTTTTTATCGCCAGAAAAAATACGATGCAAAAAATTCTTCCGATTATGGCGTTGAAGCAGCTGTTCGTAAGTGTAAAATCTCCTTTCGACGTCTCTTGATTGAAATTGAAGCTTATGAAGTAGGCTTTCACATGAATATAGTCACAGGTTTACCCGATGCGATTTAGTGCTAGTTACGCCATTTCTTATGAATCCTTTAAAATCCAACACCCAATACTTACTCTGGAATAAACAAGAGTTTACAAGAGACAATAGTAATAATTCTCTTCTTTTTTTTCAAGAATTTTAATATCCAAGAACCATACCGAAGTCGAATGCGGAAATAGATTGTAACCAGTACAGAGCCTTATAACAAAACCGCAACCGCAACCAAAACCGAAATCCTTTTCGGTTTATTCCCTGATTGTATTTATGTCCTCGTCCTCGCATGTACCGTCTATAAAACTTACATAATTTGTTTCTTTGTTAAACAACCTTTTTCAGTTATGAACATTTTTATTTTAATGCATTTATTTATGTTACTTCATATAAATTTAAAAAAAAAAAATGAAAATTAAAGTGTTTTATATGTGAACGGATACGTAATGTCCATGCATGCACATAGAAAAATATTATGTATACGTTTGGCATGAAATCCGAAGAGATGCTGTATGAGCCTTTACAAATATGTACGTAAGGCTTTACAAGAATATATTTGTATAGATATATCCATGTGTGTGTGTGTGTGTGTGTGTGTGTGTACAAGGAAACACCTGTTGTTTTTGTTTTCTTTCTATGTGTGTTTGTTTTTTTTATGTGCGAGTGTGAGTGTGTATACTGCATAAACAGACATTGTTGCTCTTTTTTCATACTCATTGCTTTTTGAATGCGTTTTCATTCGTTCGCTTTTTTCTCTTTCATTTATTCGGTCCATTCATTCGCAGAACGGTAGAAGCGAGCACTTCCGCTAAAACGGAAATTAAATTTTCAACAAAAAATTTCTGCTGATTTATATATGCGGACATACTCTGCGGCCAATAATCCTACCTACACCTACACTTGTACTGCATTCTAAATCCCATATTTGTATTTCTTTTTTGAAAAAAAAAAGTTAAAAATGGAAAAGCATTCAAATACTTTGCAATTGCATATTAAATTAATGCATAAATATTTAAGATAAAACGCTAAAAATTTTCAAATATGAAATTCATGAGCAGCCGGTCAGTTCTAAGTAATATCTTGGTCGCTATGATATTGGTAGTGCAGACAAGTGACGAATGCTCATTTCAGTGTGGCTGCAGCATGACGCGCAATAACGAAGCTTTTACTGATAAGTCTTATCGAGACGTGTTATACGTGTATACCATTAAACATAACTTGACACTGGCATTCAGAGAATGTTATATTACCCCTGGTCGACATATGTAGGGTAGAAACTACCCACCACAAGACGTATAGAGTCTCTTGACTATTTCGCCCAAACTTATTTTTTTTTAATGTTTATCATTATTTCATTTTTGTTCCGGTTTTGGTACGTACCGAAACATGCGTTTCGATATAAGGTTCTGTCCCGGTTTTCAATTTACATCGGTATTCAGTTTCGCTATACCGGTACCGGTTAATATTAAAATTATTAAAAATTATTATTACAATTATTGAATAAAAGTGGAAAATAATTAAAATGCCAAAACGTAATTATTGTCCAAAAGAAACAAATTTTTCTAGATAAATATTTATTCTTTCATCAATATCTATTGTAGAACCCTTCAAAGTAACCCCTCTTTGTGCCAACACTTTGTGTCATTCTTCGAAGCTCTTCCGATATGCGCTTTTTGGTGTGGCCCTGAGCTCTTCCAACGTGTCCGTCTATATATATCTCCTCAGCCATGGCAATCTTCCTTTCATTGGTCTTTTCTGTTTTGGAAACGGGAAAAAGTGCCAGGAGCCAGGGAGAACTTACGATGCAATACACCATTGTAGTGTCATTGGGATGATTGTGCTTTGGCTTCGGCGTCCCATGTTTCGTTACCAGTTATGACACTTTTTTACATTTACATTTTTATACTCATCGCACATAGAGTGCCGCCATATGGTAGAAAGGGAATGTGCGTATGTATGTAACAGTTAAAATTGGGTGTGGTAGACCTCATCTTCATCTCTCTCTCTCTCTCTCTCTCTCTCTCTCTCTCTCTCTCTCTCTCTCTCTCTCTCTCTCTCTCTCTCTCTATATATATATATATATATATATATATATATATATATATATATATATATATATATATATATATATATATATATATATATATATATATATATATATATATATATATATATATATATATATATATATATATATTCTCTCTCTCTCTCTCTCTCTCTCTCTCTCTCTCTCTCTCTCTCTCTCTCTCTCTCTCTCTCTCTCTCTCTCTCTCTCTCTCTCTCTCTCTCTCTCTCTCTCTCTCTCTCTCTCTCTCTCTCTCTCTCTCTCTCTCTCTCTCTCTCTCTCTCTCTCTCTCTCTCTCTCTCTCTCTCTCTCTCTCTCTCTCTCTCTCTCTCTCTCTCTCTCTCTCTCTCTCTCTCTCTCTCTCTCTCTCTCTCTCTCTCTCTCTCTCTCTCTCTCTCTCTCTCTCTCTCTCTCTCTCTCTCTCTCTCTCTCTCTCTCTCTCTCTCTCTCTCTCTCTCTCTCTCTCTCTCTCTCTCTCTCTCTCTCTCTCTCTCTCTCTCTCTCTCTCTCTCTCTCTCTCTCTCTCTCTCTCTCTCTCTCTCTCTCTCTCTCTCTCTCTCTCTCTCTCTCTCTCTCTCTCTCTCTCTCTCTCTCTCTCTCTCTCTCTCTCTCTCTCTCTCTCTCTCTCTCTCTCTCTCTCTCTCTCTCTCTCTCTCTCTCTCTCTCTCTCTCTCTCTCTCTCTCTCTCTCTCTCTCTCTCTCTCTCTCTCTCTCTCTCTCTCTCTCTCTCTCTCTCTCTCTCTCTCTCTCTCTCTCTCTCTCTCTCTCTCTCTCTCTCTCTCTCTCTCTCTCTCTCTCTCTCTCTCTCTCTCTCTCTCTCTCTCTCTCTCTCTCTCTCTCTCTCTCTCTCTCTCTCTCTCTCTCTCTCTCTCTCTCTCTCTCTCTCTCTCTCTCTCTCTCTCTCTCTCTCTCTCTCTCTCTCTCTCTCTCTCTCTCTCTCTCTCTCTCTCTCTCTATATATATATGTATATATAATTCCGGTGTGCATATGTTCGCAATTAGTCTCCTCCTAAACGGCTTGACCGGTTTTGATGATATTTTTTGCATTTATAGTGTCATATGCATGATTCTTAGCTACAGTTCTGCATGTTAGGTGGCGCTGTTGTCGATATCCAGAATTCTTTTTTAAGTTTTCCTGAGTTATATGCATGATATTTTACTTTCAAATCGTTTGGATATCAAACTTACGTTGAAGTGTATGATTAAGGAAGAGAGGATTGGATGAAAGGAGGGAACCTTCTCAAAGGGAGTTTTTAGATAAATTGAGAAAAACTAGTCTGTGACTTGAAGTCAGAATAGCTCTTATCAGTTGAGCTATCGGAACCTTTATAAATTTCCTTTTACTTTTTCTATATCCATTGAGTCACATTGATTTTGTATCGATTAGTGATAATATGACTTAAGAACAGCCGGACCGATTTGTCAAATATTCGTAATAGTCTAGAGAATATTTTTAGGGAAAGAAAATTGGAAAAGTTAACCGGGAAATTGAAAAATTCGAAATATGAAAAATATATTAATGTTTTGTTTTGTAATTCTTTTGTATTTTTTTTTAACGTGATAACGTCTATTAAATCGATGAACGCCGCCAAATACGAAAGAGCCATGCCCACACACTTTCCGCCTGAAGGCGGCTTTTGTGTGAATCATTGGCTTGTGAAAGCTATAGTTATGTGTGTGTGTTTGCGTATTAGTGTTATCTAGCGCGCGGTGGGGTGCGGCTATACGTCATATACGACCTTGTTGTTGTTGTACTTGTGGCTGCTGTTGCTGTAGCTGTTGTTGTTATTTGTTATTGCTTTACCACTCTTTTCTTGTTTATTTGTATTGTTTTTGATGTTACATTTTATATGCGTAAATATATTAAATTGCTTATTTAATAGACACTCAAAAATACTTGCTACGCACACAAACACACAAACACGTATACGAGCCGAACATTAAGAGGTTGAGAGCGAGAGAGTGTTTGAGTTGGAGCTCACTAATGTAAATGAGGGGGCGAGATACAGCGATTAAATATGCACGAGTTATATTTATTTGTAGTTGTATTTAATTGAAATATTGAAAAATTAGAAATTAAAATTCGATGCCGGCAACGCCAAACTTTCTCTCGCAGCATACATTTATAGTAGTAGGGAAGGAGTAGCAGGGAAAGAAGAGGCAAGGGAGAAATGGCAGAACGACGTCTGCCAGGGTACAAATGTGACACATTTATCCTGTACAAATAAATGTGAATTTATCAAAAAAATTTTAATTTTCAATTACTTCCTTCTTTGTATTATACAAAATAATGATAATTCAGTGATAATAATTCAATTCAATTCATAAAAATATGCGTTTTTTTTAATGTTTTCTTATGACGTTATCACGCAAAATTATCGTCCGCAAACCGACTTTACAGACAACCAATTTTTTTTTTTACTATGCCAAGTCCCACTATATAGGAGAAACGTGCTTTTGCCATACTTCAGTAACTACTTGAGGCAGATGGATGAGCTTTGGTACATATGTAAAGGCAGGATGAGATAAGGTCCACAGGTAAGTAGGCGGTGTCACGCCTTTTATGAAATAGAAAAAACAGATTCATCATATCTCAGTAACTGTTTGAGGTAGATGGTTGAGATTTGGTACATATGTAAAGAGCAGCGGGAAATTTTTGTAACCACATGAAAAATGGGCGTAGCCATGCCCCATATAAGAGAAAAAGTATATATATTCTTGATCGGCACCGGAACCCGAGTGGATATAGCCATGTCTGGCTTTCCATCTAGCCGTTGATTTGAACATCGAGATCTTGGAGACTATAAGCTATAAAGACTTCAAGTTTGGATATTTAGACTCTCCTAAGTAGCGCCGTACAAATTGGTTTCCATTTTTAAGTTTATGAACTTTTTAGGAACGCAAAATTTGTGTATCTTACCTAATTCCTAATTAAACATACAACAAAAGTCCTGATCGGATACTATAAAAGGTAGTCCCCTACATACATTATTTTGTTTTTATTTTTATACCTTGTTCAACAACTATTTGTAACAGGGCATGTAGGGTTTGTTGAGTTGTCCAAATCTATGTAACATAGCGTAGTATGCATCAGAGCCCTCATAAAGTATATATTGTTGATCAACGCGAGAAGACGCTTCGATATAGAAACGTTCGTCCGTCCGTCAGTAAGTTTGTCTGACAGAAAAGTTCTCCGTCTAGAGAAGATTTAGACAAACTAAACTCACGGTAAAGGCTCTCTCACACTGCTACAAGAGTAACTCGAAATTTCACAACTTGCAACCATTTTACCGCAATGGTAAAGAAACCTATTCAATTATCATTTTTTTTCTAAATATTTATTATAATTGTATAGTACACCGAAAGAAAAACATGGGTAGAAACAATAATATTTGTTAAAAATACGTAAACAACTAAATTGTTCTTTTAACAACGTTCATAATTCAACTAAAAAAGAATCTAGGCGGTACACTTCGATGTTTGTTGAGACTCCACACAAATTTTATGGTTTATAAAAACTTCCACGAAATCTTTATGACCCCATGAGCTCAGAATATTGGCAGTCATCATCATACATACATATGTACTCGTATTTTAAATATTTTTCTCTAAGTACGATATTTATATTCTCTCTTATTTTTTTGTTGCTGTTGATACACGAAGAACAAACCAAATACCGTTAGTAAGTATTGCCATTTTAGATATTGAAGAGTGACTCAATATAGACTGGACTTGCGAGTGTAAGAGAGACAAACAAAAAATTGTTCAAATGGCAATACTTTCAAGTTTATTTCCACCGTTGCCGCACACACCACCTTTAGCATACAATGTACATTGTTGGCCAACAACTCTTTAGTTGTTGTTCAATTTTTCACAATTTACATTATTGGTAAACAAATTTAAATATAACTTGTATTTGTATCTTTGTCGCTATCATTGAAATTGATAGGTTGGCTAATTCTACAATGTTGGCGATGTTGTTATACAATTCTTTTATTGTTGGAATAACAACTTACATTGCAAGGGTTAAGGGCGTTGTTTGGAAACTACGGGTCTGTAGGTTGGAGATTACTATGTCTGTGCCCTTACATGAACCATTGTTTATACTCTTTAGTGGTACGAGCTGGATACATGCGGCATATGATATTCGAATTGATGAAAAATTAGAATCAATTAAAATGGGATGTTCCGATCTGGGCCCATATGGAGTTATTTGTAAGGATTCACGTAAGATACTCCAAATTTGGTTTTTATATCGTAACGAAGAAGAAGACAAAAAAAAAAATGAATGCAAAAACTTAAAACTGGTGGACAAGTTTGTAGGGGTAAGTCTCTACTTCTTATAGTCTCCGTGATCTGTTCGTTCAAACAGACGGTCAGACGAACTGATGGACATTTAGAAATGTATACATGGACTTGTCTTTCTGTGTTTTTCAAGAATAGAAGTATATACTCTCTCTCTACGTACACCACAAAAAAAATCTGAAATTTTAACTTTAATTGTAAATATCTCAGCTAATGTTTTATGTATTGAATCAAACTTTGTTTTTTGTATAATTTTACAAATAATATTTTTACAGAATTTGAATGCTTTAAACTATAGTTTTCGTTCATTTTATGATACAACCTGTCAGAAAAGCATAACCGCAAAAGTCTGCGTACAGGCTTCTTTTTTCGAAGAAAATGATGTGTTAATAACTGGTAGGATAACCCTGTCTCGCCAATACCTCTGTAAGACTTCTTAGCATTGATTTCATAATTTATGTCTTTAAGCATATTTTTGGAGGTAAAGTTGTGTTGACAGATTCTGCGGTCGAGTAAGTCCCAAAAATGCTCTATGGGATTCAGGTCAGGAGATTGGGGAGATGTGTTCAGTTGATTTCACCATGTTGTACGGCTGGCAACAAATTATCTTTTTGATACGACCTGCTCTTTTTTCATACCAGCTTTTTTTCTTTTATTACGAAAGTACTCATCCGACAAAAAAAAACTTGTTCCAAAACTCTGGGGGCTTGGAAACGAACTCATTTGCGAGCTCCATGCACTTCTGCTTATTTACAGTTGATATATGGGGCTACTTACGGGCAACTCGACCTTGATACCCAGGTTTTTTTTTTTAAATTTCAGGGCTGTATCATTGGAAATTTTTTTTGAATACTTTTCTTCTAGTTGGTGTGCAGTCAACCTTGGATTCTGTCGCACTAACTGAATGTGGCGGGGGTTTCTCTCGTTTTGTTAAGAGAGATGGATAGAACCCTTTTAAGTGTACTAGTTAGTTACTAGACTTTGTATTGATGCGAGAGCTCTGCCCACTACTTTTCCAATTTTCTATAGGATTTCCGTCAAGATATAGCTTTAAAATAATTTTCCCCCCATACGCACAAATTTTTATTACCGGTGTTGTCTATGGCGCTATTAACATTGATTTGACCCTCCATTTGATTGAAAAAGAATGAACTAAAACTCCAAAGTGCGATAAGGTTTTCTAAAAATGTTTTTAGGTAACGGTAATCGCATATTTGCTCATTCCATGCGTCTGGCATGCAGCTGTACGCAGACTTTTTCGGTAGTGCTTTTCTGACTAGTTGTAGCATAAAATGAATTAAAACTATAATATTAAGTATTGAAATGCAGCAAAAATATTATTAGTTAAGAGAAATTAATAAACTATATAACAAAACAAAGTTTGATTCAATACATAAAATGTTAGCTCAGCTATTTGCGATTAAAGTTAAAATTTCAAATTTTTTTTTCGGTGTACGCAGATTTTTTCGAGCAAGTTTATACATCGACTTATCTTTCGATGCTTATAAAGATTATATACATTTTATAGGGTCTCCCAAACGTCCTTCTGCCGCTTACATACATATTTTACCCTATATGTACTGGGTATAAAATGTGTTGATTGTCTGACGAATACTAAACTTTCTACATCGCTTCCATCAACGTAATAATTGGCAACCCTTAACTAAAATTGGCACACAATATTGACCTTCCGTGTGGTGAGTATAAAGACACCAGCTAACCGAGAACAATATTGCTTGTGTGCTGATTGTTTATTTATGTGGCCAACCAATATGACGATGGTGCAAATACCGAATAGAAAGAAGACCTACTGCTGCTTGGCAGCTACACTAGAACCTTTAAAAGCAAATGCATTTAAGGACATATACGTGTATGTATGTACGATATTTGTGTAAATATATGCATGAAATGAAGCTGCAACGTGACACCAAAAACCACTCGTGGATATAGTAAATGACCAAATGAGCGAGCATGCTGGGCAACACTGCCTTAAAATGCTGTCATTTCACAAATAGTGGACAAAGTTAGAAAAACACTGGGAATATAATAAAAAAAAAAAAAAATGTAGAAATTAACATAGATTTTTATACTTGTATAGGAAATAAAATGACAAAAAGTAAGTTGACTGGCAGACAGAGTATTTTTAAAAGATTTGAATTATTAACATTTAACAGATATATTCGGTTTTCATTTGAGAGAAGATTTTGCTAAAGTAAATTCGGTAAAATGTTCCGGACTTCATTTTTGGAAGGATTTTAAGATTGGCATTAGCCATTTGAAATTTACAAGATAAGTGTAAGCGTAAGCGAATTAAAACCCTCACAAAAGTGTAGACTGGGTAATTTTTATACATTCACTTTGACCTAATATTCCTGAAAGTGGAAATTAGAAATTAGAGAAAATTACACCGACAGCACTTGACAAACAAAACTTTTTGTAATAAACCTGTTACTAATTTTTTTCCTTCAATTTGCCGCTGGTATAAACTGACAAACCAATTAACTGTGACCAATAAGGATAAAAAAATTGGTGGAAAAAATATTTATCGAAACTATGTTTGTCATTTGCCGCCGGTGTTAATTCAGAACGAGGGTTGCATTTCCATTGTAAAGTTTGACAATTTTTTTAGCATAAACATACGCAGACCGTTTTGATGCATAAGCACTATAAACACTATAAAAAACATAGTCTTGAAAAATTCATGCCATGAAAATTTTGGTGCAATGATGTACGACGACTTTCGACGTGGAGTGTCTCAACAAACTGTATCAATCAACCTATTTCAAGCTTTGGCAATGAGGCGCCATAAAAATGACCTGTTTATGTCAGGTATACTGAATTCAAAAGTGGTCGAAGTTCACTTAAGGACGAATCTAGAGAAGGTCGTCCAAAAACAGCTGTTGTCCCAGAAATCATCGATGCTGTGCCTTAATTGATATTGTCAGATCGTCAAATAACATACCGTAAAATTAATGCATCCTTGATGCATTTGATATTATACTCGTATGAACCTTTAACCGTCAAGACCACAATAAAAGCTCGTATCTTTGCTGTTGGTGCAAGCAAATGTTAAAGACATGCAGCCGCGGTGGTCTATGATATGATAACAGGTGAAATGGATCTATGCATATGAGCCCGAAACAAAAAAGTAACCGACTGTTCTAAGACGAACTAAATCAACCGAAAGTTGTCGAAGAATTTCGAAGCAAATGTTATTTCGATTAATCAGATCATATCACAACTGCTCCATTGAAGCAACGTAGGATGTTGTATTCTGAATGGTACAGAACTATTTGTTTCTCAGAAGCTCTCATTCTGCAAGTTCTCATAGATCGATTCTCACAACACAGTTTTGAGCACTCAAAACATTGAATTGATGGGTCATCCTTCTTGCACTCCTGAATTGGCACTCAGTAACTTCTTTTTGTTCCCGTGCATGGTACCCACCTCAGTGCTTCAAAAATTTGTCCAAGCACATGGAAAAGTGAATTTATATTCATGAAGAATATGTTGGCACAAATAAAACCATTTTCAATGACAACTTCCCATTTTTTTCTGTTATAGGCGCATAATATAGAAGGCAACCTTCGTATAATCTCATAACATAACAGCATTCTTCAATTACATTACCATTCTATTACATTGGCATTCCTGTACTCATGTACAGAATATCAGCTAGATAGTTGGCTGTTACCAACACAATACCATGACACTTTATCTAATCATCGTTTGCTGTGTCCCCTGTTTCCAATAGATTTATCATCTCTTTGCAAATTTCTTTGCAATTCTCTTTACTGTCTAGCACTTTGCTTTATTTCGTTGCACTGTGCACTCTTTGTGTGTGTTCCATGCTGTAGTCGTATACAACCAAGCAATCTTCTCTCTAACGTTTTTTTTTTTTTCTTTTCTTTTTTGTATTTGTTTTCCTTTTGTGCGGCTTGCTGAATGCGCACATGTGATGTGAGTGCAGCACATTTCCAGATGGGATGTGCCGCCATGGCTCCGAGCTTGTTCGATGGTATTCAAAGCTGCACACTTGATAATTATTACGAGTCTAGTATTGTTTGTAGTTTTTGTTAAACTCTTTGTGGCTTTTTGTGTTTTCTTTCACTAGAGACTTGCACACGAGTGTAAATAATACTGTAATTTTATTATGGTCTTTGTAACACACCGAAATCCTCTTATCTTCCACAATGTAACCATATAACCTAAGATTTTTATGCATAAATTAGTTTTGACTAATATGTTTCCTACTTGAAAAATATATTTTGAACGCACATTAAATTTAAGATAAAAAAATTATTCGGCCATGTTTCCGAAGTCACTTAAGCTGGATTTATAGGAAGCGCTAACTTGCTTGCTCAATAGCGTTTAACCATTTTAAAACTATCCTTAATTGTACGAATTATATATTATTAGTCACAGTAATGGCAAACAAGAATTTTTATGAACTAATAAATATTTGCAGGCTCTTTTACGAAGTAAACTCAATGAAAGTTTATGCAGATTTTTTATTTACCAAGAGCTGCTAAGGCTCTAAATGATAGGTACACATTTTAAAAATATATCTGTTCATATTTCAAGAATGCTCAGTTAAACTTTATTTTGAACATAACTCCTACCCAAAAAGTGGGAATCAAACTCATAGATATGTATGTGAAGCGTTCGTTCAGAAAACGTGGGGGTTTAAATAGAGGGTACCCCAAAAGTGTGTGCGGTACCCATTAGTAGATGTGTATTAAGCGGTGTAGTAGATGTGTAAGATGCTACCATATCGAATTTCAAGTTGATATTAACGTTTTCCTGACAATGCATAAAAGTGAGCTGTGGGTTTATATGGGACTGCCTCAAAAAGTGGGCGGGACACGCCCATTTGTATAGGTATGTTAAGCGGTTGTCCACTAAAATCCACCAAATCAAATTTCAAGTTAATATTGATTTAACTGAAGATTTTTTTCATGAAAAACACAAAATTGCACTGCGGTTTTGGTGGGGTGCTACCCCAAAAAGTGGGCTGGTCACGCCCATTAGCCTATGTATGTTAAGCGGCTATCTATAAAAAGGAACCATATAGCATTTCAACCTAATATTGGCTACAATTAAAAGTTTTTCATACAAAAATTTAAAAGTGGGCGCTGGGTTTGTATGGGGGCTAACCCAAAAATTGGGCGTGGCGGGTCAATCTAGACACTCTACTAAACTGCAATCAAGAAGTGTATGTGCAAAATTTCAACTGAATAGCATTAAAATTGGTGCCCAAAAAATGCGCAACAACATACAGACGGACAGACAGACGGACAAGGCTAGATCGACTCGTCTTGTCGAGCTGATCAAGAATATTTTATACTTTATGGGGTCTACGATGCCTCCTTTAATGCGTTACAAACTTTCCAACTAACTGATAATACCATTTCACACTATGTGCAAATGGTATAATTAGCGCAATAACTATCAGACAGACAGACGGACATTGCTAAAAGAGACTTGACGAGTTAGTCAGGAATATGGGGTCTACGATGACCTTTTTAATGCGATAATAAGATTACACACTACTATATGTTAATGTCATTATTAAGGAAAATTTTGATTGAGTGGGGTTGATGTTACGTTCTCTCATGTGTTAGCCACCAGGCTAGAATTATGGTGCAATCGAGGCATCAAATCTTTATTAATCTTAATATATAAAATCGTTGGTACGTATGTTGTTGCTCTTATAAGTCGTGAACCACTGAAGCTATACATCTCATATTCACACCATATGTTCATCTGGCATTCCGGTTTGCATAACTTTTTTGTATAACCGGTAGGTGGCGCTGGGGTCAAGATTTTTTAAAAATTTGTATTTATGGTCCGATTTGGCTCAAATTCACATTTTATGTTTTTTAAAGAAAAGCAACATACGCATTCAAATGAAGTAAGTAAAATATAGTTTTGGTATATTTTGTTAATATGTACTAAAAGTGTAATATGTGTAATACATTAAATTCAGAAGTGCCTCAAAGAAGTCGTAATAACATTGCACTGTGGACCGTATCGCAATTGTGGAAGTAAAACAAAATTTTAGTATGATATAATCAAACTATATACTCGATATACATATATTCGATAAATAAATCCCTGCCATTTTGATCGTGTGTCAAATTCAGATGTTTAGTCAGCTGATTGTTTTGATAAAAATGGCGGGAACTTTTTGTTCACTTTGTGCACTTGCAAATTTCACACTTAATTTTGAGGTTGTGTACAGGGTGCAAAAATTGTTTGTGGTCTGTCTCTCCAGTTACATCATTTAGTACCACTCTAAGCTAAACCACTCTAACTAAACCATGCTGACCTGTGTTATTGTCTCAAAGGCTTAATGAAAATGCCAAAGATCTCTTAAACTCTTAAATTAAAGCGTAAGAGTGGTACTAATGACATAACTGGAGAGACAGACCACAAAAATTTTTTGCACCCTAACATAACCTCAGAAGTAAGAACAAATGCCGTTTTTTCGGGCACAAAACATCAAATATCTCAAACTCCTGACGTGATGGACCAATTCTGGCCCCGGATTCGGATTTTACGCAGCAAATTACTTCGGAAATGACCCTCAGTTTTCCAACAACTGACATGACCCCGGTATTTGTAGACCCGTGTAATGGATATTGAAGGCCAGGGTATATAGAATGGTTAAGCCAAAAAATATTTTGGTAAAATTTGTTATACTCGTATGTCATTTATTTGTATTGTCTAAAAACAGAGAACATTAAATTAAAGTTCTCGTCTTTTGTGGAGTAAAAACTTATGTTAAAAAGCTTCGAAATTTATATCAAAACCAAACGGAAAAAGTGCAGCCGAAATATGCGTACATTTAGAAAAAACATTCTATCAATGCTATCAATGAGTATAAAAATCGTTTTGGACAGGCAAGAAAAGATGCGCAGCTTTAAAGGCCAAAGGTAGCATACGATGAAACTAGGCCACGTCTGAAAAGGAATTTAGCTGCCGGTGTAGCGATTAACAAACGATACCCAACTTTTGGTTCATGCAGCAAAAATATCAGCAAGAAAATCTAATAATAATAATACTGCATTTGTTTTAAAGAATTCCATGCTCACTGAAATCGGGACAACTGAAGTAAGAAGAAAGCTCTGTGTAGCGGAACCAATACCTCTAACACCAAATGAAGCTTTGGAATTCTTGCTTGAAAATTCGTTAAGCAAAAGAATTTATAATGAAATACGCAATGTAGGCAAATTGCAAAATTGCGACATATACCCAAGCGACTACAAGATTCAGGAAGCTAAGTTGCAATTGAGGCCTACGGGAATAACGGTTACAGAAACTATGGCAAAAGTTGCCTTACAAGATTTGTTAAACCATACTGCCAGCCGAATCTTACTATTACAAGAATATTTATTTCATAACGTAACAAATGTTATGAACGTTACGTTAATTGCGAGTTATGGATTTGATGAATCAACTGGACAAAGTATGTATAAAAAAAGATTTGAAACGAACGTACAATGCATTGGTCGTTCTACGCGAAATGCTCTAAGTATATAAAGATCAATTATCAAACTAACAACAATCACAACGACGAGAAAACGAACGCATAGCAAGTGTGGAGCGTCGCAACGCTGAAACAGATGAACAGCGATTACAACGATTGGCCACACTATGCGGATAAGACGACGAGCATCACATAATCATGCATCAGATTTGAGTCGAAATTTAAGCCAATTGGTTAACAGAAATTACAAGAGCAATTAATGGCATTTAATATTAGCTTCCATATGACATCATTTACCGCCAACATTATTACTAATGCGGATACATATACAGACTAATGGGCGTGGCCCGACCACTTTCTTTATTTAAATCAATACTGCAGGGTGTCTCAAAAAGAGTTCACATTTAAAAAATCATAAAAAAAAGAAAGGAAGTAGTTTATTGAAAAAATGTTTATTACATATTAAAATACACACTTTGGGAATTTATTTCTTAAAAATGATATTGTCCAAATGTAAACCGTTGCGTTCACGGCATTCATTTAATCGAGCACTAAAATTTCCTTTGACGGCTCGGCAGGTATTCTCCGTGATGGCTGCCATTTCGTGACGGATATTTCCTTTTAATTGTGCCAGGGAAGTCGGGTTGTTGCCGTAGACTTTAGATTTGATGTAACCCTACTGGAAAAAGTCGATAGGGGTTAAATCGGGACTTCTTGGAGGCCAATTTATGTCACCTCTCCTGGAGATCAATTTGCCAGGCAAAATTTCATGAACTCGTGGTAGAGACCTTTTGGATGTGTGTGAAGTTTGCTAAAAATGCGGAACAATGATGATCTATGCACGTTTAAAGCAACATCATGCTTCCGAATTGAAAGCTCCGGGTTGTCACGAACAGAATGAGTAACACTGTCTACGTTTTCGAACGTTCTCGAAGACCTTGGACGCCCGGATTTTGATTTTTCCAGTGTTGAACCGGTCTCTTCAAACTTCTTGACCAATTTTCCAATGAGTCCAGGGCTTGGCGCATAATTTAAATGACGAACATATCGAATACTGCAGAATTTTCTACGCGCTACAGTCGCTGAATTGCCGCTTTTGTAAAACTCACGTACGCACAACGCACGGTAGGCTCCCGAGAAACGCTCCATGGCGACTAAATTGCGTTCACGCAATCAGCAAATCAAATGTGAACTTTCTTTTGAGACACCCTGTATATACTTTATGGGGTCTACAATGCCTCCTTTAATGCTTTACAAACTTTCAGACAAACTGAATAATCTACCTGTCGCTATTGGATACCATTCTACGAATTACAAGTAGTTCTTCTTCTAATTCGATGCAATGCACACTGGTCCAAATGCCAAAAAATTTGGCAGAAATTTGAAAAAGGTAAATACAGACCTGAAACTTGGTACACTTTATGGTTATATATATGAGAAAAATTCTAGACCGAATTCGATCCACGCATTCTTCACCACCCCATATAAGTCAATGTCCTTGAAAACAAAATGTTGGCACCATCAGTTTATATACATTTTAATTCATTAATTAACGCATCCTATAGGCCAACCAGTCTTCTACCGATATTATCCAAAGTATTCGAAAGAATTTTATTTGATCGGCTTGAACCAATTTTGATATCCAAACAATGCATCCCAGACCATCAATTTGGATTCCGCCGAAAACATTCCACCATTTAACAAATCCACAGAGTGACTAATAAAATATCTGCGGACTTAGACGCCAAAAAATTCAGCATAGGTGTTTTTATTGATGTGGAAAAAGCATTTGATAAAGTGTGGCACGACGGCTTACTACACAAGCTAAAAAGTATGCTGCCAACTCAACTCTATAACTTAATTAAAAGTTATCTAATGTTTCGCTATTTCCTTATTAAATACAAAGATGAAAACTCGTCTCTAAGACCGTTTAAATCTGGAGTTCCACAGGGTAGTGTTCTCGGACCCCTGTTGTACAGTCTGTACACAGCAGACCTTCCATATGCAAAAGACGAGTCGGTCATGCTAGCCACATTTGCTGATGATACTATACTACTCTATGCCCACAGCAATATAACTACTGCTACAGGGAGACTGCAAAAAATACTTGACGGAACAACAAACTGGTTTAACAAGTCGAATATTAAAATCAATGATCAAAAGATAATTCAAGTTATATATACTAATAAAATAAGATAAACTTCTCAGCCACTCAAAATAAATAATAAGGAAATACCCATTAAATCTGTAGCTAAATACCTTGTCATGTACATTGACAACAAAATAAATTGGAGGTATCACATACAACGAAAAAGGGATCAAATAAAACTTAAATTTAAACAATTACAAAATCAACAATCAAAAATACTTCGTAGTATAGTTAACGCGGAATGGTATATTTCAAATTTAGACATTCATAAAGATTTGCACATATTGCCAGTAAATGACGAAATAAAAAACTAAAGCAGAAAATATCAAACAAAAGTCGAAATACATTCGAACCGAGAAATAAGTAACATTCCTACCCAGGAATTACTAACAGCCAGACGCCTAAAAAGACTGAGACCAATAGATCTAATCTAATATATGTTGAAAAATAAGTTTACCATAGTTTCGTCAACACAGACAGGATGATAGTGCTCACCTTGTCATTATGACCCTTATTCATGTTAAAAATTGTACTTAGTATCTTTAATCTTTAAGATAGATGTACGAATAAAATGGCAAATAAATAAAAAAAATTAAGGCATTAATTTTAATATATTTTATTCATTTATTTAAATTATTATTTATATTTAATCATTTTCCACATCTAAGTCGAAAGAATAGACTGCGGAGAGCGGATCATCCAAACAACTCGACCTGTTGAATCCACTAACTTTAGTGGGATTAGGGTTGTTACAAACAAAGACTGATCCACTGTGTCTGATGCATCCAATTCGAAATTTTGTTTGTAGAACAAAGTCGATTTTTAGAAAAAAAAATGGGCAAGAACGGGTAAAAAAGATTAATTATTATATTATATATATATATATATATTATATTACATATTGACGAATAACACTGTGTTAATTTTTCCGATAGTCCACGTCAGTCCAATATACATTTATTCCAAGGAACACAACAAGTTTGAGGTTACAAATGCTAAAAACATAAAAGACATATAAACAAAGACACATCACATAAAACAATAAAACAATAAAGCAGTATTGCGTTGCAACAATTATATTCTACATACCTCAACATTTATGTTCCATTTTGATTTACATAAATATTCGAAGTAAGTCTTAAGATATTGGGTCCTTGAATTAATAATGACATTTTTTTTTCGAATTTTACGGATTTATTATGCAAAAATGGTTACAAATATATTATTCAAAGTATTGTCCATCGTTAGCTACAACATTTCCCCCATCTTTTTGGCAGCATATGGATTCCGCGTCGGAAGAACAACTCGTTTTTTGAGGCAATCCACGAATCGATCCATTTTTTGGTATCCTCGTAATAAGTAAAGCGCTGCTCAGCCAGGGCATGGGTCATCGATCTGAACAAGTGGTAGTCAGAAGGTGCTATGTCTGGGCTGCAAGGCGAGGGGGGTGGGGTAGCACAGCCCAATTCAACGTTTCCATGACGGATCTTGCAACATGAGGCCGAGTTGTTGTGTTCAAAAACCACTTTGTCGTGTCTTTTGGCATATTCCGGCCGTTTTTGCTTCAATGCTCGGCTCAATTGCATCAATTGTTGTTGGTAACGTTCACCAGTAATGGTTTGGTTAGGTTGCAGCAGCTCATAGTACACAACACTCTTCTCAGCACATCAAATACAGAGCATGAGCTTGGCACCATGAATATTCGGCTTGGCCGTCAATGATGATGCATGGACGGGTGGTCCCCATGATTATTTTCGCTTTGGGTTGCCGTAATGGATCTACTTTTCATCGCCAGTAACAATACGATGCAAAAAACCCTTCCGATTATGGCGTTGAAGCAGCTGTTGAATGTCTCATGGCTTCAATTCGTACGGCACCCAAATTTCTTGCTTTTGAATCATTCCCATGGCTTTGAGGCGTTTGCCAACTGTTAACAAGTCAACTCCCAATGATTGTGACAATTCTTGACGGTTTTAAAACGGATTTTCGTCGAGTAATGCTTCCAATTCTTCATCTTCTTTGTCCTCCGTATCAAAATCACCACTTTTAAGCCGACGAAACTAGTACTCACAAGTTGAAATCGATGTAGCATAGTCCCCGTAAGCCTCACAAAGCGTACGATGGGCTTCAGCTGCACAAAAGCAAACCTTCCCAAAAATTGCGTTTTGTTGGAACAAAAGTCGACATGTTCACAGAGCAAAAAAAGTATGTTGTTTACACTTCAGTGGAATGACACATGCTGAAAATTGAAGCTTATGAAGTAGGCTTTCACATGAACTCCCAATAATTAATTGTATATTGGTTCATATACTAGTGTGGCGGCCTTTTAATAATACAATGATTTGAAATTTGCTTTTATTTGCAAATAGAATAAAGTCACAGTTTGTGGTAAACGATCAGCTGGGCTTCAAAATCAACTATACCACTGCCCCGAATAATACTCTATTGGAATAAAATATTGTTTTTGCATAACTCTTAAAAAAAAAAAAATTGAATTTCTACAGAAATTTTTGGCATTTGGACCAGTGTGCAATGGCTGAGAAAAGATATAAACTTTAATAAAGTTATGATAAATTTCACCAGTACCAGTAAAAGTTCAAAATGAATTTTGTATCTTTATTCTGTGTATCTCATACTATGCCGCAACTTCAACAAGTATTACTACGAGCAGTGCTGCCATCAAATATTTCATTTCCACCGTTGCTATATATGTATGTATATATTTCTCCCTTGATGTTTATATATTTATTTTATAAAAGTTTTGATTGTCAATTTTCGCATGCAATTCAGTTTGTTTTTTCGTTCATTTGTAAGTCGGTGTGCAGTAGTATCTCTCAATTGTTACCCCACTGCCTCTGTTTATTTATCTTTCAGCTGTAACTCTATTGTCGAAAACTTTGGCAATGGCAAATCCAAAGTATATTGTCAATAAGCAACTGTTGTCGTTGGCATTGACACAGAGGCATAAATATACGGCTTCAGAAACACAAAGCGACAGTTGCTCATGCATGGATATAAAAATACTCTCGCAAAATAATATTGAAAGTCATGCAGACATATTCCGAAACGGTACGAGCACTCTGCACTTAAATATCTACATACGTAGGGAAAATAGAATTCCTTATGGCTATCTTTCCCATTGCAATAGTAGCAGTAAAGTAGCTTAGTGATATTAAACAATCGATACCAAAACATGCTTTCCGATAACTTGAGAATTACAAGATACAAAATATGTTACGGCATGAAACAACAAAAACACCGCACAAATAAATATCAACCGGTATATTTATGCACCGTTATATCGATATCTTTAACTTCAGATACGCTAACATCGGCACGAAGTTTTTAAGACCGACTATATCGATATCGATTTTTTGTCATATATTGAATTTTCTCTACTCATTCCATCACTATTGAATTCATTGGTTTGGTTTCGCATTAAGTACATTCGGTAGTTTAATATAAATAACCATGAAAAAGCTTTGAAAAAATATTGAGATATTGGAGGTGCAAATTGTGCATGGAACTGTGAAAACAAGTGGAAATACTTCCAATTTCCTACTACATGAGAAAAAACACAATAGTTTTTTGAAGACACTTACGCAGATGAAAGCACGCAATGTATTTATTTTATTTAATATCATACAAAATGTATGTGGTTCTTACATAATGTTGAAATTCCGTTTGGTTCAGCTCGCTGCACTAAATCGTATACACTGTCTGACATATAATATTGCTGAAATCATATCCAATCTATTTAAAACCGCAAACAACTATGTCATACCATCGGTAAATTTAGATCAGTACACTTAGATCAATAAATTAATCATTCTCTGCCAATTAAACTAATCTCTTAATGATAGGTATAATTGATTTCAAAAAGGGTACACAACTGTTTTTTATTTTAAATGTGAATTGAATAGTCATGTAATCGATTTCACTCATTTAGTTAAATTTTCGGATGCGGAATGTGTCACATACGGAATATATGTAAGTATAACATGTGCTCCCTGACCTATTTAGCGTTATAATTTCTTGCGGTTCACGTAATCAACTTTCTCGAACCATCGCCGACTATTCGATTCGACATCATGTCCCTGATGCTTGTTTGACCTGAACGTCAAAAAAAAGTAAAAAAAAAACTATATATATCGATATTCCATGTTTTCCGATATCTCAACAAATCCAATGTGCATGCAAATATTCTTGATATCGAAGATTTGTATGGGGCTATATTCTTTAGTGATCCGATCTAGACATTTGTGGGATACTTTATTTGAATTGACGAAAGGTGCACAAAATTTGTCGTTTCTAGCTTAATTAACAAAAACAATTTTTTTTTTTTTTCGAAAACTCCAAAATTATGGCTGGCCTTTATTGGAGGCCACCCCTTCTAGTAGAGTGTGAAGGTTCATTTTATACACTTTATTTGAAGAGGAAACATGATAGTCTAAACATAAAAATTTGAAAACTCCGAGATTCATACAGAACGGCAGACTGACATGTCTATATCGACTAGATTTTTGATCTTGATCTATAGTCTTGATCAAGATCAAAAATCAGAGTCAGATATGGACATGTCCGTCTGCCGTTCTGTATGAATCTCGGAGTTTTCAAATTTTTATGTTTAGACTATACGATAGTTTCAGAAGAATGTAAGAAGAAGATGAATAGAAGTTTCAAGTAAGAAACTTGAACGCAGTTATTGAGCATTTCTTGGCATGTTTTTACAATAAAAAAGAAAAGGAAATAAACTATATTTGAACCCATAGGGAGAAAGGGTGCATTAAGTTTGTTTCGTTAATTAAGCAAAAATCGCCAAATGTATTTTAGGTTATTTGTACCTTACGTCAATCCTAATATAATACGATATTTCACATAGGTACAGATCGGCCCATTACAAGAGCTACCACCACTTCCACTTCCGCTTCCGCTTCCATTTTTAATTTTTTTTTATGAAAAATTTCAAATTTTTACCTAAAGGTAAATATTTGTTTTTTATAGTAAGGATATTTTAATAATCTATATATATTATTTATTATTTCAGCAAGATTTTAAAGAGCGGTCTCCTCTTCGTGATGACAGAATCTGCATTCGGGTGAGTAAATTATCCCCAAAACATATAAATGTTTCTTTAGACTACAGTGGCTTGTTAGCAGTCCTGGTAGCATTTTTAATTGGTTCCTACGAGAGATGAGCTATGAGCTGTGAGTTTTGAGTAGCAGTGATTTTCGTGACTGCTACTTTCAAATCACAGTGATTTTTAAGTGCTACTGCGATCTGAAAAAAAAATTCAAAAAAAGTCTTTTTATCCATTTATTTTATTTTATTAAACAAAACTAATGTGTCCTTACATTCTTAGTATTACTTTGTCAATGGTACAGACGACCCCAGACAACATAGCTTTTCACGTGCGACTTCTTTAAGGTTTGGGTATTAGCATGCCACCACTTTCAGGGGTCGGAGTTTCGTGGAATGATATTTTCACCTAAATATCTTCCACCATAACCAATCCGCGTGAGTTTCCTGTGACCTTAGGTTTATACGTTGCAGCGATAGCATCAAAATTACTCCAAAGCGTCGTATATATTGCAACGGCTGTAGTCTATTGTTAACAGTTGCTATCAGCTTTTTCAACCCATTGGAACATGTATATCCCACATAATCCTTCCCGGGATTGACCAAGTGGCATATCCTCATTACAGTTCTTTACCAATGATATCAGTTGCCACTTGATATTGATACAATATATCAGTTGAGCGATAGTCAGTGATTCAATCACGGCGACTGAAAATCACGAATCACGAATATCAGTTGGATATCAGTTTTATGATATGCATGATATGCATTACTCATACGCCATTAATCACAGTGGCACTAGTAAGAAATAAATGATATTCAATCACTGACATTTACAATATCGAGTAGCAACTGATATTCGTGATTCTTCAGTCGCCGTGATTAAATCACAGGTAGTGAAATATCGCTCAACTGTAGTTCCTACCTAGTTGGAGCTTAGTTTTCGATTTGCTCGCGTTGTTCTTTTCCTATATCCTTCTCCTTGCGGATTACTTCGGATATAGTATGTATCCCGATAACACAATACGGCTCAGGTCCTACCAATAGCGTTGGCGATCCTTGTTTTGCAAGGTTATCAGCTTGTTCATTTCCTGGGATATTGTTTTGACCAGCCACCCACAGCAGAGATACTCTGTTACGTTCGCCTAGTTTTTCCAGTAGACCATTTGCTTCAAGCACTATCCTTGTTCTAACTACTTTGGAGTTAAGAGCCTACAACGCAGCCAGAGAGAATAGCAATATTACAGCTTTGATAGCCTCTCTCTATATTGAATTCCGCACATCTGATTATTTTACACATTTCTGCTTGGAAGATACTGGTGTGTTTGTCCATTGACTCCCAATTGTGAGTCATAGGTCCTACTACTCCTAGGCCTGTACCATCTTCCGTCAAGGATCCATCCGTATAACACTTGGCATGGCATGGAGACGTTTCTGACAAATCTCTTAGGTAACTTTATTCCCCTTCACTGATAGTCTTAGGAGTGTTTCTTTTATTCTGTGATCAATTTCCAGATGGAGTGTTGTCAAATCTAAAATACCTTCCAACGCTACTGTTGGGGACGTGAGTGAGTTAACTAATAATTTAGCATTAATGTTATAAAAATAAAAGTCGGCTTTTTTATTTATTATAATTCCGACTTTATTTAATACGTTGTAATATTTTAAAAACACAAACCCATGATTATTGACCTCTTTAGCTCATGACCAGCAGGTGCGACATCTAGCGTTGAGTTGAACAACATCTAGTTCGCTTGCTAGCGCTTATGTGGAACTGTGTGGGCCTCCCAACATTTCACATATATTCATACATACATACATATATAGATTTTAGATTTATATTAATATTGGTCTTATATAGCCTATAGCCATCCTCGATAAATGGGCTGTTTAACACTGAAAGAATTTTTCATCGGACCAGTAGTTCCTGAGATTAGCGCGTTCAAGCAAACAAACAAACTCTTCAGCTTTATAATATTAGTATAGATATTGGTAGATGCTTGAGCATCGGGATGAATCTTAAAACTAACTCGCTCACATGAGCGAACCTTATTTATACTTAAAAATTATCTTAATTTATACTTTGTATTCAGATAGCATTCAGTTGCTTATCAATATTAAGCTAGTGTGTGAATTCTAGCGATAAGTATTTTACGTTGTGGTGATAATATGGTTTGTCATTTATTTAGTTTTGAGAGTTTTATATTTTCTTATGATTATTTACTAGGCATTATCTTTTACGTATTTCTCAACAATCTCGTCTACCGTTGATTGTGAAGGGTACGTAACTCCTGCGCATTGCCCCTGTATGCAGACACACCGTAGTCTTTGTAGGGACTTGAGCGCCCTAGTGGTTGTCACTTGACTCGCTCTTTCTCCCCACACGAGTATTTCATATAGTAGCATTGGCTTCACTACCATGTTGTAGAGCCGGAGCATGTTCTTCGGGTTGCATCCTTAAGATTTTCCGGCCAGTTTCCTTCACACAAATATTGCCTTTGTGCACTTTCTTATGGTTTATTCTATGTGTGCTTTCCATAGGAGGTTACTGTCTATATATAAATAGGCAAACCATTCACTGCCTTTTAACGCTCTTAAACACAACATAATCACTTGATTTTTGCTTGTTTGGAATAATATGAAGAGGAGCATGGACGACTGTAATTTTTTTTCTAAAGTACGAGTATTACGCCTAAGGTAGGTAAAAACCAGGTAACGCCCTATGTATCTCTCTCTCACTCTCTGTCTCTCTCTCAGCTCTCTCGATTTGCTATAGTTGCTACCTATTTGGTTTTTATACCCTTCACACATAGTGTAAAATGGTATCATTTTGTCTGAAAGTTTGTAACGCATTAAAGAAGCCATCGTAGACCACATAAAGTATATATATTCTTGATCAGCTCGACGAGACGAATCAATCTAGCCATGTCTGTTTGTATGTCTGTCCGTCTGTATTTGTTGCGCATTTTTTGGGGACCAATTTTTATGCTATCCAGTTGAAATTTTACACGTATACTTCTTTTTATTTCAGTTTAATAGAGTGTAAAGAGTGACCCGCCACGTTCACTTTTTGGGGTAGCCCCCATACAAAGTCACCGCCCACTTTTGACTTTTTGTATGAAAAACATTTTTATTGTAGTCAATATCAACTTAATAATTGATATAGTAACTTAAAGTAGACGGATGCTTGACATATACATTAATGGGTGGGACCCGCCCACTATCTGGGGTAGCTCCCATAAAAAACTATGGTCCACTTTTGACTTTTTGTAAGAAAAACTTGTTTATGAAAGTCAATATTAGGTTGAAATGCGATATAGTGCCTTTTAAGAGAGAGCCGCTGAACATACATAGACAATTGGGCGTGGTTCGCCTACTTTTTGAGGTAGCCCCCATACAAACCCACCGTGCAATTTTGTGTTTTTTATGAAAAAATCCTTCATTTAGATCAATATTAGTTTGAAATTTGATTTTGTGGATTTCAATGGACATATACATATAAAAATGGGCGTGTCCCGACCACTATTTGAGCTAATCCCATATAAACCAACTGTTCACTTTTATGCATTTGTATGGAAATCGACAATATCAACTTGAAACTCGATATGGCGGCATCTTACACATCTACTACATCGTTTCATACACATCTACTAGTGAGCGTGTACCACCCACTTTTTGGGGCAGCCCCTATTTTAAACCCCCACTTTCATGTATTACAATACTATTTAAAGTTTCGTGTGAATGGTATTAGAGCTTCGGTTCAACCGAAGTTGACGTTTTTTCTTGTTTTCGGTTTCTTTTGCTTCAGTTGAGAGAAGAGAGAAAAAAATATTGTCTATCTCAAAATAAGAGGAATCAAATAAATATTTAAAACAAAAAAGAGAAAAAGAATTGATACACCAACAAAAACTCTTTTATCAAATTTAATCAATGAATCTATCGATGCGATGCGATCTCTAGTTCTTCAATAGACTGTGTGCATAACTTTACATACGTGTATGCATTGTATGTCAAAAATGATGTGCATTTTTATAAAGAATTTTATTAGAATTTCACAAACAGATCCGAATACATACTTATGTATGTATAGCTACGTACTTAAATATTTCCATCTGTAAGGCTCTCGTTTGCCTTTTGCTGACAATATCTGTTAGCCATTTTAATTTAACGTATTTCTGTTTGCTTTTTTGTAAAGAATATACGTTTGCTCCACTTGAACATATGCAACATGTTGATGGTCATCATCATTCATTGCTATGGTCTCTCCACCGCCTCGTCCACGCTGTCATCAACAAAATCAGAAGCACTCAAGCATATGACATTTTAACTTGATAAAAAGCAGTCGAGCAACGCTGGATTAATGTAGAAGTAAAAAGCGCAGCATGACAGACGAATATGATGCAAAAATGGTTAAAAAAAGAAATATTCAACTGACCCGTGCATTAAAGGAAAAAAAAATGTAGTAAACTCAAAGTGAAACCAACCTTTTTAACATGCATATGGCATATATTATGGTTTTTTGTTTGAATCCAGTTCGCGATATTTTCTACGTCCTGGTAACCCGTTTACTTGCGCGCATTTGTCGACATCCTGTCACTTTTTGCTGAGACCATTTCATGGACAGGCGATGCAATGTAAGGGGTCTTGAAATGAATATAGAGATATAAAGTAAGAAAGGGACAGAGACAGAGTAAGAGTAAGAGAGACATGGAAGAGTGATGGCTTGTAATGCTTTTAGCACTATAGGTTAAAACTCCATTAACTGATTAAAATCGCGCGCGAAATTCAACACGACGAAAATTCCTTCAAGTGTACGAGTATCTGCGTTCCGACTTTTTGTATATTTTTCTTATCACATGTTAATGAAATGCGAAGCAAATGCTTTGCCTGTCAGCTAAATATAACTAAAGTGGCATATCACGAGTATAATGAAATCATAAGATCTTATATATTAACTATGTGACAGCCGCTACTTGCTTACTGCTACTCAGACTAAAGGTATTCTAAATATTGGTTTAAATTCATTTTTTTATCCGAAAGCGTAAAATAGAATTTTCTAAAACGAGAACAAAAACAATGAATTAATTACATGAAGTTTTAAGCTGTGAACTTAGTAGATGTAAAATATAAATATTTGTAAAACTTTTCAACCCAAACTTGGGAAATAACTTAGTAGGAGCCTACCCCTAAAGGTAGGCGTGGCACGTCCCTTGATGTTTTTGTGAGGCATCCATTCATAAGAAGCCGTCATGTCAAATTGACTGCAATAAAAACGTTTTCCATAAAAAAGGTATGAGGGCCACCTCAAAAAGTTGGAGGATTACACTCATCGATATGTACTCGTATGTGAAGAATCAACATTCAGAAGAAGCCACCATGCCAGTTTTTAGTTGCTATTGACAAAAATAACAAAAAATTTCATACGAAAGTCGACGGCGGGTGGTTTGTATGTACGAGTATGTGTGTACGAATACTCCGAGATATTTTCGTTTAAGCAGACTGTCAGACGGACAGGTCTATATCAACTTGTCTTGTTTTCAAGTTTGGATATTTATACTTTCCTTTTTAAGTGATAGTCCCTAAACAAATGCTTCTCCAACGCTTAATTACATATTACAATCGATTCCAACCATACAAATGAAAAATATAAATACTTCCTCACACAATTGATATCAGAAGTTTTGTGAGTTGCATGTAGGCATTCGTCACTTGGTTTTTACCACGTCAAGAGATTTTTTTATTTAATTAAGGGCTCATGACTTAGAAATAAATTAGAGAATACGAATTGCCAAGATAATTGGGGGAATAATATTGAGTGGTGTTTTTCACTACTTCACAATAGTAATAAATTCATGTCGAGTAGCTCTGCAGTATAAATCGATTTTTGTTCTGTTATCGAACACTTTTTGTCGGTTATTTTTGAAATTCGATTATTTTTGTCTTCTTTTTCGGTCAGCTGGAAAATTCAGAAGAGGTGGGTAGTTCATTCATTTCCACAAATGTAAACGCATAAAAACTATAAATTAGAAGAACAAATTTGATTAGAGTGAGTGCCGCCGCTGTAGAAAAATTCAAGCCAATCCATGAATATAATATGCACGTTGCACTCCAAAATTTAATACAGAATTTCAATTTTGTTTATTTTCATTTTCATTTGCTTTGGTTTGTGATCGAAATTGTGAAGACAAGTTGGCAGCTAAATTTGAAATGAATTTATTGGTTGTTCGAACTAGGCAATACGTTTATAGGCTTAATCTATACCGATAAATAAAATGGGAGTGCCTGTTTGTAATATTAAAATAACCGCTTTTTACTAAATGCATATGGATGTATACACGGTACATATACCAAAATACATTTTTTTTTTAATTTGTTTGTCTGTTTGTTGCGGCTAATCTCTGAAACGGCTGGACCGATTTTGATGGGAATTTCACTGGCAGATACCTGATGAAATAAGGAGTAACTTAGGCTATTGTATTTATTTGTATTAATATAAATCTATATACATAGATATATATATAAAAACGGAAGTATGCATGTATGTATGTTCCCTATAAACTCTTACTAGAGCACCTTCGAGGCTTCGGCATAAGTTCTGATGCTCTTTCGTTATTGTTGATAAGAGCGTTTCTTTAGTTGAGTTGATGAGAGTGACTTTTTCTGGGTGTATTGACTCTTGTACTTCCGTCATATTCTTGCGTTCTAAGCATAACGTGATGATTTATAATATTTCGTGTAACGCTAGGGCTGCTGCTGTTGTAGTCGTGTCGAGATGAAAGCTTGGTCACTGTTAGAGCTTCTTGGTCTGAAGTCACGCCGATTCTGTAATATCAGTGCACTCGTGCAGCTGTTCACACGTACGCGAGGCTGAAATTTATATACATTTGAAAAGAGAATTATTCCATGGCGGACAGTGAGATCTGCTTTCTTGAAGATAGGACAAAGAATACTGAGAATTCAATTATTGGCTCTACAAATATCCATCATAATTAAGTGGTTCTAGAAATACTTTTGTCGTTGCAGAAATAAAATCTGGGCTTAAAAACAAAAAAAAAAAAAATGGTTAGCAGAGACATATTCCAGTTTCAGTAAACATTCCGGGTACTTACGTTTCACACTTACTAGTTTTGGACTAAACACAATCGAAATATTTTTCTGGTATTCTTAATCCTCACTCGTTACCGGTAGGTGTACTTTTTATATCATGCTCTACATTAAATTGTTGGAAATCAATCACATTAATTAACATTTTGATCGACTCAAAGCATAATAAACTGCACAAAGTGTTATTAAGGATTAATGAAATCTTAAAAAGCAAAGAAAAACGTTTGTGATAAAATGAAAAACTTCTTTTTATTTTTGCTTGCCTTCACTTAGTATCGCAACGTTACTTTGATCCCATAATTCGACACAAGAAACCGCAACACGCTCAATATGCAAACCAGCAAGCAACTTTAAAAAGCGCCAGAAAAACAAGCCCTAAGAAATAATTTTTGAAGGAAAAACACCAAGAAGCAAGCAAGAGGGAAAACCTATAAAAGTGAAAAGTTTACACAACTAAGCCATTAAGAAAATGTTGTGGCAAGGAAAAGGCGAGTTGAGCTTTAATGTGGTTTCCTGTATGAAGGAAAATGAAAGCGAACAAAAAATATTTATTCGCAAAAATATGACCAGGAGAAACCTAAAGCAACACATACTACAAACAGCTGTTTGAGTAAAATATAAATATATGTATTATAGATACGACATAGTAAAAAGCACCAAAGGAAAATACTATAAGAACTGCTCATATATACACACACATACACACACACGCATATACACATACACTTAAGCCAAGGCACTCACTTGAGGCATGCCGCTTTGGAATTTTCAAAATGCAACCCATAAGCAGTCAAGTCACGTCGAAATTTGCGTAATTTGAAATTTTCACTTGATTGCGAGGCGGCATTCTAATGTTTAACGCTTTAGATACTTACATTCCCACACTTTTTATTGAGGTGCTTTACTAGCTTTTATACTCTTCACACTTAACATGAATACATAGTAGTAAATTTATTTTTATCAGAAGTTTGCAATGACTCCAAATTGGCTCTGATTCAGGAACTGTTATTATAAAAAAGTTATAATGTATTGTACTGTAACAGAATTAATGCTACTAAGACCATTTGGGATAATTTAAATATAATATTGTTCACTGAATCACATACACCTTTAAAGCCGCAATTATTTCAGTGAAAGAAAAAGTTGAAATTGTTTCGTATTTTCTGATCAAATAATTTTGGTTACAAATTTTTTCAAATCTTATTTTTTCATGCCATTTTTATACTCTTCACACGTAGTGTAAGTAGATTAATAATTTTGTAACGGAGTTTGGAACGCATTGAAGGTAACATCGGAGACCCCTAAAGAGAAGACGTTTTTATACTGCTCGGCTCGTGCGCCAAGGAGTAATGTTGCTGGCTCGCGGCCTAGTGCAGGTTCTTTCGCCTATACGAGGTATGTTCAAAAAGTAAGGTGACTTTGTATTTTTAAGAAAAAATATTTATTTATTCATCAATATATATGTTGTCCCCTTCAAAGTAATCCCCTTTCAGATACAATACACTTGTGCCAACGCTTTTTCCAATCCAACGCTTTTTCCAATCCCCGAAGCACTACGCCACGGCAATCGAAGAAAACAATGAGCAAAACTTTGACATTTGATCGAACTTGGCGTGCTTTTGTCGGTCTTCGCTCAACTGGGCTCTTCCGTTGGGACGATTGGGCTTTGGTTTCGACGACATAACCATATACCCATGTTTCATCACCAGCTATGACCCTTTTGAGCAAATCTGGATTGTTGTTGACGTCATTCAAAAGCTCCTGAGCTCGATAGCAGAAAATCGCCGAGCACGCAAAACACTTCTAACCGTTGTGCCTCTCACAAACAAACTAAACATGCTACATAGCTGAAACTGTAAACATATGTTCGTGACGAGTGTACCAACACAACAAAACAATCGATAATCGAATGTACGTTGCTCGCGAAATTTGAAAAGTCACCTTACTTTTTGTACACACTCGTATGTTTCGTTGGACTAGTTCTGATGTTATGTGACTGCCATCGTACATCGTACAGATGGTTAATTCAGTCCAACGTGAAGTCACCAAGCCTATGGTTCATGCTGATTTATGGTGAGGACCCTGTTGGGTGAAACGTTGTTGCTTGTGTGTTTATGTCCATTGCGAACAGAGTATCCTCGGATACTCGTTGTGGAGTTGCGTTGCAATCAAGTCTGTTCTATATTATCGCAACCGAATAGTAGGAGTTTAAAAATCGTCTCCAATCACTTATTTGTACCAAGGTGGGAGAACGAATGGCCAAAACAAGCATGATCTCAAAGTTGGGAGCTCAAGTGTCAAATGTCAAGTTGATTTTGCCTGAAATGATAAAGTTGTTCATAAAAAGTTGCAAAGGTGGGTGGTGGACTTGTATGGGGCTTCCTCTAAAATGGAGAAATCACATCTATTTCTTTATATGTGACGCGTTGGTTCATAAGAAGCTACTAAATTAAATTTTAAATTGATATTTACTGTAATAAGAAAGTTTTCAAACAAAATATCAGAACTAGGGTGTAAGTTTTTATAGTGGCTACCCCTGACGCCCACGCCCGTTGATAATCATGTGAAGCATCCGACCATAAGAAGCCGTCATGTTAAATTTCACGTTGATATTGAATGCCAAAAATGTTTACCATACAAAAAGTCAAAATGGGCTTGTGGTTTGCATTGGGACTACCTCAAAAAGTGGTTTGATCACACCCATTGCTATACACACTTGCTCGAAGAAGTCTTTGAGCAACTTAAATTTTAACTTTAATCGCAAAACAAAAAAAATAGCGGGAAAAATTATTTTAAAGCATTATTTGAGGGAAATCCTATAGAATATATGGAAAAGTAGTAGGCAGAGCTCATTCATCAATACAAAGACTTGCAACTAACTACACTTCAATGGGTTCTATTCGGTCAAAACCTCGATCTCTGAACAAAACGAGAGAAAAAAACGCGACATTCAGTTAGTGAGACAGAATCCAATGTTGACTGCACACCAACTAGAAGAAAGGTATTCAAAAATAATTACCGATGATACAGTCCTGAAATTAAAAGGAAAAAAATGCTTTGTATTTTGGTCGAGTTGCCCGTAAGAAGCCCTATATCTCAGCTGTAAATAAGCAGAAGCACATGGGGTTTGCAAATCAGTACATTTCCAAGCTGCCAGAGTTCTGGAACAAGGTTCATTTTTCGGATGAGAGCAAATTTTATATATTCGGGATAAAAGGAAAAAAACATGGTGGAAAAGGAATTGTGGTTTGTGGTGTATGAGAGCAAATGGTGTTGGACAACTAACATTTATAGAATCAATATTGGATCAAACTAGTTATATCCAAGCTTTGCAGTGTAGTTTGCTGTAAAGTTTCCAGAAGTTGGGGCTACAAGATGAATTTTGGTTTCAGCAAGACAACGACTACAAGCACAATGCGCATAAAGTAAAGCTATGGCTCCTTTATAATATAAAAATCAATTGAGGACACCTCCCCAATGTCCGGACCTAATTCCCATAGAGCATTTGTGCGGGACTTACTCGAACACAGAATCCGCCAACATACCATTACTTACAAAAGTATGAAAAAAGAGATAATAATGAGGAATGGGAAAAAATTACAACTTAACATACAAAAAATTGTGCGGACTGCATGCCAAGACGTTTTACTGAGGTACTGGCGAGAAAGCATTATCCTACCAGTTATATGTTATTAGCACATCACTTTCTTCGAAAAAAGAAGCCTGTATGCAGACTTTTGCGGTAGTGCTTTTCCGACATATTGCATCATATTGAAATGCAGCAAAAATATTACTAGTTTAGAGAAATTAATAAATTATATATTAAAATAAAGTTTGATTCAATACATAAAACATTAGCTGAGATATTTGCAATTAAAGTTAAAGTTTCAAATTTTTTTGGTGTACGCAGACTTTTTTCGAGTAAGTGTATGTGAAGAATCCATTCATAAAAAGCAACCGCGTAAATTTTCAAGGTGATATTGACAGCAATAAAATAATATTTCTGACAAAAAATCGAAAATGGGGAATGGTTTATATGGGGGCTTCCCTAAACTTAACTGTTTTATAACTTTGGTACTTATATGCACATAGACTTTAATGAGTTAATATACTTTATGGTGTCTATTACGCCTGCTTTTGAGTTTTACAAACTTCGTGTCAAAATTACTTTATGTGTAATTGTCACTATGTGTAAAACAATAAAAAAAAAAGATAATACGAGGGGTACTATTTATATTTCGAGAATAGCAAACAATAACAAACATTTTTAAATGGCTTTATTGTTTTTCAAAATATTCGCCTTGATGATCAATACACTTTTGCATTCGTTCAAACCATTTGTCATAGCAGTTTTTCCATTCCTCTTGAGACACCGTCAAAACATGGTTTTTGAACGCTTCAACTGCTTCTTCGGCGCTCGTAAATCGTTGACCACGCAGTTTACCTTTGATACTCGGGAACAAGAAGAAGTCATTGGGTGCCAAATCAGGACTGTACGGAGGATGAGTCATTAATTCGATGTTTTGACTGCTCAAAAATGCACTTGTTTGACGAGATGTGTGAGAGTTCGCATTGTCATGATGGAGAATGATCCGTCTCTGGCGGTTGGTTTTAAGAATTTCTCCGAAGACTTCCGGCAAACAGATGGTCGTGTACCTTTCAGAATTGACAGTCCTACGTTGATCAAGCGGAACAGTTTCCACATGACCCATTTGGCCGAAGAAACAGGCGATCATTTGCTTCGAAGTGGTTTGCACCCGAACAACTTTTGTAGGATTTGGCTCGTCTTGGAATACCCACACGGTCGATTGCTGTTTTGTTTCCGGCTCATACGCATATATCCATGTTACAATTTTATACACTTCTTTTGAAGCTCCACGATCGAACTTTTTAATCATTTCCTTACACCAATCGATGTGATAAATTATGGGCTATCCAACGAGAGCAAATTTTTTTTACAGCTAAGTGTTCTAACTAATATGCAAGGATGCCTCTATCCTCACTTCATCAATGTTTTTGTCCACAACAACCGATTTTGATCGTTTTTGATGGTGCTTTATCGCCATACAAAGAACTGAGTTCATTGACACATTCTTGTTGAGATTATCCACGTCGAAAGTTGTGAAAAATAATCCAACGAAAACATTCTCTTGAAATTTCCATTTTTTGGGCAAATTGCTTTTCTTAACTCACTGAAAACAAAACAAATAGCAATTGTATATCAAAACTTTGTGAGTACGTTTATGCTAAAAAATGTCAAACTTTATTATGGTGTTGCCAGATTTTAGCTTTTGACATTACTGTTGCCAGTTCCTTAGAATTCCAGAGAAAATCTGTACATTATTGTACATTCTAAGAATTTTGAATACGGTAATCCTCTTGTCATGTAAAGAAAAAATAGCCCGTATAAGTCAAAGTCTATTTCAGCATATATCCACTACTGCAATAAATCTCGCTGTTTTCAATTGCCGAATCTTTCTCGAAGCACACGTAAAGGGTATTAAAGTTTCATTACTACCAAAATTGTATATAGTTTACCCTTTTTTTCCGTATACTCTTCTAGCGCGTCCATGTTGATTTATTCGTATTTGTGGTATCTGCCTTTTTTCTTTACGCCTTTTGTCTGTTTGCTGCTTTTTATGTGAATTCAATTTCGCTTTTGTGTTGTGATTTTGCGTAAACTAGTTCCCATATATGCGAGTTTGCATAAATTGTTGCGCATTCGAAGGCGCACGGGAAGAAAATTAAAAAAAAAATTGGATAAATGCACATAAATTCTCCGTGTTTTTGTTTTTCTATTCAATTTTATTTGATTTACGCTAAAATATTTTTAATTCGTAAGTCATAAATTTTCAATTGGCCAATTACTTGAGTGAGTGTGCGAGTGAGTATCTTATCCCAATTTGACAGCGGCGACCATTAAAGCGAATTACATTTATTTTGAACGTTTTGTTTTGTTTTGTTTTGTTTTGTTTTGTTTCCTTTCGTTTCGTTTGCTGTCCCTTTGCGCCAAATAAAGAAAATCGATAGAATAAATGTAGCGTTATATTAATGCCGTTATCACTGACACAGCACAATTTGGTATGTACACGCACACACACATGCACATGCCGCACTTATACAGTTATACATTTATAAAACATTTCAGCATTTTGCCATTTTGCCATTCTGCCACCCGCCATTTTGTAGCTGTGCTAGTGCAGCTGGTAACGTTTTCATTTCCGCTACTTCTGTCTCTGATCTGCTGTCATGTGGACCATTAAATGCTCAAAAGTACGAAATGAACATATTTGAAACAATAAATTTTAATCATCATCGCTTGTGTATTGGACGATTTTTGTTTGCAGCAGCACCGACAAGTACAACAATAATATTTGCCAAGCGTGCGTGCATAATGGACCCATACTGCCCGCACCGACCATTATGAAAGCAGTTGGAGTGCGAAGTATCAGGAGTATCAGTCAGCTATGCCAGTCAGGTAACAATTTGTTAGCCAGTTAGGATCCCGAACCCAGCAAACCACATACATGTAGTCAACAAGCAATGGCTGCACGACACAGTGCAGCACTTTGGGGCGCTGTCATTGACATTGAGTGCCGCCACACACATAACCTCATACACACACACACACGCAACCATAAACCCAGACGCCCACAAAGTGAAAGCGCTGCAAAAAGGTTTTGCATCGTTTTGCAGTGTATATTGAAATCGTACAACACACAGAATCAACCTCCCCAAAAATTAGCTCCATTCACTCATCGCTCCCCTACCCGAGTTCACCCAACTCGATTGCCTTATATGTACAAATTGTAATGAGTTTTATTAATGGCCATAAATATGTAATACTGTAATTGAAGCAATCTTTGTTGTTTGCTGCTCGTTGTTGTTATTGTTGTTGCATTTAATTGAAATAAGTACACCGAAAATTCAGTCAAGCCTACAAATGATGCTGCCAGCTAGATAACGCCTACGTGGAGAATGGTTGGAGGGGAAAATAATTATGTCATGACAAAATCTATTTTTTGTGATAAATTTCGGAACTGCTCAACTTAATTATGGATATAATCTGACTTAATAGCGCTGACTTAAAATATCAGAAAAAAAAGGTTTATGGCTGTAATTTATCAAATAAAAAATCATATTGACGAATGGATTGTAATAAGCAATTGAGCGTTCGACCACTATCGAGAAAATGTCAAACCCATAGAAAAAACATTTCACATATGGGTAGTTAGACATATTCGGTGAATGAAAATGGAAGAATACACGCCCGAAAAACAATATTAATCGTAGAAACTCAATAAATTCGAAAAAAAAATGTATTAAATTTCTGAAAAAACTTCATAATGAAGAGCAATTCACAATTTAATCGTTGTAAGCCAGGGACGTAATGGTTAGAAGTATTTAAAAAAAAAAAAAAATGTAATTGTAAAAAATATTCACGGATTTTCATATTTTTATTCAGAATTTAATAAACAAACGAGAAAAAACGTTAACTTCGGTTGAAGCGAAGCTCTAATATCATTCACACGAAATTTTAAATCATATTGTAAAACATAAACGGGGGGGGGGGCTGGGTTTAAATAGGGGCCACCACAAAAAGTTGGCGGTACAAGATCCACTTGATGAAGCGACTATCTATAAGATGCCAACATATCGAATTTCAAGTTGATATTGACATTTTTCATCTATGAAAAAAATATATAAAAGTGTGCTTTGGGTTTGTCTGGGAATACCTCAAAAAGTGGGCGGGACGCGCCCATTTCTATACGTATAAAAAACGGTTGGCCACTGAAATCCACCAAATCGAATTTTTTATTAAAAATTACAAATGTGGGCAATCTTTGGGTTTGTATGGTGACTACCTCAAAAAGTAGGCGGGGCGGGTCTTAAAAATTGGTGCCCAAAATATGCGCAAAAACACTACGATGGCTCCTTTAATGCATTGCAAACTTTCAGACTAACTGATAGTACCAATATTCGGAGTAGTCAGAGTCCAATGAATAAAGAATATAAAATTGTATGAATATTCTTCGGTATAGACAGCACGCCCAATGTTGTCAGTGTCCAATATATATAAGTAAGTAAGTAAATATGAGTATATTAGACATAACACAGACATAAGACAGACGAACATTGATAGATGATTCGTCTCTCCGTGGGAAAGAGTGAGAACGTAATCATCTGCCGCACCCATATAATGCCCATAGACCTCCTATGGGCATTATATGGCCATATACCTCCTATGGGCATTATATGGGTGCGGCAGATGATTACGTTCTCACTCTTTCCTACTCCTATCAAAATGATGAAAAAAATTATACTGCTCAGTTATATGATGCGAATTTATATACAAAGCAAGCGTATCTATAAAAAGCTTCTCAACCTTCTCGCATGTGACTTTTCAGGTGTTTTAGACGTTTTTAAAGTGGCATGTTTCTGGTTGTAGTTCTATTTGTAATTGTATCTGAACAGGCTTTCCGGATGATCTAAATATTGCTTTGCCTGTTCATATTGGCCGAGTTGTCTTACGGTAGAAGTCTCTAATCTCCTTAGATGTTTATGCTAAGCGGATCTCAAAGAGTTTGTCTTCTCAGTTCTCCATTTTCTAAAGAATCTTAAAATCGAGTAAATTTTATCGCTTACGCATGAGAAGATACTCTCGGTTTTTCGTTAGCAAAATTTTTATGTATGTGCTGTTATGTCCACAGAGTAATGAGTGTTCTGTAACGCCGTCAGACCAAGTTAACTCTAAGAGTCTGCATTATTTTCGGTTTTGATCACTTAATTGGGTCCGAAGTATTGATTTAACTATCGAAAGTAATATTATATTGTATTGCCTCTGGGTTCATAAGTGCTTGTAAAATATAAGTGGAAATGTTCACACCCTTCTTAACCTCCTTAAACACAACGTAGTCGCTTGATTTTTTTGTGTTCGCAAATTTGTGAAAACGATCACAAACAAGTATGTTTTTTTCTACAGTATTGCGTCTAAAGTAGGTAACGCTCTCGGCCAATGACAGGGACCTGAGCTCTCTCTCTCAATTTCCAAAAAAAAAAAAAAAACAAGAAAAGTGTCAAAGTGAGTATTGCCGTAGGAATAAGAAACGGATGAAAATGTGCTGTTTTGCCTGGTCACCAAGAATAGAAGAAGGCGTTCCAAACAATGCAGTCTTCTTTAACCTGTTCTACTTCTTCATCGCTTCAACTTTCGTCCTCAGATAGTCCGCTGAGCAAAGCAGAAGCATTCAACTATTTTTATTTTTATATTTTCCGTTTCCTAATTAATGCTTACAGGTTAGATTATGTCGTTCGAATGACGTTTCGTACTTACCCGCCTATGTGCGGAATTCCTCACATCAAGAACGAAGAACATTATTGTTGATTATCGTCTATTATCTTATTATTATCCTCTATAATTTCGAATAATATTACGAATTAATTAATTTATTACGAAATGGCTAATCCATCCCAAAGTAATTGGGAAGAACCAGTCTGCTTTTTGTTATAATTAACAAATATTCGACTGTTCGATTGAAAAAAATTTTCCGGACTTGTGTTATCGACGAAAAATAGGAATAAGTTTAGAACTCAACGCTATAGAGATCCACTACTCAATGTATGGGACAGGCGAGTCACAGAAGACTTTAAACAAGAGGAGAGCTATCTATATCATACACTATACTTACAAGATTTCACTCCACTTAAATTATTTTCCAGTGAAGAGAACCACATCTCATGGTGTACTTTAAATGCTAAATTTTATTTTAACTTTATTTAATTTTGACTTTAACCACCACACTGGTTACATCATTTCAAAATGTTTCATAATATTGTATTGTCATCGGATCCCTACTTGCATGTCCAATTTCAGAATAATCCGTCCAGTAGAAGTCGGTTAAAATTGAGTTCCAAGATTTAACAGGACATACAAACACAAAGGAAAATACACAAACAGTAATGTAAATAAAAACTTGTACACAAATTATACATTTTGTCATTTATTACAACAGAACAACTATCAAATACATTACATAATTACATACTATTGATTTCGGTAGATGTCCAAGTTAATGATTCTTTTAGCCTTTATAAAAATATACGTATATTCACGCTAATTTAAGCGTATACTTAGAACATTTGTAAACATATACAACATTTTCAAATAAAGTAAATAGTGTATTCCAAACTGGCACAATGATTCGATTTTCTTAGTTTCAATTAGATTACCAACTGTTTTACACACACCCCAACAATCAGATTTCCCCGGCTATTTAGCTTTAAGATTATTGGAGAATTTTAGAAGTTTGTTAAATATGGAAAATCGTTGGAACCTTCGTATTTCGAGAGAGTGCTCTACTTCTAATTTGCTTGCTATGGCCCAAGTAACCTCGACTATAAAGCGTGATTCTTCTGCTGATCTCCCGGCTGACATTGTTGTTGCTCGTTATAATTGTTCCCAGGTACAAAGTTATGTACAAAATTGAAGTTGAAATTCTCTATCCTCACATACCGTCCAAGACGCGACGATGCTAGTGGACATCAAGTACTTCATCTTGTCTAAGTTCATCACTAGATTTAAGAGACTTGACTGTTTCTCAATCTCCTAAAACTCCTTACTAATTGTCTATCGTTCGTCCCGTTGGTGTCAATGCCACCATCATATGGAAGATCGTGCCGGACCGTCTAACGTATAGACCTCGGCGTATGATGTTTCCATATGGAGATTAAATATATCGCACAATAAAGCATCACCTTGCCCGAAACCTCTCTTAGTATTAAAGGGTTCGAAGAGATCCTTTCCTACTCTGACGATGTTCTGTATGTGTGACAGTAGCATCATCATGCAAAGACGAACGATCTAGTCATTTTATAAAAAAATTTCTTGAGTTATAAATAAAGATGTGTCCACTCTCTTTTGCAGATGGTATAATAAGTTTGTGTGAATGTATGTATCCAAAATGGTGTAATAGTTACCGATAATGACGCTAGCATAGTTGCTGCTTTTAGCCACTATAAGAAACTCTCCTGTGTCTGCCATAACTTGAAATTGGTCATGGAAGATGCCATTGAAAAGAAAACCTGATGAAAAAATTATGTTTTTACTTAGTAGGCTGCTTAAAGAAACTTGTTAAATATTCTAAACATTCTGAGCTTAATAATAAGCTAAATATATGATGTGCAGGAAGACTTTATTGTTAACAAAAAATGAGTGACATAAGATCGTTGGAATTGATTTCAATTTACTGGAGAATTTATTTAAGTTTTTAAAACCCTTCAAATCTTGTTCAGAAAAACTATTTTCAACTTTTCAAATACTGGATTTATAGTTTGCAAAATTAAGAAACCATTGTAGAGCTGTGATGTCTTTGAATTCGAAATCATAAAATAGTTAAAATACAAAAACTTAGGTCATTAAAACGTTTTCAACTATCTACTGTACATTTAGTCGGTCTTTTTTAAATCCAAGATTTAAAGAATTAAATTTTTTAAATGAAGAAAGCTCACAACATGTTCTGAGCGTAGTGAGAACTATGCTGTTAGAGATTAAAACAAAAATTGTAAATAATGATGAGTCGAAGACTCTTTCATTGAAGTCACAGAAAATTAAAAATCAAATTACAGAAAAATAAGGTTGTTACAGAACATGATAAAAATTTTGCCACAGCTACAGATTTTACAATTTTACTACTTGATATCCGTACTTACCATCTCAGCGTGGAACCCATAGATATGGTGGTTGCTAATGGCATGCGACACTTAGATTTCAGCTTGGATGAAAAATTTTATCGGTAGAGTTATCGAATTGCATCACGCAGTGACAATCGCTGATAAATATTTTAAAACCGCAGCCACCGCAAAGAATATCAAAAGTGGATTTATAGCAACGGAATTTATTCATTTACTGAGAATGTATTAACGGATGAAGATTTTTGGACGGCTGAGTTAAGTGCAGAAACTCAATGCTCTGAGGACTGCTTTAACGATTCTGTCGATTGTCGTATTGTAGTGATTAGTACACATGCCATCGGGGATGACAAATATTGTGTGTTTGTCTGATAAATTTTCTCTTATATGTGCTACTTTTTTTAAGCATAAATGAAATTTTGGCCAACTGTACTACTTTTTTAGGAATGATGTCAGCAAAGAAATTAGCTTCTTCACATATTGTTGGAATTATCTTGACTTTTCTTGGGATGACGAAGGCAAGTACTGCCCAGAGGAAGAAGTAATGAGTGACTTAGATGACAGATACTTGGAAGATCGAGCAAAATGTCCAAGTGACTTGTTCTCTTCAATTACGAATGTCGACGCTGCTGAAACTCCTGGCGAAGATTTCGGTATGGCTTCCAATAGCACTGTTTCGAACATAAGAGCACTAAAAAGCAAACTTGATTCCGAATGAGCAGCTGCAACTCCTTGCCAGCACCGCCTTACCTTCAGAGATAATAGAGCTTTCGCTGCCCAAACATTTTTTTTCTACCTAAGCACACATTTAAGTTTCGATTCATTGGAAATCTGCCAGTTTTTTTTGGCATGGTTTTATTAATGTCGGTTGGACGCTATCACAGGGTGGCAAAATACTGTTCGAAAAATATTGGGTTGAACGCCGTTCAAAAAGTTATGTCACAAAAAAGATTCGAAGAGCTCAGACGAAATACTCATTTCATTTATAATGAAAACATATTGCCTGCTTCTGATCCTCGTCATGAACGGCTTTTCAAAATAAGACCGATTATTCAAGAACTGCATAATAATTTCGATAAAGTAATGTTAGAACAGTTCCTGTCTCTCGATGAACCGATTTGCTCCACCAGGTCTCGACATTATATGAAAAGTTATATTCCAAACAACCCTCATAAATGGGAATATAAAATGTATGTGCTATGCGGCACTTTAGGTTTTTCCTACTCGAGTTTGATATAGGCAAAATAACTTTGTCATGCTCCACGAGGCTGATCTTGGAGCGGCATCCAATTGCGTGGTGAGATTGGTCAGAGAAGTGCCCAGACATCAAAATTTCCGCCTGTTTTTTGACTATTATTTTACTTCAGTACCACTTTTGAAGTTCGAAATTTAGTTTTGGGTACATTAAGAAGAAACAGGATTCCAAATTGTAAACTACCTGAAAGTGATAGCTTCAAGAAAAGATCACGCGGCTATGTTCGAGTCTGTTGAATATGTATCGGATTTTGATGGAGCGCATATACCAGTTACTTTTAAATTTTATCCCTGACATCACACTATGTAGGAATTTTTCCTAAGGATACGGCTTGTAGATTTGGCAAAGCCAAAAAAGAACACAAACAAATTGAATTTCCCTTTGATCTAGCGCAATACAATAGCTACATGGGAGGCATTGATCTGATCGACGGAGTAATCGGCAGATATAAAATTTCAATAAGAAGCAAACGGTGGCAAGTGAGAGTTATTTTACCACCAATGCGTGGCTTTTGTACAAACGTGCACTTAAGGCTAATGGGTCTACTATCAAACTTCTTAGCTCAGCTGATTTTCGACAGCACAAGTTCTAACTAACCGTAAGAAAACCGGGTAAGCGGAGCTCCGTTCTGCAAAGTGAATTGGAAGAGAAGAAGCAAAGAGAACCATCACAACAAATGCCGAATCAAATGGTTTGCCAGAATTCGTTGCAAGTAACCAAACTGCACACAACACAATTAAAGAAGATGCCATATAAAGGATTCAAACATCGCTTCTACCAAAGCTAACGTGTTTTCCTATTTCTTATATCTAAATTTTTCATTCATTTGAAGTGTTCGAAGCAAATAAGCTTCGACTTGAACTTTTTCGTTTTTTTTTCGGTCAGATCTTCAATTTCATATTTGCTTGTAGTCAAACTCGATAAATTATATTTCAAATAGATCAGCAATTGAAATTTACAAATCGTATGTTAAAATAGACATGTTCATACTTCAATTAACATTTTTTTACCCGATCATACCGTAAAACTTTGAGTCCAGGCTTGTTTCCTTAACTTACTTCAAGGGACTTAGTCTGAAACTTGGAATTTTAGAGTTATTTGTCGTTATAAAAAATTGTTTAGAATTTGAACTTTCCTCAATAAAACGTTATAATTCGCGATCGAAACGAGTTGGGTGCCGTTGGACGCGTAATTAATGAAATTTCTAGGAATTTATCTCGACCGGGTAACAGCGATTTTGTTCAGTGGTATACATTTTTCTCCAAAGCCCTGCTAAACTACAATAATAAAATGCACCGACTACAGTGTTGCAAACATTCTCACACTTCTAAAGAGATATGAAGATTTTTTATTTGTCATTTATTTAATTAAACGATAGTACTATCAAATGCAATATGCCAATGGAATGAACGTATCGCAATGCAATAAAACGCAGCAAATAATTCAGCGGAAATTATTAATAATAATTACAGCGGATAGCAATAAATTAAATGAAATAAAATGGTAAATAATTAATATTCATTTGCATTAACATTTGCGACATGTGATGAGCGCGAGGATTATGAACATACACGACTCATGTCACAACAGGATATTAGTTTTAATACACAGGAATGTGAAGAACGAGCGAGCGCAGGAATAATGACGATGCACGCTGCACAGAAGAGAAAAAGAAGATACATGTATATATAATACGAGAGTTTCCTCGTATATTACGCGCTTTGGCAAGCATAAGTTTTGTTAGGTGCCAGCTGACATTTCCATTGGAAAGACGAATCTAGAGAAGGTCGTTCAAAATGCTTAGCGTGAACTAATGAGTCAAGTTCATCATGCGAGATACCGTGAGATTGATACATGCTTGGTCATTAATGGAACCAGCACACATTGGATATTGCGTGAACATTTGATCGTCAAGAATGTTCGTCAAAATAAAAAGTCTCGTACCGATTGGTGCAAAGAAATGTTGAAGAACTACAGCCGCGGTGGTTCAAAACACGTCTATGACATCGTAATAGGTATCGATTCGCGGATGTACATACGTATATGAGCCCTAAACTAAACAGCAATCGACTCTATCTGTGCTCCGAGACGAAACAAATCCAATAAAAATAGTCTAGTGAAGCAAATGGTTGTCCGTTTTTTTGGAAAACCGGTCATGTCGCAACTGTTTCATTAGAGCAAAATAGGACAATAATTTGTTTGCCAGAAAATTTTCGGAGAATTGCAAAAAAATTCATTTTGGAGTTACCCACTTCTGAGTGGCAATACTACTTCGAAGATTTGTTCAAACGAATGCCAAAGTGTATTGAACTTCATGGAGAATATTTTGAAAAACAATAGAGCCATTTACAATGATAAATTATGGTTTGTTTCATCAGTAGCCGCACAATAAAAAAGGCGACCCTCGTACTTATAATAAAATTCATATAGCGCGCATTTAAGTCGTGGCAATCATTTGAAACACGCAGTTCTTTTTATCGCAAGGGAGCTGTGATTTATTTCATAAACTCTGCATACATTAAAAAATGTATATTGTAAATTAAAAAAAGAACAAAAAAAAAAAACAAAACAAGGAATCAACGCAACAAGCGCCTCATGATTAATGATGTAATGCTGACAGATGTATTAGTTCATTTGCATACGTTCATATATGATATAAACCTTCGTATTTTTAGATATGCGTATGCAAGTCAGCACGCACCCACAGCAACCCATTTTACACTTCTGTACCATCTTCTACACTCAGCTCACTGCCCGATTCTCAGCAGTATTCATCCAAACCACAAATGCGCTCAACATAAGCTTATTTCCAACAACGAAAACAGCAAAAACCAACAGATTTTCAAAATAATATCAAATGTAAAATACATCAAACGAAACAAGAAGCGAAAATGGGGATTTACCAATTGCTTAAAAAAAACTATATACGGAGGTATTAACAAAAGTTCTCTGAGTTATTTCTCTGGTAATTTATTCATTAAAAAAAAAAAAAGAAAAAACGTTCGGTAGAACCGAAGCTCAAATACTATTCACTCGAAATTTTAAATAGTATTGCAAAACATAAAAGTGGGGGTTTGAATAGAGGCTACCCCAAAAGTGGGCCCACTAGTAGATGTGTATGAAGCGATGTAGTAGATGTGTAACATGCCGAAATATCGAATTTCAAGTTGACATTGTTGTTTTCCATACAAATGCATAAAAGTGAACTGTGGGCTAATATGGGAGTACCTCAAAAAGTGGGCGTCACTAGTAGGTGTATGAAGCGGTGTCCACTAAAATGCAGCAAATCAAATTTCAAGCTAATATTTATTTAAAACTATTTATAAAAAAACTAAAAATTGCACGGTGGGTTTTGTATTTGGGTTATCTCAAAAAGTGTTCGGGTGACGCCCATTAGTCTATGTATCTTAAGCGGCTGTCTATAAAAGGCACCATATCGCATTTTGAACTTAAAATTGACTTTAATAAAGAAGTTTTTCTTACAAAAACACAAAAGTGTTCAGTATATTTGTATGGGGGCTACCCCGAAAAGTGGGCGGGCCACACCTGTTTGTCTATGTGTGTTAAGCGGCTGACCATAAAAGGGCACCATATTGCAACCTAGCATTGACTTTAATAAAGAAGTTTTAATAAAAAATGTCAAAAGTTGGCAGTAGTTTTGTTTGCGGGCTAACCCAAATAGTGGGCGGGTCCCACCCATTAATGTATATGTCAAGCATCCATCCACTAAAAGTTCGCATATCAATTATTAAGTTGATATTGACTACAATAAAAAAGTTTTTCATACAGAAAATCAAAAGTGGGCGGTGAGTTTAGATGGGGGCTACCTCAAAAAGTTGGTGTGGCGGGTCAATCTTGACACTCTATTAAACTATTCAACAGGATAGCATAAAAATTGGTCACCACAGACGGACAGACAGACAGACAGACGGACATGGCTAGATCGATTCGTCTCGTCGAGCTGATCAAGAATATTTTATACTTTATGAGGTCTACGATGCTTCCTTTAATGCGTTACAAACTTTCAGACAAACTTATAATTTTATTTCACACTATGTGTGAATGGTATATAAAAATGGTAGACATTTTACAATTATTTAACATTATTTTGATAATGATGAGAAAACCTAAAATTACTCATACTAAGAAACGCCAGCACCAACGCACCATGAAATTCGTGATGTAATTCTTTTCGGCTGTCAGCGTCAACTGAAGCCAGTAAAAATTTTTAGTGAATGTCAAACTGCATATTAAAAAAATGCGCCATCTCTTCAAACTGCCAAGTGGTTTCGAAGATTCCAGACTGGATATTTTTTGATAGAGGTGGAGCTTCGAAAATTTCGGACCAAAATATTGCCCTCGTAAAGGCTACGGTTGACAAAGATCCACGATTGACACAGGACATGGTTACTTTTGCTGTTCACAAAGTATTTTGAATGAGCTCCAAAAGGAAATTACAAGACGAAAGATTTATCTTTATTAAAATCAGCTTATAAGTACGACCTGGAAACGAAACAGCAATCCATGGTGTGGACCAGCAAAATAGCAAATCAACCGATTAAATCCACCAAATAAAAGTCAGCAACAAAAGTTATAATGCAGGCATATTTACTTTACCAGTGCTAAAAATGGAGCTGCCAGTGCCCTGAATACGGTTTAAACAATGGCTGTAAAATGGTATACTGAGGCGTGCTTAATAAAACTTTTCGAAAATTTCGTCGAAAAACGCAAAAAGTAGGAACTGCGTCACTACTTTTTAAATCACGGTAATGCGCCAGCTCACAAATTCTGAAAGAATAGGATTCCTCCTGGTACAATGCCTGAAGATAATCTTTCTTTTCAGCTTGACTGTATTTGTCGTTTACATGACAAAAATAAATCTCTTCGACGTGTCAGATGTTTTGATGGCTACGTCAAGTTAAATCACATACTTTTCAATACCGATTGGTCTGCTCTCGAGCGCTGTTCAGATATTGAATTGACGATGAATACTTTTTATTCCATCATACTCAGTAATTTTGACAGATGCATTCCATACAGTACAGCAAGAAAAAGTCAGCCTTGGTTTTCTCGTAGCCTTTATCGATTGAATAATATTAAAAAGTGGAGTTTATTTAAAAAAAATAAACGTAGTATCTCTAACACTGATTTTAGTAAATATTGTCTCGCGCCTTCTGATTTTAACGCATTACATAAAAGGTGTTATGTTGACTATTTAATAAAAGTTAAGAAAACCATGCGTCGCCATCCCAAATCTTTTTCAATTTCGTTAATACGAAGCGTATCCTTCTTAATTATTTGTTTATGGCACGGTTGCATCCTCTGATTCGCTCATATCAGATTTATTTGCCGACTTTTCTCAAAGTACGTATTCTACTATCTATGTTAATGCTAGTTTCTCATATCCTTACAGCATCACATCATATTACTTTATATCTCCTCCGGCTTTCTCAACGCAAAATTTATTGACATGTCTTTTATCTATTAAATTCTCTTTCCTACGCCCTGATAACATTCCCAGTTGCACACTAAAGCAATGTTCTATCACCATTTGTTTTCCTCTATCAATTCTTTGCAATCTATCCACAAAGTTATGTAAATTTACATATCTTTGGAAGGAGGGTTTTATTGTCCCGTTATATAAAAAGGGCAGCAAGTCTGATATATCGAATTTTAGAGGTATTGTTAAGCTGAGTGCTATTCCAAAGCTCTTTGAAAAAAACATTTGTGACCAATTACAACAGTCGTTAGAGTCTGTTGTCAGTCCTTTCCAATGAGATTTCTTTAGAGGCAATTCCATTACAACTAATTTTTTAAAATTTTCTACTGCTGAGTAACGGTTTTGAGCCGAGTTGCCAAACTGATGTCATTTATACAAACTTCAGTAAAGCTTTTGATGGTGTGTGTCACAAGCACCTTTTATTCAAATTAAAAAAAAAATAGTATGATTTCCTCCGTCTCTTTTTACTTGGATTGAGTCATACTTATCCGGTTGAACACAAAAAGTATTATTTACCAATTGTTTGTCCACAACTATTTTTGTTTCTTCTGGTGTTCCCCATTGGAGTCACATAGGTCCAATAGTTTTCAACATTTTTATTAATGATCTTCCTTTGTCTATTAATCATGCGCATACACTAATGTATGCAGATGATGTTAAACCCACTACATACATGGTGTCGTCTAAATTTTCTAAATCTAAATTTGTCTAAATGCAAATGTATGTCGTTTCATCGCAGAAAACAGTTTATAGTGAAATACTTTTTAAATAACATTAGCCTCGGTAGAATATGGTTTTAATGATACACATAGGTATCCTTATGGAACCTTGTTTATAATAAAATCACATTGACTTTGCTTTTCACGTTTATCGTATTGAGTCAGTTTAATAACAGTTTCTTCTCTTTGATCTTAGGTATCATGACAGGTTAAAATTAATTGATCTTCTTAACCATCTTATCACGCCGATCTATACACTCTGTTGCTTTTCTTCATAAAATTATTATTGGTGAGATTGATTCTCCCTACTTACTTCAGTCCATATAACTAAATATCCCCATTCGTTAAATAACTCACTCCGATCTCTATGTTCTATCTACAATAAATTTTCGCCTTATTTCCATTTTCATTCGTTCTTAAACTATGTAAAAAACTCTGTATTGACACATCACTATTCAATAAATTTGTGAATTTCATTTAGCAACTTCCATTTTCCCTATTTTTGCAATTGCGCCCGCTTGCCCAGGCTGTGAGTACGGGCTCAGTCTGTGAATCTGGCGGCCAAACGAAAATTCCTCCAACGTGCCTGAGTTCCGCAACTTTCTTTTACGTTTTAAGTTAGTTTAGTTAATCATTAAATCATTATTTAAGCGACTGTTTTATATATTTAGTTGCAGTTTTAAGTAAATAATAAACAAAATAATTAGCTGGTAACATTATTGCGGTGTCTGGCATTGAAGAAATTCGTCTAGCACAAAATATTTAAAACATTTAAGGGAGAAGTCTTCAGTATGTGGAGATAATTGATGCTGAAAATGAGTATCTACTAAAGTATGATTTTGTAGACAGTTTTGACAGGTAGATTTACAGACTAAAGAAATGATATATTGATGGTCATTATGTAGAGCAGATAAAAAATAATGAACATTAAAATTAAAAAATACAATATTTTATTCGTTTTTCTAAGCAACACGTCCGCAGCGGACTTTTGTTAAGCTCCTCGTATTAAAGCATATTTGAAATATGTATGAAGCGCAAACAAGACAATACATAAAGCTGTCGAATAACAAAAAATGGCGGATAGAAATTATAAAATGGCGTAAAATGCGAAAAACTTTTATCGTAAGCGGCTTAGCATGAAGGCGAGAACGTTTTGCACAGCACTAACTTGCATATGAACCCTGACAATGTTTTCTATTTTTGCAGCATAGATTAGTAAGAGATAAGCATAGAAAGTCAATGTATATATAGAGATAGACTATAGTTAGGAGAGAGCGAGAGAGAGAGAGAGAGCGAGAGAGAGAGAGAGAGCAGTTTCTGCTGGCAATTAATGTCTAAGCGCATAATACGCCAATAAAGCGGCTTAAAATATGAAGTGTATTGCAAAAAGTCAAACGTATCAATATGTGCAGCAAATAAAAAAAAGAACAAAAAACAAAAACAAAAAAGATATAAAGATACAATATCTCAGATGGACATTTTACAGATACATAATATGTAACATGTCAGCTAAAACACACACACATACAAACATACTCGTACATCCGAGTTTATATGCAATCAAGTCATATTGCTTTTGCTATCGGTCCACAGCGCACAAATGATAAAACTTTCCGCCATAATGCACTACTTGAGCAAAGAAATTAAAAACTTTTATTAACAAAACAAACAAAGCAACTTTCTATATAGCTATAGAAATCTATACAGATACAGGGGATAAGGTAAGATAAACGCAAGTGAATGATGGAACGCGTAGAATGCCAGCAATCGTAAGCTGAATTGAAGTGAGTGAAAACTTTCGGGATTTATCTTATTGCTTGCCACTAAGCCAACTTCGATGCGAATCGATGTTGCGGTAGGATACGTTGAAGTGGCATGCATGTACGATTCGTTGCCAATACACAATTTCAATACAAGTGGCAAACTGAGGTTTGCAGTCGTTTAAAGCGAAAACTTTGGCCGCAATTTAGATGGTCCGCAGGGATTTTTGTTAGTTGCCTACGATGATGACTTACTATACCTGTAAGTATAGACTGCGAATATTGTATGTGTGTATAGATGGATTTACTAATTTGTATAACACGTAATTTGGTTCCGTCTCACTAACAGGGTGCCAAAAAAATAGATATGTTCAAATATACGAGTAGTTTATTCAATATTCAGTACAAGTTTTATATATTAGTTATGTTGTAGTTACGTTCATTTCACAGTAGTATGACCGATACTATTCCATGGAGTTTTGGTATGGTGGCAAGCCTTGAAAAAGTCCACATACCTAAGGCATCTGGAGAGGACCCAACGACAGGCTCTAGTCTGCATTACGAGGGCGTTAAGGTCCACCGCCACAAGAGCTCTGTAAATGAAAAAAATGAAAAAAATATTTTCAGACGGCTCCAAAATGGAGCGGCGGTATACAGCGCAGAGCCCGATCCAAGGCTCTCGTACAAACTACCCGATGAATGCAGAATATTCCAGACGGAAGTATTCGCAATAAGGAAAGCAGCAGAACTAGCTCAATAGATACATACCTCGCAGGAACGAATCAACATATTCGTCGACAGCCTAGCTGCGAGAAAAGCCATGCAGGTTGCCTCCATCTTTTCCAGAAATGTCTAGGCGAGCAGGGATGCAATTGATGCCTTCAGCACATCAAAAAGGTGGACAATTTTTGGAATCCCAGCCACTGTGGCATATACGGTAATGAAATGGCGGACAGTCTAGCATAATAAGCCGTCGGAAATGCAAAGAAACGAAAGTCACGGAAACACTGGAACACCTCATCTGCATCGGCCTTACTAAAACCCATTTTGGTCTATGTGTGACCTCTTTCAATTGGTCAGCCAGCGTAACCTAACCTGTGTTGTAGATATACAATTTTGATTTAAGCTGCTTTAAATATTTTTACATATGAACAAGAGTGTTTGAATAAGAAAATGCGGCAGTGATCTATCTGGATAGTTGTATTCAGCCGAGAATTGATATTATTTGTTTTCTGTATGCTAGCGAAGATTTTAGAGAATTTATTAAGTTCTTACAAACATTAGCGTGTTTTCCATTTAATAAATCGATTATTTGGTTATTGCTAAGTATAGCCTTGCTATGAAATGTTGGAGTTTCTTATCTCTGCTATATTACAAAGAGATATGATTTGCATTCAACAAAATCATATCGCTTCTTGCCTTCATAACCCAGGCGACATCCTTTGCAGATGTATATTGGAACTTGCCACTAATTTTATGATCGAAATACTTGTAAGTGCGAGTGCAGCTGCTGTCCTTTTTCTCAATTATTTGCATATATTTTGCTTCTCTCAAGGGATTCACCAATTCTATACGTTGCTATCCACCATAAAATATTGCTTGGTAAGCTAAGATTATTCATTTCTTTCGCCCAGTAGATGTTTTCTTTTTTTTAATATTTGCTTGTGGTAGATGACTATTGTCATATACAAAAAGCGGTTTATGTATGTATTTGTAGTACCATAGACGGCAATCAAATAACATTAATTAGAAGGAACAGTTGAAGGGTATTCACTTCCTCAAAATAACCAAAATCACATACCTGTGCTCCATTGGTTTGTATAGTCCTGCACACTGCGTTAGATTATTTTGCCAGCAGATGTTGATCTAGCATTTTTGTTGAAACGACCATAAGAATGTCTAGCAACTTTATCAAATGCTGCCTTGAAGTTGATAAAGCAATAGTAGACTTTTTCTTCTCTTTTCCTTCTTCATTTGAGATATATTATCGAAGTCACGTGGTATATATATTATCGACCGTTAAGTATTGTTGCCTAAATCCGGCTTAGAATTCGATAAGAATGTTTGCTGCTCAATGCATTTTGAGAGTTTCTCATTAAGGACACCAAAATCTTTGCTGCGCAATTCATATATTTTTGTATATTGGGTACACTATACTGGTCTAAACCAAGGTTTGTCCTATATCTGCACCTTGGTATATTCGACTGAATACCTCTGCTGATTCGTTGATAAGCACATCGGGCGCATTTATTTAGCACTCATAAAGAATTCGGTCTTCACCTGGGAACTTTTTTGTCTTCGTGTTGTTGAGCATTTATTCTAGTTGTGCTTGTAAAAGCTGAATCTAAAAGAGGTTCCTCTATTAAATTTATAACATAGTACGTATTACGTGTCATTTCTCGCTCGCTTAACATAAGTTTAAAATAATACTCAAAATTCCTGGCTGATATACTGTTTGAACTTGGTATCCGAGCAATGTTCCTTCATCTTTGCATGTTGACGCAATCGCACACCCAAAGCGTCTTCAGAGTAGGAAAGAATCTGTTTGAGCCATTTGATACCAAGAGAGGTTTCAGGCAGTGTGCTGCTTTATCGTGCGACTTATCTATTCTCCACGGGATGGAACTTTCATAAGAAAGTGTTGCTACGGCGAGTGAGCAAGGCGTTCTCGGAGATTGAGAAACAGTCACGTCTCATGAGTTTTCTTGATGGTCTATGAGAATGGATAATTTCAACTTCAGTGTTGTAGAAAACCTTGACTTCTTGGGAACAGAATATCAACGTCAGCCTAAAGATCAGACGAAGAATCATGCTCTTTAATCGATAAGGCAGCATTAGCATCTCAGCAGGTAAATTTAAGTAGAGCCCTGTTTTGAAGTACGAAGGTAAAAGTCTTTAAGACGCTTATAATGCCGATCCTGTTGTATGCCGCATACCGTGACAACATCGGATTCAGCGTATTTTGGAGTGTTTGAGAGAAAGATTATTTCTAGAACAACTTCATAATTCTTCCTACAAAAAACTAGTTTAGTGGATTCAAGACAATTTTAATATTAATTGGATATCAAAGTGTTCATATCCAATTAATATTAAAATTATCTTGAATCCACTAAACATTGAATTATTAATCAGTTTAAAAAGAAAACGTCATACATACTTACATATATTTTCATATTCGTGTTGTAAAATGTTGCGACAGGAGAGGTAAAAGATTTTAATTCAATAATCAAAAACAAATTTTATCTAATAAATGGTTTGCAGAAATGAAAGTGTGACGCAGAACGCGGATAATGGCTTTATTTCGGAAACGTAAGTAGCAATTTTCAATGAAATGTGTATGATTTTCTTTATAAATTGTTCGCCAGCATGTTTCCGCCTTACGCGCGTGAGGTGACCATACATTCGGATGGAAGCCGAACCGCGGTTGAAATGCTTGACAAACCGACACACTTGATTGCTACACTAACTTTAGCTCCGCTCCACGAACGCGCTTCTTACTCCAGTTGCACATCCTTACTCCAAATAGCCAAACAGCTGGCGGGCCCCGGCGAAGAGGGATATGAACCAGATTCTTCGGATGAAGATATGGATATATATATGGAAAATGATGCAATGTGCAGCGCAACCACATCTAATGTAGATTTAAGAAAGATGGACAACGCTGTTGAAGCTTCAAAGAACGACGTGCAAGAAGGTAATAATGGGCAGTTTTTTAATCAAACCTTTCCACAGATTGACGAATTGGAAGAACATGTTCCTGAAAAGTCTATAATGGATGATGACACATGCAGCATCAAAGCTGTACAGAACTTGGTAAGTTTTTGTCAGATACATAGAATTTATATATATATTTTATATTTATATAGATATTTTCCATATTTAACAAACTTCTAAAAAAGTGCACGACTGCCGAGAAATGTTTGCCGTTGCGATTCTCCAATAATCTTAAAGCTAAATAGCCGGGGAAATCTGATTGTTGGGGTGTGTGTAAAACAGTTGGTAATCTAATTGAAACTAAGGAAATCGAATCATTGTGCCAGTTTGGAATACACTATTTACTTTATTTGAAAATGTTGTATATGTTTTCAAATGTTCTAAGTGTCCGTTTAAATTAGCGTGGAGATACTTATATTGCATATTTTCATAAAGGCAAAAGAATCATTAACTTGGACATCTACCGAAATCAATAGTATGTAATAATGTAATACAATGTTAAAATATATGATTTTTACAAGCTTTTATTTGCAAACCTTGTAACTCAAATTTAACCGACTTCTAATGGTCGGATTATTGAAATTGGAAATGTTAGTGAGGATCCGATTACCATGAAACTTTTGAAAGCGAATTTGGTGCTAAAAATCGAAATTAAATTAAGTTAAAAAAAAAAATCGAGCGTTTACAGTGTTCCTTGAGATGTTGTTCTCTGCGCTGGGATATGGTTTATGTCAAAGATGTGTTTCATCCTATTCAGCAGGCAGTTTACGCAACACCTTTAAAAGCATGATAGGCTATAGCCTAAATTCATTTATCTTATTATTTTTAAACTGGACAATCTGTTTTCAAAGTCATAACATACAACGACCAGACGCCATTTCCGTAAGGAAGTGTTGCTACTCGAAAGAAACCGAGTATGCTGTAGATTTGAGTGATATTTAACTACCTGTGATTCAATCTTGGCGACTGAAAAAGCACTGCTACTCGATATTGTAAATATCAGTGATTGAGTATCATTTGTTTCCTACTAGTGCTACTGAGATTCACGGCGTATCAGTAATATATGTTTCATGCATGCAGTGTTAGCAGCACAAGAAATATCAACGCATCAAGTTGATGCATGATATATTACTGATACGCCGTGAATTACAATATCGAGTGGCAACTCATATCAGTGATTTTCAATCACCGTGATATGCTATTTAAGCACTTGTTTTGAATTGAATCTTTATGCTTCATTGAAAGTATCTGGTTTCTTTCACTGGAATGCAAAATTAAATGATTCTTTCGGATATTTTCTTGGGTTAATTGGGTTAAAATAAATCCAAAACCGATGACTTCCTGAAATACTATCTTTCCGCCTCAATTTCAAATGTTGTTAAAGAAAACTTCTTCTATTACGGATTACAATGCTTGGGACTATATCCAACTCTCTCCTCTTGTTTCTTATGTCATTTTAAGCTAATCCTCTCCACAAAGGGAAACTGGTTGCGGTTTCCTGAAGTACGGAATGAGTCCCAAAGAATTGTATTGAAAATATGCCATTTGGTCCATCTTGGGAAGGATAAGAAACTAGGTGACTACCTTAAATACCATGCTCGCGCTTCAATTTTTATAGAGCCCATATCCTGTTGCGGGAGCCCAATGATTCCGACCATCTACCACAGTATCGAATGGTTTATTTTACCATTTTAGGTCAATCCAGTTGAAACGCCCGGTGATTTCAAAGTAGCACTCACGATAATCACTGACTAGCTATATCTCAAGTATGCTGATGAGCAAGGATTCTCGGAGATTAAGAAATTGTCATGTCTCATGAGACAGCAGTGAAAGAGAATAAGACGAAGTAACTATCGGCCCGTGTCTGGGACGGTATGTAAGTGTGGGGGCATGGTTTTGCCAATGAATGGGGTCGGCGCACAAAAATATATAACGAATGGTGCGCTTCCCACGTGCGGCCATGACCGATACACGATTGTAGTGCCATATAAGCAAGTAAGTAAGTATTAACTGGGTAGTTTGCATGGGGGCTACCCTACAAAGTGGACGTGGCATATTAATATGGATACTCTAATTGACTGCATAAGTCTATGTGGCGGATAAGTGTTGGATATCTTAAAGAATGATCCCCAAAATGTGCACATCAACTTCCAGATGGACAGAAGGATGGCTAGATAGACTAATCTTTACAAACTGATCCATAATATATATACTTCATGGACTATATGATGTCATCTTTAAAGTGATACAAATAATATGTAAAGAATTGGGGAGAGCATGGTCAGTTGTAGCTGGTGTTGGGCAATCCGTTCACACAAATCCCAAACGATGTGCCGTAAAAGTTTAATTACCTTCAAGGGAGAGATATTTTACTTCGGCTCTGGGATAAATTGATTATTTAAATTGCAGTCTCTGCGCATTCGTTTAATGTGACTAAATAATTAGTAATCAGTATGAAAATAATTACGGGTATATTATACAATAGAAAACTTGCTTCCTTACAACCCCTAATTACATTTTTCATATCGTATCTTATGCTTCATTTATTCTTAGAATTATTCGTAGAATATATACATATTTATGTATATAGTAGATATTTACATTCCAGTTTAACTTATTTTTAATAACATTAATTTCATATCATTTCCCGGCAACGCCTCTACGTGTATATAGAAGATCCGTGAAGCCGTCTATTGCCTTTTGTGGTTTTTTAATAATTCAAAAATTAAACAGGCATCTGTTTAATTGAAAAACTTATTTCCGTTCGTTGTTTTTCGCCGTATCCGCTGTCGTAGTAGACGTATTCACATTTCCTTTGTTTATCGGAATATGTGCGTGTGAATAAATTATGCTGAGCGCATCCCGGCGGATTAAAATTGCGTGCGGCTGTTTCATGATTGCCGAGCGTCTTCAGTTTTTCTTGTTTCTTTTACTTCAGTTCTTGCAGCAGCATCAGAAGCATCAGGAGCAGCAAGGGCAGGCATACATCATTTTTTGCTTGCTGCTTGTTTTCCACATCATGCTTTTCTTCAAGCTTTCTTTTTTCTCTGGTGATCCTTTTCTGTAAATGTATCTGTGTTTTGTGTACTTTTTGCTTCATGCTTAATTTACGTTTTGTACTCATACGAATACGAATACGAGTGTATACCAAAGGCAGCTTCTTTTTCATGCCTGGGGTCAACGGAAGCGTATAAAAACTGCGTTTATATCCTAGTAGTAGAGTGAATGAGATAGGTGTAAGGCGAGTGCAAGACCTCAAATAAGTATTTTTTTACAGTTAGAATGTGTAATGCGTAAGCGTCAGAAAAAGTCGTCCGTCGTAAACGACAATGGCGGCATCTCCATTTCTTTCTTATTTCTCGTTTCTTGCTTGGAGCATTTTGTTTTCCGTCTGTCCTGCAGGCGCATGTTTTTCTGCATGTCTGCCGTTTGTTGAGTAATGCTTTTTGGAAATTAAATTTTATTTCGTTTTAAATGTAAATTGGCTGAAAATGTTTAAAATGTAGAAGACTTCGATTAATGTCATCCAAAGAAGTAAATATTAAAATTATTATTTAGAGTAAAAGGTACGAGAACGCATTGACACTTGAAATTCTCCATAGCCACAGACCGTACAAGACGCGCTGATGGTCTGCGAGTGGACACCAACTACAGGGTGTCTCAAAAGAAATTCCACATTTGATTTGCTGATTGCGGGAACGCAACTATTCCTAGGGAATTCAGTCACTATGGAACGTTTCTTGCGAGCGGACCGTGCGTTGTGCGTACCTGAGTTTTAAAAAAACGGTAATTCAGCGACTATAGCGCGTAGAAAATTCTGCAGTATTCGACATGTTCGTCATTTAAATGATGCGCCAAGCCCTCGACTCATTGGAAAATGGGTCGAGAAGTTTGAAGAGACCGGTACAACGCTGGAAAAAACAAAATCCGGGCGTCCGCGGTCTTCGAGAACGTTCGAAAACGTAGACAGTGTTATTCAGTCTGTTCGTGACAACCCGGACATTTCGATTCGGAAGCGTGCTGTGGCTTTAAACGTGCATAGATCATCATTGTTCCGCATTTTTAGCAACTTCAGACACGTCCAACAGGTCTCTACCACGAGTTCATGTGAAATTTTTCGTGGCAAATTGATCTCCAGGAGAGGTGACATAAATTGAAATCCACGAAGTCCCGATTTAACCCATATGGACTTTTTCCTGTGGGATTACGTCAAATCTAAAGTTTACGGCAACAAACCGACTTCCCTGACACAATTAAAAGGAAATATACGTCATGAAATGGCAGCCATCACGGAGAATACCTGTCGAGCTGTCATAGGAAATTTGAGTGCTCGATTAAATGAATGCCGTGAACGCAACGGTTTATATTTGGACATGTAATCTAATTTATTTAGTGTATTTTAATATGTACTAAACATTTTTTCAATAAACTACTTACGTTTTTTTATCGATTTTTTTAATGTGAACTTTCTTTTGAGACACCTTGTACTTCGTCTTATCCTTGTTCACCGCTAGGCTCGTGAGGCGTGACTATTTCTCAATCTCCGAGAACGTTCTGCTTACTATCAGTTCGTTTGTGACGCCAATGTCATCATCAGTCGCATCACTTCATTATGGGAGATCGTGCGCGACCGAGAGATCAAGTTAAATATACAGTTCGCACTTATCACAACAAGTAAGTAATCATAATAAGAGAATTCACTGCAATTATAATCCAAATTTCATTAAATTGAGTGAATGGTGAGATAGATACGTCGTTTATAATACATCATGGCAAGCACAAACACTCATATTATACGCGCAAGTTTCTACATAAAATTAACGAGCCTATCTATATTCCATTAGACCTTCTATCGATCAGTTCCTTTATTAAAAGATTTAGAATTTCAGTTCAAAAAACTATATTAAAGCTAATTTTATCATGGATATTCATTATGGGTGTTATTCAGAATGTTACTTACGAATTATTATGATTTCAAAATTTAGATTTGTATGTGTAAAGTAGAATAATATAAGAGAAATTATATACATACACCTATGTACACATTTATTAATTAAAATTTTTGCTCATTAAAATATTGAAATATTACATCATATGAACTGGCTTATAAATTGGAAAAACATAATTGGAATTGACTTTACATGAAAATAGAACACCCAGATTTAGAAAATATTTATGCTTTGCACTTCGAAAAAATATTTATCATATATTAGCTTGTTTAAATTTTATATGCAGTTACTCATTTTAGTAAGCTTTGACTTACTGCATTGTGGATTATTACTTTCTATGATCATAATTAGCATAAATCAAGAACAAGCTGTAGGTTAGTTTAGGTTAAGTTAGGTTAGGTTAGGATTGCCAACATGGTTGAACCCCACATTGTCACTTAGGCCAGAGAAGGCCCCTTGTGATACCATACAATTTTCTTATTTCTACCGCAGCAACTCTGAGAACTACTTTGTCAGTGTCAAGAACGTCCTCTTTTTCCGAAATCTGATTTACGTTATCCAGGAAGGAACGCCCTAATAACGTCATTCTCTTCCTACTGTAGGCCACGCAGTGACATAGCAAGTGCTCGACCGTCTCCTCCTCCTCGGCATTTCCACAGCTTCTGCAGAAGTCCCAGAGGTTCAACCCTAGCCTTGCGGCATATCTTACTATTATGCAGTGGCCTGTGAGGTCTCCCACAATAACAGCTATCTGGTCTTTCTTGTGCTGGAGTAGTGTTATTGTTATATTTTGGCCTGGTGAGTATCGAGATTCTGCACGTGATAAGGTTGCACCTTCTATTGGTTGCTATGCCGATCATTTCTGTTGAGTTAAGAACAAGCTTTAAATTGGAGCAAATTCCATACCTTCTATGCTGTTCGCGCTCTAAATACTATTACTAATATAACAAAATTATACTTAAAAGATAGAAACTGTGTAAATTTACATTGACTCAATTTAATTAATTAAATTCATGAGAAAGGAAAGAATTTCATATATGAACATTAACCATTAATTGAATGCAAGAATATTAACTATTTTCCTACATTAAATCTAAATCTAGAATACAAAATTATTAAACTAAAGTTTGTAATACATTTAATTGAGTGTTTCTTGCTCTGCGATATGAACTTTAATAGTGACCCTTGTACGAACTGTCTTCTATTAAATTCCGATTAAAACAAACAAAAATTTAAAAAATAGATGCTCAAAAGAAATGCAAGAAATTAAATATATAAGAGAGAGCCGAAACTCCTTTGCTAACGGGTGTGAAAATAAGAACCGCTAACTTTGGTTGGCACAGTTAAACAATAACCGTTAACTTCGCTGCTTGAATACGCGGTAAAGCGGCCAAAGCTTTTATTAAAAAAACATACCACAAAATGCTTATAAAAAATGCTATGACACCTCCCCGCACTGCATAAATTTCAAATATTCACCCTTTTATACCCAAAAAATAATTGCATATAACTTTTGCACGCCGGTGCTATTTGCACTTGTACTATGTGCGTGTACATATGTACAAGTACAATATATATGTATGTATGTGTGCAAAACCGTTGCCACAGCAAGCCGAAGCGCTGGCCTTTCTTATTTGTTGCCAATACATATGAACACTTTTTTTCACAATTAGAAATAAAACACAAATTGAATACTCTAATGATGAGTAGACAAACTTAATAACTTAATGGTTAAATGAGTGTCAATATATCAATCGTATCGATCTAAATTTGCTATCTAATGCTGCCAGATCGCCATTACGAAACGTATTCTGCTAAGCAGATGCTAACTTCGAAACCCCAACAATCAATATCAGAGCTCGCAAAATATGCTCAAACAAATTTTTATATGCTGTCTGCTCACCGAAAAGACAGAATAAAATGAGGCAGACTCGCTCACGCTCTCAACAGAACACTTCTTTTTGATTCTTTCGTGTCTTTATGTTTCATGCTTCTCGATGAGCGATACCCACGAAGCTGTCTTACGATAATAGCTTGATGGTGACACTTTCGTTCGACACTTAGCAACTGAGCATCAGCAACTGAGCAAAAGGAGCAAAGTGGAAGCGTAAACTTGCTTTTTTGTTGTTGTTGCTTTAAATATTTCATCGCAGGCAAAGTGTGAAAGAGGCAGGGAGAAAGAGAAGGGGCGCTAAATTGTTTGCATATGTTAAAATAAAAGCAACACGCATACATGCGCAAGTATCTTATGTGAACAAATGCATAAAGTGAGCGACAAAAAACTCTCGTTGCTTGAACAAAGACCATGATGAGAATAAACAGAGTTGAAATGTCTTCGCTTTTCGGACTGCCTGTAAAAAAATACCACTTCTTGTGAGCTCACATCAAGATGCTTGTTTGATATCTGTTTGGTTTTTGATAAACCATTTAACTTCGTCTTTAAACTGTATGTTCATTTGGTAGGGAAATTCAGAATAGTTTCCGATTTTTTCAGCATCATACCACTCCAAGATGTTAGGCAAATGAATTCGCTTTATCAGACCTGAATAATGTTCGCACTGCATCAAGATAAAAACGAATTGGTTGAAATTACAAAGTTTTCTGTGTTGAGAAAATGCTTCTTGGTCTCTGATATGATATTTATTTCGAGTCCTTTTTGTATTTTTGCTATTGATTGTCTGGGACCAAAACCGAGTAGATCTCTTCTATTAATCTTATAGTATCTTAACACTTCAATGAACGTGTAGCGAACTTTTTTTAATAAACCGTTAGTTTACTTTCTCAAACTTTGTATGAAGGGTGAACAAACTTGTGCAAATTCGTTTAACAAGTCACAATAAAGTTCAAATAAAATGGCGCAAATTTGCATTTCTTTTTGTGGTTCTTGATGTTTTGTTGCCAAGCGTTGCGCTACAAAAGAATCAGCGTCAATTCATTCATTCATTCACGCACATACACACACAGAGACGCATACTCAAGGGCTTCAGAAGCACTACACACACTCACACACACAGACACAGAGACGCGTTCGCGTGAAACTCAAATTGAAAATTATTATTTACAACTGAAGCGCCTAAAATCACACAACACTTTCATTAATGTAAATTTATGTTTATACGTGCGCATGAAAAAAAAGAAAAAAAAAAACACGAAAATCTCAACGAAAAGAAAAAAAAATTTATGTAAGAAAAATCACAACTGGGAAAGTAAAAAATAAATCATAAAAGCGTCAAATGAAACTCTGAAAAGAAAAACATTCGCATGTAAAAAGCAAAAAAAAATAAGAAAATAAAAAAAAACCAGAGACATACGAAAACTTGTTCGAGAAATTTATTTTGCCTGACATAAAGTTCAAGTATCTCTTGAACGCACTTTGCCCCACTGCGACTGCGAGTGCGAGTGCGAGTGCGACTCGTACTCGTTCTCCTACACACGCCATTCCCGGAATATATGGCATATATTTTTTTATTTGTAGCTTTTCTTCGCCAACACGTCGCAAACTTTTTAACTGCTTTAGCACACTTTCAACTTAAGCGTTTCTTATGTTTTCGTATTGATTTTACTTTCGTTTATATACAGTTATACGACTATATGTATAGGACCTTTTTTGCGGTTGTAAATTTATACAAATCACTTCAGTTCGCTCGTCGCCATTTTTTATTTTTTTGTTCGCCATTTTTCTTCCTCATTTTTTGCCATTTCTTTTTGCTTTGCACTCGATTTGTAATTCGCTTTCGCGATTCATGCATAACACATACGTAATAAAATTTTCAAATATAAAAGAATTCAGTTTGTAGTATTCTAAGAGTTTCATTGAAAAACTAAAATAAGAAAAAAAAATAATAAGAAAAAACTTAAAGAATTGCAATAAAAGAAAGTGTCGAGCACAGAGCAAACGTGAAGAGGGGCCAAATGCGAAATCAAATCAATCAAATCAGAAAATTTATGGTTGAAGACAGCTTCGTCTGCCTTTGCTCGAGAAAAAAAAAAAACATAAATCTTTGAATTATGTTAAAACTTATATCTTTGTTTGTCTGCTTTGAATGTTTTGTTGTCTATCAATCTGTGTATTTGTCATTGGCAAATAAATTCAAAATTGATTAAAACAAATTGCCAGCATTCATTGCTAAACGTCCATCAAATTTTTGGACATATTCTTGCAGATTTCCGTTGATAAGTTTAATCTGACAAAAGTCATCTTCAACAATATATTTTTCATTTTTCATTTTTCATTTTTCATTTTTCATTTTTCATATTTCATTTTCATTTTGATTGTTGTCAATCGAAGCTTGCTTCATGAATTCATTTTCATTTTCTTGCCCAATATTGAATACATTTCTGTTGACCTCAAGCAGCTCATATGCAGCTCTTTACAGCTCTGTCCTTTGCGTATACGCAATATGTATTGTTTTGTGCTCAGTTTAAATATTTATCATACGCAGTGCGGTTCTCAGAATCCCAAGACTCTGCAGGCTTTGATTGACTGCATTCGTGCAGTTGCTTGGCTGAGCAGCATAAAATTGAAAAACGGAAGAAATCAAAAGTCAAACAAACTATTCAATACCCTTTAAATACAATTTAATTATATCGCATTCAGGCCAGACTCAGGCTAAACCCTAAAACGGCTGACAGTTTATAAATGTTAACTTTTCGACTTTGGAACGATGCATTTTTTCTTGAAATTGTACAAATTTCTTGAAACTTTATAAAAGAGATACTTATTTATTTCTAAAGAATAGAAAAAATGTTTTTTTTTTATTTTACTGATTTTTTAAGTCTACAACTGAAACAACTTTTTACAGGCTGCGTTGGATCCAGAACGCTCAATTTGTGGAGGGGGGATGGTTCGTGAACTCTACTACTCTATTGAACTCTACTAAAAAAAATCTATTCTTTTATGAAAATGAAGCAAAAAAAAATTGTTTGTACAAAGCAAAAATTCTGTTGGGGGGGGGGGGGGTTGTGGTAACTTTTCCCAGTTTCCTCGGCTCTCTTGCAGCCATTAAAGCTTTTGGGTGCCCCGTTGTCTTTTGACCATTGCGCAGAATACACATTTTCCCTTAATAGCCGATTATACTGGATTCCCTTGAAATTGTGGAGATGGATTATCTGATGGAAGGCATCTGATGCCCAGCATGTTTAGCATTACATTGCGAACATGAGACCAACAATTGATGGTGCAAATTTGTGGTCGTCTGTCTGATGTTCGGAATTGCGTGAGTTTCAGAATAAAGCACGTATGCAGCCAAAAAATCCACCATGTTGAAAACATAGCTCATGGTCCACTCCAGCTTTCGTACGATTACCACGATTACCACAATTATTTTTGGCTTTGGGCAGTAAGTAACCAGTGTGACGACTTGGCGAAAGTCGAAAGTGGATCACAGATTCGCCCACTTTTCGGTCACTTTTCCGTGTCCAATGCAATTCCTAGGGAATACATCGCTTGTTCTTGCCCATCGTGCAGACGATACTCAACTTTTTGTCAACCAATTGATGAGCCAAATCCAATCCGGCGAAAAAATTATCCATAGTGATGTTTCGACAAGTGCCCCAATATGGTTTCCTTCGTTCTTGCACTACATTAGTGTCAATTTTAGTGGCCATTGGTTGATCAGGCTGACGGTCGTAGTAGATATCGCCTATGATAATGGATAATGAGTTTGAGCCACAGCAGCACACTATATTTTTACTCCATATTTACTAGGATTCGATGGAATGTACTGCTTGAAAGAAACGCGGCTTCTGAACAGAAGTTATTGTTCGTCTATTGTAATGCAAGCGTGTGGATTATAGTTTGGTTTAAAATATGCATTAAACAACATCCATAATTCGGAAATGGGAGCTCCTTTATCGCAAGTCGCTTGTCGACAAGCTCGTTTATTCGCAACATCGAATCGAACGGTGCGCAAAATTGCTTTGAAGCGATCTCGGCTCATCGATGCACGATAAATCGATGGTGGTCCACAAAACTCTTCTTTAGTTTGATCATGCAATTTATAGCACCGGTCGTTAGCAACAAGGCCAAGGAGGCACCAAACCCAATAACATCGCCTTCTACCCACTTCTGGGCTGGCATATTTCAATTCTTGGAATTCCAAATCGCTTACAGAGTATGAGCCTTTTTGTTCATATGTTGCAGGATTATATTTTTCATGATATCGGTGAAAATAAGGCGCATTGTGTAACATCGAGTTTGCATATTTCTATTTGCTGGGCCGCCTACCTAATCCAAAAATAAAATGAGAAATAAATAAGAATGGAGAATAAAGTCAACAGGGAGAACCAATACCTCAATTTGCTCGCAAAAAGCTGTTTGGGGGTTAAATTTATCATGGGCGTATGGAAGTATAAATCTGCTTTATTGAAATAAAAAGAAAATCGAAGAACTTGTTCTTATCTACTACATCGAACTCTGTAGGAGTCTGGTTAAATTATTGGCGCGTGTTGTTAAGTTTTTATACTCTGCCCCCATAGGGTAGAAGCGTATATTCCATTTCTGCAAACGGATTACAGCTGGATTTATTAAAAAATTTTACACAAAAAGAGGCGTGGTAGACCCCATAAAGTATACATAAATTTGATCAGCATCAAAAATCGATTCGATAAAGTTATGTCCATCTGTTCGTCCGCCCGTTCGCCCGTCTCTCCATCCATCCATCTGTCCGTGCGTCTGACCGTACGTTTAAACGAACAGATCTTGCACAATTTATATTCTCCTTTTACCCTTTCAAAGTTTTTCGTACAAAAAGTAAAAAGTGGCCGGTGGCTATCTTAAAAAGTGGGCGTGGCATTTCAATATTGATACTCTATTTGACTGCAATAGAAATAAGTCTAGGTTTCGGATTACAGCTGGTTTTATTAAAAAATTTTACACAAAAAGATGCGAAAAAAATACCGGATGGACTGACATACAGACAGACGGACTAGATTGCTAGATTGACACTTCTCGTTGCGCTGATCAAGAATATATGTATATAATTTATGGGGCATGCGATGTCTCCTTTAATACGTTACAAATTCTTTCAAAAATTGATTATTCTCGTACCAATGGTATATTTTTTTACGAACAATTTATAGCCCAAAAGTACTTCTATATTCATTTCTTTTCGTTTGTCATTTCTTTAAAATTCGTTGAATTTTCCGCTATAATTTTGGATGAATTCTTTCGAAATTGGACAGCTTTATTTTAAGAAATTTAGTTAATCTTCGACAGCATTCAATTGTGAACACAACTCAAAATTTTAACGTCAAAATTATGCCGAAAATTTCCTTCAATGTCCGAAATTTGAAAAGTTTTTGTAAGAGCATAGCAATCCAAATTTTTGGCAGACTGCACTTATGTTTAATCGGGAATGCTTTGAAAATTCAATAAAATAGTTACTCATTTATAAAAATTTTCTTTATTCTAGAATATTATCGGAGATATCAACTATTTCATCAAAATTTAATATTTGAATACAATGCCGTTAGTAAAAGATGCACTAAAATTGCTGGCTAGCCCGGAAGTGGTTAGAAAACTGTTCCACCATCGTTCCAAAACCATTATTGGAAACTTATATAAGACGAAAGAGCGTGTGCTGTTTATTACCGGAGAATTACAAAAGATCATGCGACGAAAACAGGAAAAACTATATTAAACGGTGGAGGCTAGGTATACGTACTATTGAAGTCAATCAAGAAGATTCATTATATTATTTTTTGGAAAAATTTTGTCATTTTAAATTGTTTTAATTAATGGTGAGACTGTAATTTAAGTCCAGTGAAAGAATAAATTTGTTATGCAGTGAAAATTAATTTAATTTGTCTGATTTTCAGTGTCTTATAGTTTTTAACCTTCGCATTTCGGCTCTACTTCCAACTTGCTCGCTGAGCTCAAGGTAGCAGCAGTTTGCAAGCGTGATTCTTCGTTTGATCTCCAGGCTGACATGGTTGTTGCTAGTTATCGCTGTTCCCATGTAGGCAAAGTTTTCTACAACATTAAATTTAGAATTCTCCATACTCACACCCAAGAAGATGGTCGGCGAGTGGACACTAAGTACTTCGCCTAGCCCTCGTTCACTGTTAGGTCCAAAATGGGACATATTTTCTACACAAGTTTCTTTGAATTCAAACAAATAAAACAACAAATAATATCGTCATTCCGATCAAGAATATGTATACTTTTCTTTATTAAATTCAATATTAGGTTGAAATGCGATGTGGTCATTTTATATGAACAGCCTTTGAACATACATAGACTAATGGGTGTGTCTTTAGTTTTTATGCATTTGTATCAAAAACGTAAAAGTCAACTTGAAATTCGGTATGGTGGCATCTTATGGATGTTCGCTTCATACTAGTGAGGTAGCCCCTATTTAAAGCCCCTCGTTTATGTTTTCCAATACGATTTAAAATTTCGTGTGAATGGTATTAGAGCTTCGGTCCAACCGAAGTTATCGTTTTTTCTTTCGTTTTTTTTTTTTTTTTTTTTTTTGATAGTCTTGATAGATAGGCTCAACGAATGGAGATACGATTAAATTGGCGTTTAAATTTCAATAAAATGGAAACGAATATGAAACAAAATGTTTCAAAAATGGTAGCATATCTAATCTTCAGCATTGTCGATCCTGTGCGATGCGCTTGGCATCTGGCCACGCTTTAGCTATTCACCCACTTCGTTTTCAATAGTCATACACCATGTATTTTTCAACTTACCCCGTTTGCGGGATTCTTTTGGGTTCCATTCAAAGCTCATGCAGCCGATATCTGCACCTTCCTTGCACAAGATATGTCTTAACAGAAACCATTTTCTATAAGCAAATGGCAGCAGACGCTCATTAGTGACCCTTTGTCGCCAGCATAAACCAGTATTCAACGGAGGCATTTTTTTGTGCTTCTGAGTATGAATTCAGCTCTTATATGATAAGTAACATTGGATACTTTCTGAGGATACTTTTTGTGTCATAACGTAGTCGAGCACTGCAAGGAGTAGTGTCGTTGGCACTACAAATCCTTCGCTGACGCATTTTTAGATTAAATCTAAAGCGGCATGTTGACTTCGTGTAAATATTTTTAATACGGTTTATATTATTATCCTGGCGTTATATTATATACAACTTCAAATATGACTTTTCAGTTTTTTTGCATTTTGTATTAATCAAAATCGAACTTTTCCGAACAAATTCACTTTGCACTATTTTCTATTGAAATGGTAAGAGAAATATGTTCAAAGTTTGTTTTGATTTTTGTTTTCATTGAATTTTGTTCAAGCCTTTCATGTGGATGAGCAAAAGAGAATTTTCCAGTATTTTATAATTAAATTTATACCACAGAAAACCAATTTTTTGTTGAAAAAATTTTTTTTCCGGAAGAAAGTAAAGTAGTTTTTCATAGAAAATATAATTTGGTTTTGCAAAAATTGACGAAGTCATATATGGTTTTTCATGTAGTAATAGGGTAGGAAGTGTATAGTTTGTTCTTTATGCATAAGTAAATTTAAAATTGAATTGTTAAAAAAGGATGCACAATTATATATATGGTAATCTAAAATACGTCAACGAAATCGATAATGCGCTTCAGAGTGATGATGACTACATATCCGATAGCGATGAAGAAGTTGTTGGAAATCAAATTTTGGAACAGGAAGATGTGAGTATACCGAAGACCGATGAGTGTAGTTTGGCAAAAAGGCAAGGGCGCCGATTTGGAAAAAAAGTTATTTGCCCTCGTATTCGAATAAAAACTTTCGATTTCAAGGTAACACAAATCTCTGAAGTGTCATCGAGGAACTAGAGATGCCACCAGAGTTCTTCAAATTTTGTTTTTTTTTTCAACGATGGTCTGATTAACTTTATAATTGAAGAATCGAATCTATTTGCACAACAAACTGACATAAATAAGCTTGCTAAAACAACTCGAAACGACATTAGGCAATTTATAGATAAATTCAAATATAACACGCTAATGAATAGCTCTAATAAGATATTTTGGCATGGTCATATACATGTTTCATACTTCGTATACTTTGTTGCAATTACCATCATCGAGACCCTATTGGAGTACAACTGTTGGTCAAGATTTTTTATGTGGCACCATGACTTGCAACATATGGGGAACTTCAAAACGTATTCTGCACTTCAACATTAAGGAGAATATGAAATCGCCAGGTGAAGCTGGGCTTGACGAGCTTTTCAAGATTAGGCAGCTACTAAGTAAAATCCGTGAACAATTATTGTTCGTACATAAAGAAGAACATTTGGTGGTTGATGAGCAAATTATTCCCACAAAGTGCATACACCACTTAGAATAATATAATCCGGCTAAGCCTAAGAAAAGGGGGCTTAAAAAATATTATTTTACAGTGGTAAAAACTACAAAATATTGTTCGACAATTGGTTTAACAGGTCCAACATTGAAATCCATCTAATGAAAAATCGTTTATTGCCCTTGGGTACGGTAAGGCTTAATATAGTCTCTAATTACAAGATGCCAAATGCAAAAGCATTGAAAAAGCTGGGACGTGGTAGCATGGTCGAAAAAGAATCCAAATATCGAAGGCCTCGTATCTTGGTTCAACAATGAAATTGTTAATATTCTCTCAACTTCTTGGGAAGCCATCCTGTCTCAACAAAAACGCGCATTAAAATCAAGTCGCCGAAGTTGATGTTTATACTTATTTTTATATGGGTGGCGTCGATTTCGTTGATTCATTAATTTGATTTTGGAAAAAAAATGGTATAAAAAAGTTTTCTTCCACATGAAAGATATGTGTGTTGTTAACTAATGGAGTTAAGTCTGGGGAATATATGTCACTGTTTGACTTCAATCATCCAAAGACTACTCCGACTTCAACTCCGACTACAAGCAGAGAAGCTACTCTTACTATCAGTAAAAAAAGAAGACGCCAAGCTTTTTTGAATTCTCTTTGAATTCTCTTCGAGCTGACGGTATTGGATATTTTTCCAATTTTTTTTTCCATTGTTGGTCTCAGTGCATAGAATATATATAAAAAATGTCCTAAACAATAATATATATACATGATTTAATTGTTTTACTTTTTTAAAAAGATGTCTATGCAGTAGAGGGTTAAAGTCAACGAAGAGCAGAAGGAGCACCGAGTTAAAGTCAGATGACTGCTCAGCGATGTTTCATGAGGTATAAATTTGATCCATGCAGCTCCGATTTGGTCTGAAACCGGTTTGCTGTAAGCGTATTTTGAAGGTTAGTATCTTCTGAATTATGTTAAGGAGTGCAATATCTTTCCAAATGGCTGCATTCTTCTAGACCTTTTTTCGGGATAGTTATAATAGTGTCCACTTTCCAATCTGCCCATGAACCATTTGCGGTGAAGATTTGCTGAATTAGATATAATAATTCTGCCATTATTCAATAGAACGAAATACAATAGATATATCAGAAGTTTATACGCACGATGGTTTTTAAAAAATGGATCATTTGCAATAGTAACATTTAAATAGGCAAATAAATATATCAATAGGAGCAGGATAAAACCTTATAGTGAGGTTAACTCATTCATATCATACACTGTGTCTGTATTGAAATAGATGAGTCTAAACATCCAAGTTTTATGTAGTTATTTTTGCAGTCGGAGTCCTTATTAATCCTTACATGCCAAAGCGTACATGTGTCACTCCTGCAGAGCAGGTTACAATGATATATTTATATATACATATATACTTGTATGTCTCGAAAAACAGTTCAGTCGTTCCACAATATCTTTCATGCGTAAATATTTTGGTCGAATTAAAGATACTCTGCTTCGCGCTACATTCGAAGGGTATAACAAAGAACACGGAAAATCGTTGAGTGCCGACAGATTGCCATTATTAAAATTTAATTAAGCGTGCGCAATTCCCGACACAATGCGAATTCTTTTCGCTCGGCGCTGCTGTTGCAAATTCGGTTAAATAAAAAATGCAACCTGGCGACAATCATAAAAATTAAAGTTTAAAGTTACATTTTCAAGTAAATATTTTGAGTAAGTTGCACTCTAATTACCAAGCTGCACACTGACTTATAAATGTTGCAAAAATTCAATTAATTAAATATGCAAAAACAGTTTCGGTTACCTTAATTAACGTCAAGATTCGACCTGGTCTGTGAGTTTTTCCTCGTTGGTAAAGCTGCTTTTTAATGCAAGAAGTGCTTGCGAACAGTCAACAAGGAACTAGGAGCCAGGAGACAGTTTGCCAGGCGTTTGCACAGCTGGTCTGGTTTGAGTTTGCAAACCAACTTTTGGGCAAGAACTTTTCGACCAAAAAATTAGGGTTTGTTATTATTCTATTTCTATTTCTGTTTCTATTTTCATTTTACACTATTTTTTATATATATAGCAATGCGAAAGAGGCGTTTGTATTTTAATTGGACGGCATGGAGTGATTTCAAGAAGTACAGTGCGTTGTAAAACTAAACTTATCCTACTATGCTATTGAATCAAGAGAATGAGATTAAACGTGTTTCTATATAGTTTCCCTATCCTTTGTCTCCTCTTTGTGCTATTGTTGATGTACTCTATCGATCTTGTTGTTGTTGTACTTGTGGCTGCTGTTGCTGTAGCTGTTGTTGTTATTGTGTTTAATGCCGGCTACGCCAAATAACAGAGAGAGAGAATGCAGCTTAGTAAGTAGCAAACGCGTATGGTAGAATATACACATATGTATATCTAATCTTCAATTTGGCTTCACAAGGAAGAAATGAACAATAGATGCTATCTCGGAGCTGACTAATACAGCCTCTGCCGCTATTGAGGGCACTCGGTGGAAAGGTGGTAGTAAACAATACTGTCTAGTGGTAACACTGGATGTTAAAAATGCTTTTAACACTGCCAACTGGAACATGATTCTTAATGCTATTGGTTCCTTCGGAATTCCGAACTACATAATAGAGTGCTTTTATATAGCACTGATGCTGGAGAGAGAAAATATAAAGTCACCAGTGGGGTCCCTCAGGGATCTGTCCTAGGACCCTCTCTATGAAACATAAAGTACGACGGCATCCTCGTTAGATCTCCCCAGTGGCGTAAAAATAATTGGCTTCGCCGACGACATAGACATTGTGGGAGTAGCTAAAACTATTCACGAGGTTGAGATATTATGCAACGTAGCTATACTGAGAGTTTGCGAATGGCTAATGGCTTCTGGGCTACAGCTCGCTGAACACAAGACGGAGGCGGTGCTAATTAGCAGCCGTAAAAAGGTGGAACACGCCTGTATTTTGGTGGGTGATACCAGGATAACATCTAAGAGAGCCATCAAGTATCTTGGTATTATGCTAGATACTAGTCTCTGCTACAAAGAGAATCTTCTAAATGTTAATGAAAAGGCTCTGGTAGCTTGCAGATCACTCGTAAGAATGATGCTAAACACCCGAGGTCCCAAGCAAGGTCGAAGACTTCTTCTAATTGGCGAAACCAAGTCGATTATGTTGTACGGGGGGCTATCAGAGTGCGCAGTGTGCAGTTCCGAGGACGCTGCTCTGGTAGTAGCAGGATTCATCCCGATCGATATTTTAGCTATCGAAGTATGCAGTCTAAGTTGCAGAGCATAGCCATGTGGCAAACACGTTGGGACAATACAGAGAAGGGTCGATGGACATACCGTCTCATACGTAAACTAAATGTGTGGCTTGGCAGGACACACCGAGATGTAAATTTCTATCTGACACAGATACTAACTGGACATGGTTGCTTCAGAAAGTAACTGTATCGGTTCAAGCATGAGAACTCTCCCCTATGCATCTTTTGCGTAGACGACCAACAGGAAGATGCAGAACATATCCTGCTCAAATGTGGTAGATTTGACCATGATCGACAGGTTCTGGCGGAAGCCTTTGGCGAGCTTCCTACCGTGGAAAATATGGTGGGACATATGTTAGATGATATCCACAAGTGGCGTGCGGTGTGCACCTTTGCAGCATCAGCGATGACATCACTTCGAACCCTTGAAAGACATCGAAGGATGCAAAGAGTCGGCTAATAGTCAGCACCAACTCTACGACGCAATGCTTAACGGCGGTACCGTAGAGTACATGGTGCCAACACCCTAGATTAAGTAAACTTTATTGCATTATAGTATCTCTTATTTTGTATTTTATCAATTTTATTATATAAATTTTAGAGACTCTAAAATGCAATAAAGACACAAATTGTAAAAAAAAATATTTTGGTATATGTTCCGTGCATTAAAATGGGATAGAGCATTGAACCTAAGAAACTCACTGTTTCAACTACTCCTTGGTGTCTGATTATTGCAATGGATTTAAGTTTCATACAATGTCATGAAAATGCCCAAAAAATTTGGTTAATAAGCGCCAAATACTACTTTGAAGTTGTTTATCGATTACTCTTTTACAGTAGTCGATGGTACTTGACATAAACTTGAGAGCCATCCGAGAGCTGCACCTTCGTACAGCAACGCACATTTCTTTAGTGGTTCAATAACTAAAGAAGAAGGAATAATTGAAATAACAAAAAAACAGGAAACGATTGCGAACGTGCACAAACAAATAGTAAAATGTATGTCTGTATATTGTTTGACACTCTCTGTAGCCTAAACGCTCGATAGAAATTAACATATTGGACATCGTTAGGTTCATGTTTTGGTATAAGGTTTTGTACTGGCTCCAATATATTTCGGTATTCGATTTCGGTACCGCTCTTCGATTTTAGTTTCTGTGACAATATCAATATCGAAATTCCAAAGACCATATATCGAATTAATAACGTGTTATTTAAATTTTTTGAAATTCACTATTTTTTAATCAAGAGTAAGCAAAAACACAAACATACTTAAATTTTTAGACTCTTCTTCTCACACAGTGTGACTAGTATTATAAGTTTGTCAAGGAGTTTGTAACTCATTTAACGAAGCATTGGAGATCTCATTCTTGATCAGCTTCACGGGACGGATCGAATTACCCATGTCAGTTTGTCTGTCTGTCTGTCTGTCTGTCTGTCTGTTTGTCCCCTGTCTGTGTGAATCAAAACTAATCCCTGAGTTGTTAAGATATCGATCTTAAATTGGGAATGAATACTTTTTATGTTCCTAGGCGGAACATATGTCACAACTAGCATGCGAAGCCCACTTTAAGGGAAGATTACCATACAAACCTACTTTTCCAGACGTTTCAAATGTAGATTTAAAAAAAACTTAACGCCTGAAAACAAACTCTCCACGTATAATCGCCTAGTTGGAACTGCGAGAGTAACTTTTGCTAATTCGAATAGATTTGGGGAATTTGTGGAATTTTCTATTATTATTATTATTGATATTCTATTGATATTTTGGGTAAAAGGTTTCGGTTTTTCCGGTTTTGGAATCGGTTAATTTCAGTTAACGGTTCCGGTTTCATAATACCCCAATTAAAGGTGGGCGCGGGCCGTACCTTTCATGTCATTTGAACTGGAAAGAATTACCTTTGTCTCAAAGTTTGGAAATTATACAACTTCGAATGTTATTTACTCTACACGTCAAACGCAAGTAAATAAGAAAATGTCGGCGTTGTAGCAGCCTGATATCGCTATGATATCGATCTTTTTTTTTCACCGAATTTGATGAAAACGGTGTGATCTAGTTTTATTTTTAACAAGACGGCACAACTTGCCATATATCTGGCGTAACAATGGATTTATGACTTGCTTATCAACAGACAGTTTTCTTTTTAGATTCTAGTGTTAGACTGTGCTTTTTCGTGTCTTCGGGGCTCATGTTGGACCATGTCTAAAAAATCAGGAACGCGACCATCTGTGCCCTGAATAGATCATAAAAAATACGTAAACAGCTAGATTCGGATTTCAGACAACCGTTCGCCAGACGTTCCATAAAACTGTCGTAGTAAAAATAGTTGCGTACAAACTCGTATGTAGTTTCTGGGTAAAAACTCTTGCATAATTGTTGTAAGCACTGTTCTAGCCGAATCGACGCAGCGGGAATGGCGACGCATTGAGTTCAGTTTAGTTGAGTGCATAAAGTGCAAAAGTTTCCTGAATAGTTTTGATTAAACTTGTGTCCAAAAAAATTGCACAATGTCATTGGCGTTCGTGTACTGTTGCTTTTGTTATAATTTTGTTTTCGACTATTCTGTGGTGTGCGCTGCAGTTACAGTTCGACTTCAGCTCTCCATATCTCTTTCTACCCTGCATCTATTTCCATTTTTTAGTGCTCCATTCTAAAAAATATATTTTGCTTTATTTGGCTCTGGAAAATGTTTCATAAACAATTCACCTGAGCCATTTGCGACTTTCCCTCGATTGCCGCCTCTGTGGTGGGCAGCAATAGTCTGCGAGGAGTGTTCGTGGTTAACAAAAAAGTTTTAGCCAAATTTATATGTACTTTATTTTTACAGTATATATATTTTCCTACCGTTTCCATACTCTTTCCATCCTTATTCCCATCTGCTGTTGGTTGTGTCATTTTAGTAGCTTGCTCTGCATTTATCTTCGTTCTGTGCACACTGAGAACGGCAAAAGCAACTTCAGTAGGGACGACAGTTGTGCTGCACAGCCAACCTCAAACGCATCCCTTAGGCCTCCTCCCTAAAGCGGCTCTTGTTAATAACTGCATTTAGTTTTGTCTTTGCCATTAAAAAATATTAGCAAGTCGAAAGTTTTGCATCTGAAGCATATTTCATTTTGGTTTAATGTAATGTCGACTTTTTTGTATATTAACTAAAGTGAAGTGAAATTGTGGTAAGAAGTTGTGGCGACGTATGCTGCTGACAGGTAAAATTTATTTTCTGGTCTAAACTCATTCAGCTTTGGTTTCGAATTCATTCATTTTATTTTTGGAGATTGGGCAACTGACTGTAAGTAATTTTTCTTATTTTTTTGGTTCTAATTTAAAGTTTATATTCAAAACAATAAAGATGTACAACTTGGAGTGAGTGTTGCACCGTTTGAAAAAGTTTGTAAATTTTCTTCTTAATAAAATAAAATAAAATAGGTCTTAAATTGAAGTTTAGAATTTATTGTTTTTCTGATTGCTAAATAAATATGTATATAAATAGTTAGGAAGGCAGACGAACGGGTATACAGTGAACACTGTTTAAGTTGGAAATTGTATGCGAATTCAAGGTATTTCGGTGTAAACGATGTTTTATTATCATTAATAAAAACCAGTTGAATATATTGATAAAATTGTATATCATTAACATATGAAGTCTTGATAGGCTGGCAAGGTAATTTTGCACATACACTTCTTTTTATTGCAGTTTAATAGAATATCAAGATAGTCCCGCCACGCCCATTTTTTGGAGTAGCCCCCATACAAACCCACCGTGCAAGGTTCTGTTTTTTATAAAAAGAATTCTGCATTTAAATCAATATTAGCTTGAAAAATGATTGATTTTCTGGTCCCGCCCACTTTTTGAGGTAGTCCCATATGAACCCACAGCTTACTTTTATGCATTTGTATGGAAAACGTCAATATCAACTTGAAATTCGATATGGCGGCGTCTTACCCCACTTTTTGGAGTAAACCACCACTTTTATGATTTACAATACTATCAATAATTAAAATTTCGCGTGAATGGTATTAGAGACTCGGTTCAACCGAAGTAAACTTTTTTCTAGTTTGTTATCGAAACAAATGAATTAAGGAATCGGTATTAAAATGTTGTGTGAAAAATGAAATTAAACACACTTAAAATGTTGACTGTGGCATTTGGCGAGCCTACTTTGATCAACAAAATGTTTATGTGGTATAGACACTTCACAGAAGACCGAAAAGATATTAATGAACGCCCTGGGCGTTTCAGCACAACTTATGAAAACAGTAAAGCAGTGAAACAAATTATTAGTTATGGGGAACCACTCAATCACTATTAGAGAAGTTGCTGAGGATGTCATATATGGCATATGGGTTGGCTCATGCCATGCATTTTCGGATGTTTTGGGCATTACACGTAAGGGAACGAAGTTTCTTGCGAATTTGCAAAATTTGACCAAAAGAAACGTCGTATAAGCATCGCTCCGGAGCATTTGAATAACGTTAAGGACCATCCATTTTTTTCCAAAGAATCATAACTGGTGACGAACCATGGGTATATGGTTATGACATCGAAACCAAAGTTCAATCATCCCAATGGAAGCGGCCAAGAGATCGAAGACCAAAATAGCACGCCAAGTTCGGTGAAATGTGAAGGTTTTGCTCACTGTTTTCTTCGATTACAATGGCGTGGTAAGTCGTAAGTTCTTGCCAGAAGGTGGTATGCCAATTAGGAATATTAAGTTCCAGTTATTTGACGATTGCACGATTTGTGGAAAACAGTTCACAATGGTGCTTATGCTCACACATCGTTGCTTGTTCGTGATTTTTTTTACCAAATACAATACTGACCGAAAACTGAAAAAGATGGCGTTTTGCTACGATTGAGGAAATAAAATGCTGGAAGATTTCAAGGCAATACCAAAAAAACGCATATCAGAAGTAATGCGAAGAATGGTAAAAGCGCTGGTGTAACTGTATTATATCTGAGTGGGATTACTTTTGAAGGAAACGAAATAGTTATTGATGAATAAATAAATATTTTCGAGAACAATAAAAGGTCTCCTTCTTTTTTATAAACATATATTTTGTCGTAACATTTTAAGGTGTTTAGAATCGAAAATTGTATTGAAGGGATTAATTAATAGATGTACGGAAATGAAAAATGTTGGAAATATTTTGTGCTATTTTAGCTTAAAACTTAATATTGAACTTCACTTTAAACTTAGTACTTACTTACAATTTACACATAGTTCTTACATATTCTTTTTTAATTGCGCTGCTCTTCGTTCGTCAATTGTTTGAAAACTAAGTAGCAAATACATAACTTTATTATTCGTGTATATAGTTGAGTTTCGATCAAGATTCGGACCTAGCAATATTAAAATATGTCTACAGCAGCCGATGGAATAAAATTTAAAAATGCAAACAAACAGTTAATGTGGGTGCAACATGCTTGACGGGCAAGCTACACAGTCTTAGCCAAGCTTAAATGTTACACTTGTTCGATGGCTGCTATTTATATTTCGGAATTCTGCAGCCAAAACATATATTTTTAATCAAAAATTGCTTTATTGTTTTTTTGAAAATATTCTAAATTATGATTAATCACATTTGCATCAAAATTTTCATTGATCGGGGTGAAAAAATCTTTGAGAAAGCCAAATGTTCATGTTATATTTTTGTAATGCTTCTTATACTAATGCCCAAGGAAACGACTCACAATATGATACGCTCTGGTAAACGAAATTTGTCCTTCAACGAATGATGATCGCAATTAAACTCCGAGTGCCGTAGGTACATACTGGTCCTTGAAGAATACGAGGGCTGCTATTTATATTTCGGGAACTGGCAACACTAATGTCAAAAGCTAAAATCTGGCAACACCATAATAAAGTTTGACATTTTTTGGCATAAACATACTCACAAAGTTTTGACGTACATTTTCTATTTGTTTCGTTTACAGTGAGTTAAGCAAAGCAATTTGACCAAAAATGGAAATTTCAAGAGAAGGTTTTCGTTGGATTATTTTTCACAACTTTCGACGTGGATTATCTCAACAAGAATGTGTCAATGAACTCAGTTCTTTGTATGGCGATATAGCACCATCAAAAAGCACAGTATATCGCTGGTATACTGAATTCAATCGTGGTCGTAGTTCGGTCGCCGACGAATTCCGTGAAGGTCGTCCAAAATCGGTTGTTGTGCCCAAAAACATCGATGCAGTCCGTGAACTGATAATGCAAGATCGTCTTGTGACATAGAGGCATCCTTGCACATTAGTTCCACTTCAATACATTCGATTTTGCATGAACACATAGCTGTAAAAAAAATTTGCTCTCGTTAGATACCCCGTTAATTTATCAATCGCTCGAAAAAAGGCTCGCGTCGATTGGTCTAAGGAATGATTAAAAAGTTCGACCAGTTGACGAATCATGGATATGTGCGTATGAGCCGGAAACAAAACAGCAATCAACCGTGTGTGTATTCCAAGACGAGCCAAATCCAACAAAAGTTGTTCGTGGAAGAAGCACAGCGAAGCAAATGATCACCTGTTTTTTCGCCTGTTTTTTCGGCCACTGTTCCGCTTGAGCAACGTAGGACGGTCAATTCTGAGTGGTACAGCGTCCATTTGTTTGCCGGAAGTCTTCGGAGAAATTCGTAAAACGACAATGCGAACTCTCACACATCTCGTCAAACAAGTGCATTTTTGAGCAGTCAAAACATCGAATTAATGACTCATCCTCCGTACAGTCCTGATTTGGCACCCAATGACTTCTTCTTGTTCCCGAGTATTAAAGGTAAACTGCGTGGTCAACGATTTACGAGCGCCGAAGAAGCAGTTGAAGCGTTCAAAAACCATGTTTTGGAGGTGTCTCAAGAGGAATGGCAAAACTGATGTGACAAATGGTTTGAACAAATGCAAAAGTGTATTGATCATCAAGGGGAATATTTTGAAAAACAATAAAGCCATTTTCATTTAAAAGTACTTTTTATTATTTGCTATTCCCGAAATATAAACTATTTATTTTTTACATCATATCGCTTTTTATCATTTTTTATACCATTCACACATATAGTGGAATCAGTTTGTCTGGCCCCATAAATATATATTCATATATATATATATATATATATATATATATATATATATATATATATATATATATATATATATATATATATATATATATATATATATATATATATATATATATATATATATATATATATATATATATATATATATATATATATATATATATATATATATATATATATATATATATATATATATATATATATATATATATATATATATATATATATATATATATATATATATATATATATATATACTCTCTCTCTCTCTCTCTCTCTCTCTCTCTCTCTCTCTCTCTCTCTCTCTCTCTCTCTCTCTCTCTCTCTCTCTCTCTCTCTCTCTCTCTCTCTCTCTCTCTCTCTCTCTCTCTCTCTCTCTCTCTCTCTATATATATATATATATATATATATATATATATATATATATATATATATATATATATATATATATATATATATATATATATATATATATATATATATATATATATATATATATATATATATATATATATATATATATATATATATATATATATATATATATATTCTTGATGTCCATCCGTCCAACCACTAATTATAAAAGATTTTAAGAATACTGCTATCCCTAAGTTCTCCAGCTTATATCTTATACTTCGTGATGCGATGGAACTCTCAGTCCCACAGATAACAATTTACGAAAAAGGTTTAGTTCCACTTACAGACTTAACATTAAAAATGATCACTCGAAAGAACTCATTGAGAAGGCGCGTTTATCGTACTGCTGACAACTTACTGAAAGCTCAAATCAAAAACATATCTAAAATAATTGATGAACAAATTCGTATCAGTACTGAGAGCTTCTGGACTAAGACATTTAGTAGTATAAAAATGAACAACGAGACTATCAAGCAATTGAAAACCTTATCTGGAGTAAAACGATTCTTCGATGTTAGAGCACTTAATATAAATGACGCAGTGATTGAAGATAAGAAAGATATTGTCAACATCCTAGCTAACCAGTTTGAAGCCGTACACAAACAGAACCTTCGAATGGGGGATCCAGAACACAATAATCTGATTATCGATAGAATAAACCAAATAATAAATCTTCCACCAATTTTTCAATTTACCAACTCACATGATGCGCTCAAGTCAAATGGAGATAATCGTAATGAAGTCTATAGTGAATTTTTAAATGTAGAGGAACTGGAAGGAATTCTAAAATTTAGAAATAATAAGAAATCAGCAGGTAATGATTAACTCCAATGTGTCTCCTGAAAAAGATCCCACTTTCTGTGAAGAAGCAACTTGTAATTTTATTCAACAACATGTTCAATAATGCTTTCATCCCACCGATTTGGAAGCAGGCGAAAATATGTGCAATCCTGAAACCATCTAAAGATCCAATGTCACCAGAGAGTTATCGTCCCATCTCATTGATTCCAAATGTATCTAAAGTCTACAAGGCTTTCATACACCTAAAAATCATCTCATATAACGATGATAACAACATTTTCAAAGACAATCAATTTGCTTTTCGAAGAGGGCTGTCAACAAATCACGCACTAGGTGTCTTCACATCAGATGTAGCTGCCAACCTAAATAGAAGATACGGTACCATTGCTGTTGGGATAGATACTGAAAAATCCTTTGATACACCGTGGAAAAGTGGAATAATCTATAAAATGCTGGAAACTTTTAAATTTTCGCCTCACCTATGTCATGTCATACATAACCACTTGGAAAATAGAACATTCTTTGTCCAACACAATGAATATAAATCAGAAGTAAAAACCATAGCCGAAGGTGTCCCACAAGGGTCTATTTTAGGGGCCATTATTATTTAATCTATTCTTTGCTGACCTACCTGTTCCAGATAATAACATAACGAAGACACTTGGTTATGCAGACGACATCCTGGTATATGCAACACATCCTAAACTGTCAGTAGCTGAGACTAAACTGAACGCTTACCTATGCACATACACTGATTTTACAAACAAATGGGAAATAAAAACAAATAAAGGCAAATTTTAAGCTATAAAAATTTCAAATAAATTCTCATATAAAAATGCAAGAAAGTTTAAAGTAAAACTCAAACTTGGTAATACTCTAATAAAAAATATCAGCACAATGAAATATCTAGGTCTTTATATTAACAATAAATTCTCATTTAAACAACATATCAAAGCAATAATCTGGAAATGTAACTTTGCACTATCTCTGTATTTTAAAATTCTAAGAAAAAGTTGTAAATTGGAAAGTAGAATCAAATTAATCTTTTATAAAATGATGATACGATCATTAATTAGCCATGCTTATCCATCTTGGTTTAATATAAGTCCGAATGAAATGGAATCGCTTAGAGTTCAAGAAAGAAAATGTTTAAGATACTGTTCTGGAATTAATAGAGAAGAGAATGATTTTAAATATGTCAAAATAATAGAGTTATATGAAAAATGTAAAATTATTAGAATTGATAACTTCTTAATTAAAGCTGCTCTAAAATTTTACAACTCCTTGAATAATGTTGAAAATGATTTGATAAGAAATATTGTAAATCAAGAAGTTAACTTAAATGACAAAATTTGCTCTATAAAAATAAGACTGTAAAATTATCTAAAGAAACAACTTGAAAAAAGCTGTCTCAAAAGAAAGTTCACATTCAAAAAATCGATAAAAAAAAAGTAAGAAGTTTATTGAAAAAATGTTTTATTACATATTAAAATACACACTTTGGGAATTTATTTCTTAAAATTGATATTGTCCAAATGTAAACCGTTGCTTTCACGGCATTCATTTAATCGAGCACTAAAATTTCCTATGACGGATCGGCCTGTATTCTCCGTGACGGATATTTTCTTTTAATTGTGGCAGGGAAGTCGGTTTGTTGCCGTAAACTTTAGATTTGACGTAACCCCACGGGAAAAAGTCCATAGGGGTTAAATCGGGACTTCGTGGAGGCCAATTTATGTTACCTCTCCTGGAGAGGGGACATAAATTGGCTACAGTTGCTGAATTACCGTTTTTGTAAAACTCTCGTAGCACAACACGGTCCGTTCCCGAGAAAGGCTCCGTAGCGACTAAATTCCCAAAAGCTAGGCTACCGATTGACATAACCGCCAGCAAATCACATGTGAACTTTCTTTTGAGACATCCAGTAGTTTGCAAGTTTCAACAATTTAATATTAACAAACAAGACTGTATTCAATTTAATTTATATGGTAATAAAGACAGAATGTCAGTATTTAGGTAGTCAGTCTTTCAGCGTCGAGTTGGATGGTCATAAACAATAGTGGTGAGAATACTAGATTATGTTCCTCTAGATATTCCTCTCTTTTTTGGTTGTTCAGTAGTGTAGTAAAGCACTCCTGGTGTGCAGGTGCTATAGGGTCATAGTACAAGTACAGTACTTCGGGTGCGAGCGCAGGTGCTGCTGTACAGTGCTTCTGGTATTCAGGGACTGTAGTATTTTTTATAGGTATTTCAAAGTAGTGTGACTTAATTTAATTATAAGCCTAAATTTAGTCTCGACGAATTTTGGACACCCGCCGATCTAACCCCTACCTGTGACATCGTTACAGTAATTAAGTATAGATGCGGATGGCGATGTAAATGTGATCGATAAGTAAATTATTAAACTGTTCTTTGTAGTACTGTTATTATTAACATATTTACAAGGATCTGAATAGAGCAGAAACGTTCTTGTCAATTCCGAATCGATTAAATGATTAAATGATTAAACGGAAGAAAATAAACGTTTAAAACAATTCATAGATAGTGCGGTGTACAATCGAAAATCATAGTATTTTGACTAGTAGAAGTGCCAAAATGAATTTTCCCATATTTGTCCACATTGGAGCAGTTCATACATTGTAAATTTACTGGTAAACAAAAAATGTAGACGCTCATGTGTGTGGGAATGGATCTGGCAACACCTTTGTGCCAGCCCTACAAATCAGCTGTTATGGGAAGTGAAGAACGAATAACGAGAGGACAACGATTAAAAAAGGCGATGGGACAGTTGAGGACGACGCGCGGAACACTTAAGACGATTGTGCGAACGACGCAGAAGCTAAAAGACGAAAAGACGAATTTACGAAGAACTTTTAAACACTTTATATTAAATTATTAATCAAATCAAAACATTTAATTGTATGTGAAATAAACAAATTCCACATTTCTAAAATATTATAAATCATAGAATCCAAATAAAAATACCACAAGCATTAATGTCTCCATGTTCGTCTCTTTAAGGTACGTGAAGTATGATGTTTCCAATTAGCACCTTTCCGATTGCATTTCGAGCGCACTCATCAAAACTCACTCTCACACATGCCGCGTTCATTTTTACAAGTATTGCAGCACCGTGAAGTGTACTACAGAATTTTTTGTTTTGTGCACAAAAAATATGCACAGAATTTTTTTTAAAAAAAGGGAGAAATTCAGATGGTAAGAACGATGGGAGAAGTTATACAGAATATCTATAGCAAATGTAACTTTAACTTAAACAATCAAATAGTACAAGCAACAACTGCCTTCAACTTTTGCCATTGAATATTCGTTGCTAAGTTGAATATTTTTTTTTTACTCGTTGAATTTGTTGAAACAAATTTTAATTTGAATGAAAAGTTTGCAACATTCAAACTACTTTGTAGGTGCTATATGCATTAGCGTTGTTAACGAGTAACATATTTTGAAATAATTCCCAAGTAGTTTTAATTTAAACAATTCGTTGTTAGTTGCGTCGATGTTTCGGACATACTTGAGATGAATATTTTGTTGGAAATGGTAGAGCCTTTGGAGATTATTGCCAAGAATGTTGTCCTGAAACGTACAGCATGTTCTATAGCGATCAGACCCACATCTTACTTGGTGGGTACGTAAATTTAGTACTCTGAAAATCATCAAATAATTGATAGAAGGCCGTTACACCCAGAAAACTCTCTATGTGGTGCGCAATATGGTCTGGAGGCGTAATTGGACCGTATCTTTGAACTGCAATCTCGTATAGAAATTTTCGTGATCTGTAATGGAACGGCTTAGTTTTCGGTCACTCTTAAAATTGAGTCGGGTACCAGCAATAAAAACTTCACTGAAACTGTTGTGGTTCCGAGCTTTGATAGTACTATCTCAAACACTGGTCTTCAAAGAAGAGTTTGGATGAACTTCTCGGTCAAAAACTCATGAGTCTTGAATATTTTTGGATTCACCAAATATTCGCACATCGACTTAATAATTTTCAGGTGTTTTTAGGTAAAACAATAGATTACCCAGCCCGACGTTCATGGATATTAAATGATGTAGCTGTCTGATATTAATTTTATAATCAGCTCAATTGAAACAATCGATGAAAACATGCTCATCTTTCAATTATATACCATATATTCTTATTAAATTGTATATTTGCAAATTAAATCATACAACTTATCATTGTATTTAGGTATACGTATACTCATTTATATAAAACTTTCCATCAAAACTGTGAGCTTCGTGATACAGTTTTGATTAGATTATAGTGAACCGGTACACATTCTGCACAAAGTATACTGAGAATTGTTAAAAAATATCTCAAAATAAAATTATTAATCAAAATGCAATGCAGCTCATTTAGCACTTGACCAATGAAATGACTTGCGAATGGCAGTCAACTGAAACGACTTCTACAGTAGCTTTCGAAACATATGTAATGATTGGGATCCTTCAAGCAACTGTCCGGGATTGTGCTGAAAAAGGCTTGCCTGCCTAGCAAATGTGTCTGACTTGCAATCCATTTTATAGTTTGTTATCTTCAAATTGCTTCACTCTATCAGAGATCTTCGGAAACATAAGCTCGCATGGTAGCACAACGGGTAAGTACGCTTAAGTGAAACAGTTTTCGTTTTGTAATTTTTATCAGCATTTAGCCATACTAAAATGGTGTCCTACCGCATTGTAAAGCTTGCTATAATTTAATATTGAGTCAAATTATAAATTCATGCGGTAATCAGAACCGGAACAACATTTTTTATTTCATTTTACATACTCTGCAAAACACTCTGTAAGACAAACATGGCCAGTGAGATTTAGTAAAATTGTCAACTGAATAATTGTATTCTCAGATGATTTAAATATTGATTTGGCAGGGCTATTTTCAAGTTCTGGCCGGTTGGAAAATTAAAGAAGGGAAAGCCGAGCTTACCTAGCTAGTCCGTCTGTGCGCTGATATACATGGTATGCATACCGAAACTTAATTTTCTCGCAAATAAAAATAGAGCTATAGTACATATACTCGTATAATATATTTATAATGCTAACGGACCCGGCGAATTTCGTCCCGCCCCAAATTAATTTTTTGATTGAAATAATTCGAGCGTTCACGATTTCATTCGAATTGATTTTTATGATCGAACATTTGCGATCGATAACAGATGACGCCAGTTGGATTTCAATTATTGATTGAATGAAATACTTTTCGAATTCAATATCAGTTATTTACACGGAATGTAAAGAGATTGAGGGAATCACATTTCAGGTCAATTCAAAGCTTTGTGGTGGACTACGTTCTTCGTTTCCAACACTCGAACATATCACATGCAATTGCCCTAAATTGAATCAAGTGATGTCGGCACACACAGCGAGCGAAAACAATATTGAAAAGTAGTTTTGGTGAACACCTAATTTCGCGTCGCAGATCTGTCAACTGGCCGCCTAGATCGTGTGATATCACACCTCTGGATATGTGAAGTCAAAAGTCTTTGTCGTTAAGCCTGCTACGATTCAAGACTTGGAAGCAATATTACTCACGCAATTCGTGAGATACCGGTAGGTTGCTGGAAAGAGTGAACGAAAATGTGACTTTGCGCATGGACCACCTACAGCGTAGGTGGTCCATTCGATCGAATTATAAAATATGTATAGAATAATATAAAATGTTTGCGGTCTCGACTTTGAATTTAAATTACTAATTTGGATTTTCTATTTTATATTTAATAAGAATGTTGCTAAGGGAGCTACCCCTAAAAGTTGGCATGACTAGCCGTCCTTTAAAATTTCACGTAGATATTGACTGCAATAAAAAAGATTTCCGTACAAAATGGCAAAAGTGAGGGTTGTTTATATGAGGGCTATCTTAAAAAGTGCTGAGATCACACCCATTATGTGAAGAATCCTTTCATAAGAAGCCACCATGTCAATTTTTAAAGTGATATTGAAAGAAATAAAATTTTCTTACAAAAAGTCGAAAGTGGGATTGTAGTTTGTATGGCGGCTATCCTAAAAAGTGGGCGTAGCATGTCAATTTTGATACTCCATTAAAGTTCAATAAAAAGAAGGCTATGTACCGACTTTCCCCCGGATATCTTAAAAACCAATGCCAAAGAAGTGCGCAATAACATCCAGGCAGACTGACAGACGGACGGACAGCTAGATCGATTCGTATTATCGAGCAGATCAAGAATATAGATACTTTAAGGGGTCTACGAAACCTACTTTTGAAAATGCTTTTGAAACTTTCAGACAAACTGATAATACTATTCAAACTCTGTGTGACTAGTATAAAAACTCTAAATAAAACATGAAATGAATTACAAAAACATTTAAATTTTGGTAAGGATATTATTTATATAAGTTCTCAGAACATTTCTAACATTGGGTCAGATCGGGCCATTATATAGTGACTGAGTGTTCTTAAATGATAATTCTTAAAGTAAGATTCGTTCACAAATAATTATGCATTTCTAACTAAAGTTACAAAGAAGTTTTTCGTGATGGGTGCCCCAAAAAATAAAAACTCCAATCAAGTAGGCGTGGAACCATTATAGAATATTGCCTGAAGCTTTAAATATAGATTTCTAAACTGGGCACAGGGTATTCCAGTACGGCGTTCTTTCTTGATTAATTTTATTTTTTATGCTCCTGCGTTCTCTGTAAAGTTTGAAAAACATTTTATTATTTATTTGACTGCATTTGTTGTTTGCATTTCTGGTTTGTTTGTTCTCGTTGCGCATTTAAGTAGTTTTCCATGTTTTGTGAAAGGATGTCTCTTTTTATAGCTATGCAATTTAATTAAGTACGAAAGTAGAAGTGTAGAAAGTTTCCTTTTTATGTCAATTAAACTTAGTTTGCTATACACCTAAAAGACTTTTTGTTTTTTGTTTCTATAAAGGTGATAGGTTTTAATTTAATTAAATTAACTTCTTAATCTTTAAAGAGTCATTTAATGTAAACATTTTTTATTCAGAGATTATGAAATAATATCGGCATATGGGTAGGGTGTTTTCTAAATGAACATTAAGCAATTAATAGCGCTTTGTATGCCGTCACGCTCCACAAACAGTTTTCATAAACAATCATAATGCTGTCGGTTTCAGTTCGAGTAGTCATTTTTCCCTCAAAGAGCAGCAAATGGACAAATGGATACACACATATATTCACACTGAGCCTGTAACACATCTAACGCGAGCAATTATTGAACTGTTTTACAGTCGCGAAAGGGCAGAATGATAAGTAATCGGACTAGGTAAAAACACACAATTCTTTTTAACCACAGGTTAATAATATTAAATACAGTCGAACTACCATTACTCGAGCTTCTCAAATTCGTTACCCTTCATTTGGCATTTGTCATTTGAATAGAGCAAATCAATAAAATGTTTATCTAGAACTGTAAATGAAACCTTTACCTTGTTTAAGGATCCTATATGAACGATAGATATGGTAGGAGGAAGGAGTGGCCGGGGAAGGATTGCCTAAGGGAAGGAGAGGCAGGTGGAGAGGCAGAAACCTGCCGGGTACCAGAAAGTTATAAATAGATATCAATTTATGGCAATACTTTTTGTATGGAAAACTTTTTTATTGCAGTCAATATCAATTTGAAAATGGACGTGGTGGCTTTTTATGGTCGGATGTTTCACAACGAGTGTGATTCCCCCAGCCTTTTGGGTTAGCCCCTATACAAACCACCCTCCCACTTTTGAGTTTTTGCATGAAAAACTTTTTTATTTAGTTCAATAACAGTTTGAAATTTGATTTTATGTCTTTATGGACAGCCGCTCTACACAAATATACTAATGTGTCCGTCCCGTGCATTTTTTGGGGTAGTCCCTATATCAGTTTACCACTCAGTCGACCACTTTTCTGCTGTTGTATGAAAAACTTATTTATTTAAGCCAATATCCGCTTGGAACTCGATATGGTGGTCGCTTCACACACATATACATATGGGCGTGTCCGGCTCACTTTTTGGAGTAGCCTCTATACAAACCTGCCACTCATTCGTTTTTCTTTTGTGTTACTACGCCAACTAAACATTCATTTGAAAGGCCTTTCCAATGACGAATCATACGATAAAAGATATGTAGCCGTTTATCAACAATAGCCAATTTGAGATTTTTTTTGCTTTTCTCTTCACAATCCGTCGTTTGGAAAATAGTTGTAGAACAATAGTTTCTTAGCTTTATATGAATTTAAGCTGGCTCTTTGACTTTTCTACCCAGTTCGATTAGCTCTTATCCACCACTCGTGCATACACAGACAAACACAGATACACACACACACACACACACACACACACACACACACACAGCCCAACAAATTTGAAATAGAATATCGCATTCGACTAGGAAAACAATTTTCTCAGCAAAAATAAAAGCCATCGCTGCCGCTGTTCGTTTTGTTTTGTTTTCCTTTCCTTTCTTTATTTGTAGAATTTTCCACATAACTTTTGCGTTGTGCGTTGTGCGTATTCATATTCCTATTTCTATTGCTGCATTGCTTTTCATTGCCATTCCCCCTCTCACCACCCCCTCTAGCTCCAACACCGCTTGCGTCAATTCTCTTTGCGCGCTTAAAAGTTTTTTCCACAGCAAAGTTTTAATTTCCCCCTCAGCGCGTTGCGTTGAAAGGCAGACGCCGGAAGCGGAAATTTAACTTTGTGCATGTGATTAATGAAGTTTAAACGACGATCCGAAATGAGAACGTGACTTTAACGACACAGTGTAAAACGGAAGAAATATTATGTACTTGCTGATATTAAGACTAAAAGATGACAAGCAATAAATTTCTAAAGGACCATAGGAAACTTAGTAGTCTGCATTGCATTTAGCTGTGTTAATTTTGCCAGTGGATATTTTACAAAATTGGACAGCATTGAAAATTAACTAGTACTGGTTCGTATGTTTCTGAAAATAGAAATCCGTTTAGCACTTGCATACAACCGATATGTTACGAACATACCAGTATATGTATGTACCATTTGTACCCATTTGTTGAACATAGAAACATCCTTTGCCGTTGCCTTTAGGCCGCTCTAAACTTCTCGTAAAGTTCTCGCAATAATATCGTCGTACGGCCTTTTTTGTTCCGAAACTTTTATTGTGCTGTTGAATCTATAATTAGTTCAAGATTAACAACTTTTTGTCGGCTTGCGAGATACATTTGGTACCTGTATGTTTAAATGCTTCCTACTTGACAAAAAATATATTTGGATACTTCGTCGATAAGACAAAGCAGCATCTTAAGGGCGCAGGACCTCAATATCATGGCCAAACAGAAGTGCTGACGAATCATCCCGTACGAGATGTCCCTACTTTATGTCGTATCTAGTGACTACAAAAACAAGTCTACACATAACAAGTATCGTGCCTATGTGATTAATTACATTTATGTGTCTTATAACGGCGGCTTCCGGATAAATGGCGATATTAGGTTATAATTAGCTCTGTTGACATACAGAAGCTATGTCTCAGTTGACATTTCTTCCTTTTTACTCGTGGAGCCGACTAATCAAGTAACTCAAACAAAATCACCAACCAGGTCTGTAGTGACAATTCGATTCATGTCGAATTAAGGACTTAATCAATTGTTGCTGTTGGAATGCATGGTATATGATGGATTAAGTTTACGATAATGTTGATCTCGACCTAGTCGACGCAACATCCAGAATAGCCACAGATATGCAGGACCATTTTCTGATCTCAGGAAAACCACAAAAGCCGCCACTTCAGATAACTGGAGACTTAGTCTCGAGGCTGCCCAGAGGAACAGTACTTGTAAAGGTCAACGATCACATCTGCTGTTAACTCTGAAGGTCTTGTGGAACCTGAACACAGCCCAAGCTCAGCAACTAGGACTTGTATGAAACCAATAGGGAAAACTGCGGCACGCTTCGCATTTGCACTTCCGGTAACTCGAACTGCCGTTGTGTCTTTGGAATAGCTCTGCATCAGACCAGCCTAACAAGCTAGTAAGAACATAGTTGACGGAGTCGCTAAAGTGGAGGTTCTATCAAAGGGCTAAGCATCCATACTATGGTAAAATGCTGAAAGCTGTCCGACACGAAATATTGTTTGACTGGTTTCAATCAAGGAACCAAAGGCAACAGACAAAAATCAGCAAATCTTTTAAATACTAACTTAACATATCTCCCCATTTCGTAATTCGTAAGAAAAATATTCCCACAACCGCCTATTTTTCCAATGAAATTTATTTCTCCCTATGTTCTTTCCTTTTCCTCTACTTTCGTCCTCAAATAGTTCTTAAATTATGATAAAACATGTTTTTTTCTAATACATATAGTGGGCATCTTAAGGTTTTTTTTTTCGCAAGAGATATGGTGCAAAACTTTTATAGTGATGGTTCTCATGGACGGGAGGAAGGGAGTGAGGTTTCAAATTCTGTTAGTGAATACCAATAACATTATTTTATTTACGCATAGTGAAATGGTAGTATCAGCTTGTCAAAAACTTTGTAACGAATTAAAGGAGACATCATAGACCCCATAAATAAAATTATATATATTCATCTCGAAGAGACAGAGTTCAGAAACTTCGATGCACACATACTTGATCTCTCTTACAAATACCACTGTAAGACTTTCTAAGAAGAGACTACCTAGCAGAGTTAGTGTAGTAGACAGGAAAAAATGCAGCATTTACATATAGACTCGTATATTGCCAGCTTATCCTGATGAACAATATTTTGCTCCATTTGATTTGACGTTTTTACTTTGAGGGCGTGACACCGCTTATTTGCTCAAACGTGAAAAAACTCAACGTTTAGTATTTTGATAGTTATACTGCGGTAATCTATATATATAAATATACAAGTGCAAATCAGTCACACCCTATTTAACCCTCTTAAACACAACAGATTCGATTATTTTTTTTTTTTTGGAAAGAATGTGAAGAGTAGCAGGAACGAAAATTTTTCTTAAGTATTACTAGGTAGCGCCCTCGACCAATCACAAAGACTCTCTCTCTTTCTCTCTCTCTCTCTTTCTTTCTCTATCAGCTCTTTTTTGTTTCCCTCCGTTCCTTTTGTTTCAGTTGGAGGAATAGAGAAAAAATGTTCTCTCTCTATCTCTCTCTTTCTCTCTCTCTCTCTCTCTCTCTCTGTCGTGCTGTAAAGAGCAATTCACATTGTAGAGCATGTCGATCGAGCAGCTCGACGGTAGGCTCGAAACTGCTGTGCACTTGCAAACATGCTGACGAGCATCAGTTGAGTATGTTTTTGATCGTATTTTAGTTGGTAAAATTTGAAAATAAGACGAATCAAATAAATATTTAAGACAATAAAGAGAAAGAATTGATACATCAACAAAAACTATTTTATAACTGTGCATTAATTATTGCAAATAAATAGATCACTTATTGCGGTTCTCTTACGGAACGGTCCTTAGAGCAGGGCTGTCATAATTTGTACAGTGCGCCAAAATACAACAACAATTCAACGTAACTAATTCAAATTTTTGTTTCTCTTTAGCAACAAGCAACGGACTTCGTTATGCATTCGTTTATATGTGTGTGTAAACACGAACACGAAGATGTTCGTCTCGCCGTTCGGCTTATGGCTGGATATCGTTGATTTATAGGCGAAATTTATTTTCCGTGAAAATCCTGTATTATGGATTTTTATAATTTTGGATACTTTAAGGATAAAAGGTCGCAATTGTCCACTGGGAGAACTCTAGTAGAGTATATAATACCTCCAAATCTTAGTTAAAATCCACCATTAAATAACAACATTTTTTTCAGTATCTAACTCAGCTGAATAATTATTCGTCCCATCATTTGAATTCCAATTAACAAATTTAATTCAATTGAATTAAAATTTCCTGCCTCAAAATCGGTTTAAGTTGAAACCATTAGCCACAAATTAAATTTCATAATTTCAGTTTACCTAAATTGTCATATAAACATAAAGTGTTTCAAATGGATTTCTAAGTCGATCGGTTTATGTTCATTGTCTGGTCTATTTGTGGTGTTAATTGCTTCTACATCTGCCAATGCATTTGCTGTTGCGAAGCTGTTTCTAATCCATTTGTTCGAAGTCCAACGCTTGAAGACTGACTCAACTCAAAATCTATTTGTTATTCATTATGGTATCGAGTTTGCATTTACGAGTATGTGGTAAGTATCTGAAACATAGGAAAATATCTAAAACCAAGTCGTATTCAGATTGAAACAAAGGCAAAAGGGAAATCGATTAAATTTATGTACAACATTTTTGATTGTGTATATTTAGGAACAATTGTAGCTTTAAATGTTTAGCAATTGAGAACCAATTAGATTTTCGTTTCGAATATAAAATTCGCACGTAATGTGCCCAGCGATATAATCGGCTGTATCTAGATACGCATTGGTAGCATATGGTTTTTTCGCGGCAATTTACATATGAAATTAAAGCATGTGAAAAACCCAATCTATAATAATACTTATGAAATATCTGCGTTTTGGTGAGCGTCGAAACGAAAAATACGCATTTAATTTTCTATAGCGAACATACAGGCACATAAATCCCAAGAGCTGCTGGTAATTGCTGTGGTTTATGCAATACAGAAGCGTATTTGTGAAATTCATGCTCACTTCAGCTCATTTCTCGTATTGAATTTGCTTTGCGCTACGAAATTTTAAGTTCATTTAAGCCGCAAATATGCTGAAATTAGATATTAACCAACTGCAATAATGTTGCGTCAGGCGGCAGAAGTCAGATGCGTTTACCCGTTGGGATTAAATGCGCTCGCAAAATTGACAGAATTAACGCGCTAATTATTTATTATGCCATATTTGGACGTATACGTAATTCAAATGCTAAATACATAATATTACGCATACGCAGCGTTTTTGCTAAACTAGTTTGCTATAACGAAATTTGCGGTTAGTGTGCCGTAATTTTTATTGTAAAATACATATTTGACTTTTGCAATACTCTGCACCCAAATAGTACAAGAGTATAATAAGTTTGTGCGAATGTATGTAACAGGCAGAAGTGGGCGTGTCATATCCTGTACAGTGAAAATTGAGGCTTTATAGTGGAAAAATGGTTACAATTAGATTAATCAAAATATTGTCCATTGCTAGCCACTACATTTTCTCATCCCTTTGTCAGAATACGGATTCATTGTCGTAAGAACGACTTATATTTAGAAGTACTCTAAAAATCAACCCAATATTTGGTTTCCAAGCCAAAATTATTCAATCGGAACAAGAGGTAATCGGAAGAAGTATTGTCCTCGAGTCGGGTAGGACTTTCTACATTTGAGCAATTCCAACTTGATTTCAAATGGTTTTGTAGCATTTGTAGCATGGAGCCAAGATAGTATCTCAGTCATAGGAAAATATCTAAAATTATCGTGCTGAAGAATCATTTTATAGTGTCTATGTCAAAACGCATCAATTATTGTTGGTAGCTAGCCCACATGATGGTTTCATTGGGTTTGATTAGATTGTAGTGTACTACACCCACCAACTACAAAGCTTAGATTCATGGATATTTAGGTTCTCCGTTGATGTTGATGTTGATGGTTGGCCGATCTTAACACATGACTTTTTGTGTTTGGGATCTTCGTAGCAGATCCATTTTTCACCGATAGTCGCAATTCGTATAGGACCCAAGGACTTTGGGTCATTCCCGTCGCTTTGATTTGTTTGCTAAATGTTGAAAACTCAATTCCCAAATAATTCAGCTAAATCTTGAAGCGTTTGACATGGATCCTCAGCAATGACTCCAATTCTGCCCAGGTGTTTCCGTATATTCCAGCTCAAAATCACCACAGTCCAGCTCTCCATAAACCTCCACTTTTTTCGGCAGCACTTATTTTTCATGTTACTGTATACTGTATAAAAAACTCTTTGCAAAAGCACTGTATCCGGCACAAAGTTGAACATATTCAATGATGTAAAACTTGTGATTATTTAAGCTTCAAATGAAAGCTTCTAAATTAAATACATTCTATCAAAAAAAGTACCAGGAATTGGTCAATAAACCACAAAAAGTTTATTATTATAAACACAAAATATTTATTGTATCGCTTTCAAAGTAGACCGCTTCCGCAAAATCAAAACTTATTTCTATGAATAATCCAATCATCACAACATTTTTTAAACGCATTTTTCGGAATTGAGTTCAGTTCTAGCCACGAATTTTTCTTTTGTCTTCTATCGACTGAAAACGAGTGCGTTAAAGTGGCAATTTCAGTTTTGGAAAAAAAAAATCGACCGGTGCTATATCAGATGAATACGGTAGTTGTGTAATGGTAAATATTGAGTTTTTGGTCAGAAAATCGTTCACAATGATAGCAGTGTAAGATGAGGCGTTGTTGAGTTGTAAAATTCAGGTCGTTCTTTTTAAATGATCGGTTCTTTTTAAATTGTCCCGTACTTTTTTGCCAAAATGTATAATAAAAACAGCGCTCCATGACGGTAGGTTTACGGGGAATATACTTCTATTAAGAAACGGGTCGAGCTAATTCAAATACCCAATATGTTCTTGATCATAGTCGACAGTTTAGTCGATCTTGCCATGCCCGTCAATCTGTCTGTCTGTCTGCCTGGATGTTGTTGCACGGTTTCTTATGGACGGATGATTCGCATAAATAACAAAGGGCTTGCGAAGCCTAATTTAAAGTATAGCCCCAATGGAAAGTTGACGCACAATTTTAGAATTTCGTATGAAAAAGTTCATATTACAGTAAATATCGATTTAAAATTTAATGTAGTGGCTTCTTATGGACGAACGCCTCACATATGGAGAAATAGTAAAACCCAAACCCATTACCCAATTTTGGCATTTTTCATGTAAAACTTTATCATTTGAGGCAAAATTAACTTGACATTTGACATGGTGGCTTCATATTGATGGAAGCTTCGCATACTTATCAAGAATAGTATCACGCATACTTTTAATGGTAGGTTCCTACAAACTTCCATTCCACGTTTATGTTTGCAGATACAATTTACAAAACAACAGTGAAAATATGCATAAATTACTTGCGAATTATAAAAAATATTAATAATTAAATATTACTAGATCTCGCCAACAGCGCCACCAATTGTAGCTTATATCCATCTACGTGAGCCCACAAGTAAAAAAGTACAAACAAAAAAGAGTCGAATTACGAACACACGTACACTGGATTTTTATACATAAAGAATATTATTATGATGCCAAAATCTAAAAGTCTTTAGCAGGGTACAAAACCGAAACTGAAACCAGAACCAATTCAAATTAACCAATTCAAATTGAAAAACGAAACCGGAACCGGAACTGAAACTGAAACCAGAACCGATTTTTAATTTATTTTTAAAATCAGAACCGTTTACCGAAATAAAATAGAATGAAAGAACTGTACCGGAACTAACACATTTGTACCAGTTTAGTTTCTGTTCGCACATTTATTTTTTTCTAAGAAAAATATTTTCTTATGCATAGGAAAACAAAAAGGAAAACAAAAACAGCTGATACCATAGATATATGGTTAGAGAATTCCACAAATTACTCAGAACTATTAGATTTATCAAAAGTTATTCTCGTAGTTCCAGCTACAAGCGTCAAGTCAAGTTTATTATGAATCCGCTTAGAAATGGACTGAACGCAAAAACATTTCATACAAAATTCGAAAAGTGAGCGGTGGGTTTGTATGGTGGCTACTCTTAAACGTTGGCGTGGCTTACTAGCTGTAATATTTGTTCAGCCTAGGAATAGAGGAAGTATCCACACCCGATTTCAGATGGATATCCTAAAAACTTAGGGACTAGTTTTGATTCATAGGGACAGGGGAAAGACGGACATGGCTAGTTCGATTCGTCGCATAGAGCTGATCAAGAATATATACACATTACGGAGTCTCCGATGCTTCGATTAATGCATTAGAAACTCCTTGACAAAATTAAAATACTATTCACAACATGTGTGAAAAGTATAAAATTTTAAGTATGTTTGTTCTTACTTACTCTTGAATAAAATATTTAAATAAAATGTCATTAATTTGATAATATGTTCGAAAAAAGTGACTTTTTAAATTTAAGGAGTGTGCAGGATCTAATATAGTCGAGCACTTTGACTGTACCTCTTTCTTGTTTTTGTTATTGTTTAGCTTAGTTAGGCTTTATTTAAAAACTATTATATATGTAAATTGTATCTGTGTATCTGCGACCACTACAAAACGTATCTGTGTTGGACACTTTTGCGGTTTGGACGCTGATTTGGTCTACTATTCATTAGCCAGCTTAGTTTCGCATTAAATTAAGTGCATTTGCACTGGAATTGAGCGCACACACATGCATTTGGATATCTTTTTCAATACAGCAGTTTAATTTAATTTTATACGATTCGAAACAATTGAAATGCACACAAAGCACCTTGTATGAAACGAGTTTACAGCGCGAAGTTTATTCTCGCTTCAATACACAGATACACATGTCTTTATATACCTCTATCTCAATATCTATGTTGAATAATTGTTCAAACACGCATTGATTTAAGCATTCATTTCAATTTCGCAAAACTTAGGCACTTTAATTACTTTTAATCAGTCTAATTTTGTGTTTGATTGCCACCCAAACCAACCAATGAAGATGAAACTTATTGGATACGTGCGGAGGTGCGGATGTTCTTTTTTAGTCATTTGGTCGGGCATATCCTCAAGAATCTATTAAGCCGTATTGAACTTTCTATGGCTTTGTGGCAGCTCAGCAAAAACTTTCATTGTACCACCACCGACCTCGTCGACGATCTAAAGTTTGTTTTCGCCTTCGTTGGAGCTCTTTAAAAGAAGAAATGAGTAGCAGTATACACATGTGAATGTACTAATACGTATGTATGCATGAAGTTCAGTTAGGGATGCATGATAAGTACGCAGAAGAATACGAAATTTATGCTAAAGAAGCATCGCTGGAAAACCTTTTCAGCCAATAAATTTATATATGCATACACTATATCCAACTATCGGTCGAAATTCAACCATCTGCGCCGCCCGAATTTTTCATTTCGTTAGTATACTTATGATATAACACAAATAGAAGCAGGTCCATGTCGAGATATGGTTTAATTGAATGTCCGCGTTCGTGGAAGATTGTTATTTTTGTTTTTTATTTCAGACAGATAGATAAGTGCAAGTTTTCGCTGGGCGCAAGAAAGTTTACCTAGTATTGAATATTTTTCCACTGACACATTGTGTTAAGATTATATACATACTAGCGTACCCGGCGTGCGGTGCATTTTTATTGTTTCACGAAATATTATTGCAGATTATTTAATTTTTCACTGTGCCCTTTACATTTCTACTAATTTTCATCCATCAGCATCAAACAGCTGCTGAGTTGCTGGATATGTGCACCTCCGGCTATTATTCCTGTGTACCTTATTTGTCCTGATGCCATTTACATACAAGGTTCGATCTAAAAATAATCGAACTTCTAATTTACATCATAGAACACGTAGCGCCATCTATTAAATGTTTGCAGTGTTAGAAAGGTAAATTTTTCTTCTTTCGAAAGCAGCAAAGTTCAGTTTACAAAATGACACACATTTTAATAACAGCAGTATTTGTAGGTATTATTAAATTTGGTTTTAAACTCGGTAGAAAATTTACTGTGACTTACGAATTGTTAAAAAGAAACTTTATGATGATGATTGTTTGAGTCGTACTCAAGTTTACACGTGGTTTACACGATTTAAAAATGGTCGTAATGATTTAAATGATGATCCAAGACCTGGACGACCCGGAACATCTAATCGTGCTGAATAATCGCTATCTATGCAAATATAACTGTGAGAATGCTGGCAGAAGAATTAAATTCATCTTCCTGTACAATATACGAAAGATTAACTGCAGATTTTGGTAAACGAAATGATGATTTGGGTAAAAGAAATGATGACCAAAAAATCGCTCGTGTAGAGCATTGCAAAGACAATATTTCAACAGTTGAAAACGATCCAAATTTTTTTGATTCTATCATTACTGGTGAGGAAACATGGTGTTTTAAATATAATCCTGAAACTAAGAGACAATCTGCAGAATGGAAGTCAAAAGACGAAACAAAAAATTGCATTTTCAAAAGTCAAGCATCAAGACAATGTTGATAACTTTCTATGTTTCCAAGGGTATTGATCACAAGGAAATTGTTCCAGAAGGTCAAACTGTCAATGGAGAATATTATTTACAAGTTTTATATCGTTTACGATCGAGAGTTCTACGTGTTAGGCCTGCATTTTCCTAAAGAAAGTGTCAATTTATATTGCAAGATAATGCATTAACTCACAAGACCAAAAAAGTCATTGAATTTTTCATGAAAAAAAAAAAAACAGATTCGTTTCATCAACCACCCTCCGTATTCGGCTGATCTATCACAGTGCGATTATTTTCTCTTTCCAAAAATGAAAACTCCAACGAAAGGAGCTTTTTACAATGACGTTTCAGCCATATAAGCAGCCGTGACACAGGTGCTAAACAACATCCCAAAAAAGGGAGTTTAAAAAGTCTATGGATAAATTGGTTGAGCGTTGTTTTGAGTTAAATGGAACTTATTTTAAATAAATATTAACTTTAAAATAAAATACCCTGCTCGTTTTATTTTACAACTAAAAAGTTCGTTTATTTCTAGATCAACCCTGTTGTTACATTCCATCTGCCTCGAACGGTCCTTCTGCTGTATGCTCAGTCTCTTTCATAGGGATGGGAACGACCACCGATATTGAGAGTAACGCATATAACAACTTATTTCTTTTTAATTACCATTGCACTGAAAATGTAATATTCGTATGAAAACAAAAAAGATAGAACTCGTAGCAGATATTACAAAGTTGATCTTAGTGATCTCGCTTTCCCCTCCCAACATATGGTCGCATAATGCTAGAGTAACCTGCGACCCCTTTTATTATATTTTTTTTTAAATTTAATTTAATCTATGTTGAGCTTCTTTTGCTTTTGTTTTTTATCGATCGAGTTGGCAGGTATCTTTGCAAAAAATTCTGATTAATTTATTGGTTCGCCGAACTAGGTTATACGGTTACAGGCTTAATAAGAGCGTGACATTGAAAACTAGGATATCGCCTGAAAAATATGAGCGATCAAAATATAGGCAAGTCATGAAAACGGCACTTAAAGTGTTTGGTATCGATACCAATTCAACATCCCTACCTACCTCTTTCACTGGAGCGCTCAGAAAAGGGGCAGTATAGTTAATTAATATTATTATATTAGCAGCTATAAAAATATATTCTAAATTTCTACTCCTTTCGTCTCAACCCACATAAGCTCAGTATTTCTTACTGCACATTATTTTAGCGTATAGCTTTCAGGTATTAATATAGATATTATAGTTCAGATATTAATAATTCGAATATTAATAAAATACGTAAGAGTATTGACTGCAGGTGCAATATACTGAGGCTAATTGTAAGAGTGGCGTAAGAGCCGTGTTTTCCAATATAAGAATTGGGTGCTACCGAACTACTGAGTAGTGCGGTGCAGAGTACCTGTAAAGTGCTTGTTTATAAAAGCAGAGCACTGCTTAATGCTGTTGAGCTACAGTCTGCGAATAGAGAAAATAGCACGAGTTGGCTCAATAAAACGCAGATATTTTTCGCTTACCAAATGTGTATATGTGTGTACAATATTTATTGGAACAGTACGTGTGCTCAGGGTGGTGGTTACAGCAAGAAGAACGAAAAGTAGAAGTGGGAAAAGGAGGAAAGTTTGACAAAGTTGAGGAACAGTTTACTATTTGACTGATTTTCTAAATCGATACATATAGAGATGTGTTTACAATTATTTTATATGTACTATATGTATGTTTAAATATCAATGTAATTATTTATACAGTTACATGTTTGGATATAGAATAGATGTATACGCAGTTAGAGACAAATTACGTCGCTGGTGGATCATAACATTATAGTCGAGGCGGCTTCTAGTGTATTTGGGTCTTAGATCATACGGGGACGTAGGTGCGATATGCTCTCTTTTTTCTTTCTTTTTTTTATATACCTGTGGATGAGGGTTGAATATAAAAACTTGTTTTCTTTTCTGTTGCTGTGGCCGCTGCCGCGCCGTGATGCTGTTGGTGGTGCACTGGTTGCTGCTGGTGCCCTGGTTATGGCTGGTGCGCTGGTTGCTGCTAGTGCGCGGTTGTGGCTGGTGCACTTGTCGATATCTTGTGGTTATTAGCTACTACCACGTTTTAGTTTTTTTTTTTTTTGACGTGATAACGTCTATTAAATCGATGAGCGCCGCCACATACGAAAGAGCCATGCCCATTTGTCACGTTGTCACCTCAGCCGTGCGTGCAAGCGATAGCGCGGGTGCAGCACTGGCTTGTGAAGCTATAGTTATGTGTGTGTGTGTGTTTGCGTATTAGTGTTAACTAGTGCGCGGTGGGGTGCGGCGCTGTGTATGTGGGACAAGCGTATAATCAGTTTGTTCGAATGTATGTAACAGGCAGAATAAATATGTATATATTACAATATATTATCTGTACGTGTGTACGTGACTGAACTCCTCCTAAACGGCTGGAGCAATTTTGATGAAATTTTTTTTATGTGCTCATAGAGACTCGAGAATGGTTTAGATGCACAATTTGATCCACTGTGAATGCCGACGAGTGTTCCTGACCAAACAATTTTAAGATAGAGAGATGAAACATTGTTTTTGGGATGAAGAGGGAAGAGGAAACGGGAGTGTCGGGGAAGAAGTAGAAGGGAAAGAGCCGGAAGAGAATGATGAGGAAGGGGGAAGAGCGGCAGGGAAAGAGGGGAATGGGAATAGGAGGTAGGGGAAAGGGTGATAGGGAAAGGGGACATTGGAAGAAAGTAGGGTAAGGGGGCATTGGGAACGATGGGTACAGGTAGGTGCTGCAGGGGGAAGGGCAGCAACCGCAGGATTCCATTTAAGTTAGAGGGATGAAATGTTGTATATATGTTAATGGGATCGAAGGCGGCTGTGATAAGGAGAGCTAAAGTAAGGGAAGGTAGGGGCTGGGGCAGTGGAATAGGTGCATTGGAAAGGGTGGTTGACGAAGGGGTGAAAGTGGGCAGGGGAAGATGGGTAGGGGAATGTGTGATAGGATAGGACGAAGGCGCATGGTGAAGGAGGGACAGGGGGAAGGATGGCAGGGGTAGGAGTGGTAGAGGGAAGAGTGGCAGGTGGAGAGGCAGAAACTCGCCAGCTAGTACGTATTATATATAATATACTCTCTCTCTCTCTCTCTCTCTCTCTCTCTCTCTCTCTCTCTCTCTCTCTCTCTCTCTCTCTCTCTCTCTCTCTCTCTCTCTCTCTCTCTCTCTCTCTCTCTCTCTCTCTCTCTCTCTCTCTCTCTCTCTCTCTCTCTCTCTCTCTCTCTCTCTCTCTCTCTCTCTCTCTCTCTCTCTCTCTCTCTCTCTCTCTCTCTCTCTCTCTCTCTCTCTCTCTCTCTCTCTCTCTCTCTCTCTCTCTCTCTCTCTCTCTCTCTCTCTCTCTCTCTCTCTCTCTCTCTCTCTCTCTCTCTCTCTCTCTCTCTCTCTCTCTCTCTCTCTCTCTCTCTCTCTCTCTCTCTCTCTCTCTCTCTCTCTCTCTCTCTCTCTCTCTCTCTCTCTCTCTCTCTCTCTCTCTCTCTCTCTCTCTCTCTCTCTCTCTCTCTCTCTCTCTCTCTCTCTCTCTCTCTCTCTCTCTCTCTCTCTCTCTCTCTCTCTCTCTCTCTCTCTCTCTCTCTCTCTCTCTCTCTCTCTCTCTCTCTCTCTCTCTCTCTCTCTCTCTCTCTCTCTCTCTCTCTCTCTATATATATATATATATATATATATATATATATATATATATATATATATATATATATATATATATATATATATATATATATCAAGGATCTATTAAGCCGTATTGAACTTTCTATGGCTTTGTGGCAGCTCAGCAAAAACTTTCATTGTACCACCACCGACCTCGTCGACGATCTAAAGTTTGTTTTCGCCTTCGTTGGAGCTCTTTAAAAGAAGAAATGAGTAGCAGTATACACATGTGAATGTACTAATACGTATGTATGCATGAAGTTCAGTTAGGGATGCATGATAAGTACGCAGAAGAATACGAAATTTAAGCTAAAGAAGCATCGCTGGAAAACCTTTTCAGCCAATAAATTTATATATGCATATACTATATCCAACTATCGGTCGAAATTCAACCATCTGCGCCGCCCGAATTTTTCATTTCGTTAGTATACTTATGATATAACACAGGTCCATGTATATATATATATATATATATATATATATATATATATATATATATATATATATATATATATATATATATATATATATATATATATATATATATATATATATATATATATATATATATATATATATATATATATATATATATATATATATATATATATATACTGGAAGCCGGGAATGTAAATGCCTGATAATTAATTCATTTTTGATAATTTATTCATCGATAATTGGCACACGTAACAGTGTATATACCAAGTCTCATCCACCTACATCAAATAATTGCTAAGATAGTCGTATAAAAAATTCTCTTACATAGGGGGCGTGGTACCGCCGACTTGATTTAACTCATACCTATTCTTACCTCGGAAAATTGTCTCTCTATTTGTAAAAACCAATTGCATTTTAAAAACTAAAGTTATCATACTCTTCATAATACATTTTCAACAAGCTTACCTCTTTGAAAATTTAGCATTTACACTATAAGAGAGAGAGAGAGAGAGAGAGAGAAAGAGAGAGATAGACAGCGAAAGTGACACACCATATAAAGCGCATTTACAACATGCCCATCTATCGCATTACGTTCATTCATGGTATTCAAGCATTCGAATATTGAAAACTCACTCGCTTTGAATGAACTAGAATCATTCATTCAATTTTAGTATTAAATGCATCATTTGCCATTCTGTCCGCATTCATGCATTGCTCTAGTATGTTTGTAGTAAAAAGCTTCCAAACTTTTGTGATTTGCTGTTATAGTGCTAGTTGCATGTTCATAAGAAAAATAATTTTGTTATGATTGCTTTGAAAGAATTAATACTACTATGTTCATTAGTGTATATAATTGTGATGGGTGATGGAATAATATGGACCAAATACCCAATGCAATTCCATGGCACAATGAATGACTGTTTGACTAGCTACAGTGTTACTCATAGTCGAGCACACATGAATGCATCATACGAAAGTATTACCTTAATTGTGTATGGAATGTGAACAGAACACCCGCCTTAAGTAAGCAGAAGAGAATGCTACAGACTGCTCGTCTATAAGATATTCTGTATAAGATTTATGTTGTGAAGTGGTCCGATTTAAACTTATATTAAATGTTATATCGGAATCGTTACATACCTAAGATCCATCTAAAATAAAATTAACTTTTTTAGATTGAAATTATTTCATATACTCTATCTGAAAAGGGGTTAGAAGCGTTTAAATATCTATGATTGATGGCTATATCTTCTATAGTCTCCGAAATCCAGGTGTTAGTACAGGCCGACGGCACACATTGGCTTGGCTTCTTAGGTGTTCTTGAGAAAATTACAGAAAAATAATATACCATTTTACCTATTATGCTCAAAGAATAGTGATGCTCTCAACGGTAGTGAGTAGACGTATACAATTCTTGTTTCTTCACTATTCTCGCTAGCCTCACAGTTTTTTCTCTGCAATTATTTACTATCATGAAACGAAAATTGCAATTTTCCCAAACTCGCAGGTTTCAAAGTCATAATTTGAGGCATTCATTTTCGTCATGTTTCATGCTACCATATTGGATCCAAATTTTCCAAAGCCGCAGGTTCATGACGATTTCCGAACCTTTAGAGAAGCAAATGTCATGATTTGAGTAGATATACGCAGAATTCTAGATGGTTGGCGACATTTTCGGTGTGCATAAAATCAGAGTACAAAAAAATTTTCTAGTGGTCTTGGCCATAAATAAATTCAGTAAGGATTGATTTTAAATTGACACTGGTTCTTAAACTTATTTACAGTTTGCAGAAGTCCACATTATTGATGAAGTTATTGATTGCCATTCACTTGTGAATCGCCCAATTGTTAGAAGGTACCACCCCTTAATTAAGGATTCATGCGCTAGGCCACCTCAAAAAAAAAAAAAAAAAAAAACACAGAGGATTACAGAAGTCACAGAGGATTACAGAAGTCACAGAGGATTCCTCAGATACGATACCCCTTGATAACGGTCCCGCAAACGACTTAAAGACCACGATTTACGGATATGCATCTGAATGTCCGGACGCTCTACAGGTAAGGTACTACTATTAAGGTTGTTGATGTTCTCGACAAGTATAAGGCTGATAAGCCCGCAATGTAGGAAATGCAATAAATAGAACAGGGTTGCTCCTGCTATAGCTGCCGTACGCTTATTAGGAAACTAAGTACTTTAACCTTAACTTTATATTTGAACACGCTCCGACGGAGAACAAAAGCATTACGAACGCCTGGCACATCTCTACAAGAGTTGCCCGCATTACGATGACATATCTTGCTTGGTGATTTCAAAGCCAAAATTGGGAAGGGAGGAATATTTGGTAAAATAGTCGAAAAATGTTGTCCTCATGAAGCTACCTCTAGCAATGGAGAGAAGCTAATCGACTTCGCCGCAGGTCTGTAGCATCAGATATCCGCACATTAACATCCACATGCATACTTGCCTCAGTCCCTTCCATCGACTTCGCAGCGAAGGTATGTACTATGATCTGCATGCCTCACGTCCTAACACTCAACGAGAGCTAGACGTCGGAAATCTGCAAGCTGTTAGAGAGCGATATCGGGAGAAATGGAGTTAGGAGAAACACCTTTTAAGACTCAAAAAAAAAAACGGAAGAAGAAAGGTGTGAGCTTGAGGTGTTTTGTAATGCAAATGACAATGCGTCTGACAAAAGCTTTTATGTCCGCAGTTATCTTTCTGCAAAAATGAAAATGGAAGATATTTTAGAGATGAACAGGAATCACTAAGACTTTGGAGAAGTCACTTCTCTACCTTATTTGGAGGCGACGAAGCGAACAATGCTGCCAATAGAGAAGTATTTCTAGAGCCAGTAATTGATTATGTCTTTCTCGTAGAGCAGTCGTACTGTAACGACTCAGAAATATAATCTCCAGCGAATATATTCTCAGTGTTCTCTTTCCTATCTTCAAGAAAGGAGTCCCCGCTTTCTGTCTCCCATTCTGTGTCACGTCATATGGGACTAGCAGTGAACCAGGACAAGCCGAACTACTTGGCGCCCACTCGTAAACCTTCTTGGATGGTCTGTGAGTTTATATAATTTGAACTTCAATGTTGTAGAAAATTTTGTCCACCTGGAAACAGAGGTAACCAGCAACAACCACGTCGGCTCTCAGATTAGTCACTGTTCTTAATCGATGATCCTTTGGGATCAGCAAGCAAGATGTCGAACCCTCTCTCGAAGTACGAAGAAAATGATCTATAAGACGTTTCTTTACGGCGCAGAAGCATGAACCTAAACAGTAACGAATACAACGTCTTTGGGAGTGTTCGAGATAAAAATTCATCGTAGGATTTTTGGACCTATTAGAATTGGTAATGAGTTTAGGATCCGTATGAACCAGGAGCTCTCACAGCTGTTTGAGCCAAATGATAACGTTGACATAGTCCATCGCTGTAATAGGGTGGCAATCTTATCCTGATGGAACAAATACTTAATTGATGGAAAACATCAACCGAGCAACCGAGGGCAACCGAGCTTACGTTGGAATGACCAAGTTTAGGAAGATCTTTGCAAGCTTGGTATTGGCAATGACTGGCGCTAGTGCGCATAAGACTATAGCGCCTGCTGCACCTTCCTTTCTGTGACCATGAGCGATAAACGGTTGTAGTGCCATCGAAGAAAGTAAATTTTTTACCAGATGATTAACTTCTAATATTGAGAACATGAAATTGTATAAGCTAGCAATATACTCGTAATTTTTAACCACACATTGAGAAACTACCCTCGTATGTGAGTTTTAAGGAGCATATCTATAAATGTATTGTTGTAAATAGTTATTACGACTCTGTATATGTAGCTTGCCGCTACACTTCTTAATAATTAAAGTATATATTATCAGCCTGCTTCTTTAGTTCTCACATGAATGTGTGTGTGTGTGTGTGTTCAATTGTATGTTTTCACACACAGTTCATGCTAATTTCCATTTATGAAACTTTCAAATTTTATGTATTTATACGCTCGGCAGTCATTACACTGCTGCACCGCGCCGCCGCCATTTTGTTCTTCAAGCTGTTCGTCCTTATCTACGCCGCCATGTTTTAACGCTTAAGTTCGATGTGCGTATGCGAAAACTTTTAAGTGCTTAGCAAACGTTTTCGCACCGTTTTTACTTCCTGCTCCACTGTTGCCTCATCTTCGGGTTATGGCTTGGATGACCTCCTTTTTCAAGGTTTCCATGCCCAAATAAAACAAATGCCATTTATTTACTTTTTGCAATTTTATTTCGTTTTTCTTTTCGCCATCTTTCTTTATATTTCATTTTTTTTAAATTTCGACATTTGAGTTTTCAATAAATTTTTTGTTGTTGTATTTTTTGTTCTTGAAAGTTATTCGTTCTTTGAATGCTGATTTATCTGTTCTTCTTTTAATTGCTGCTTTTGCTGTATATTAATTAGATTCATAAGTACATAGTGAGTTATACACAATCGGTTCTATCGAATTTTTAATGCTTTATTTTCAGATAAATTTTTATTATTACACATTTTCATTATCATTTATTATAGTTTTTCTTTTTTTTTTTATTTTATATATATTTTTTATCTGGCTTACACAACAATTAGCTTTGCTAATATTTTTGCTTATTTTCTTAGATTGTTTTCAATTAATTTATTTACTTTTTTGTTTTCCTTTACTTAATAACTAATTTAAAATTTTAATGCTAACAACGAAATTCGTACAACAGAAATTCATTTATGCTTTAGATTAAAAATAGAGTGGATTTATCTAAAATAACAAACTTATTCGTTTGCGTATTTCATTTATGCATTTCCACTTCATTTGCATTGATTTTCATTTTAATTTCATTCGTTTTAATTAATTTACTAATTTTGTACAGAAAAGTATAAAGTAAACTATATAAATGAAAATCCTACGAAATATTTATTCGTATTGGACACACACAAACAGACTGATAATGATAATAAATATATTCCCATTTTGAAAAATTTTCGTATTCAACATTAAATTTAACTAAATAACTTTTAGCTAAACGGCGCTATGCGTTTATCTATAGACAGCCGAACGAATGTTGAAATATCTTTATACAGTGACGGAGATAGAGATTTTAGCGCGGAACTGACCAATGGAGCGGAGCTCACCGGAGTCACCGGAACTCAAGTGCAAAGCAATTTTATTGCTACCGCTCCGGTTGTATAAACTCTTAGACACACAGAAAATGTTTTTACTTAAGTTAGAAACTATTTACCGAGGCACAGAGATTTGAATTGTGAAATTATTTTGTAAGTGTGTTCTTAAGTTTTGGAATTATACAAAATTACTACGTATGAGGCTGCAGACTTTTGCCAAATATATAACACAGGTTAAAATGGTTTAGTTGTTGGAAAGCTAAGGGTCATTTCCGAAGAAATTTTCTGCGTAGAAGCCGAATCTGGGAGATAATTGAGATAATTGAGGTTATGTTCCCGAATGACTTCGAAGGGATATATTTTGTTACTTCGAATAGCCATAACTTTGCGAAAAAAATTCGTAACTCATCTCTTTACCTCTTAAATTAAAGGTTAAGAGTGGTACTAAATGATGTATCCGGAGAGACAGACCAGAAACATTTTTTGCACCCTTTACATAACCTCAAAAGTAGGAAAAACACCGTTTTTCGGGTACATAACCTCAAATATCAATTCTGAACCCGAACTCGGATTCTACGCAGCAAATTACTTCGGAAATGACCCTTAGCTTTCCAACAACTGACATGACCCCGCTATTTGTACACCTGTGTAACAGATTAACCCCTTATTCCTCTTTACCAGTATGAAAACAATTTTTCGTAAGTGATTTCGTTGTTCACTTTCAGAAAGATATCGTGATTTGAATTCAAAGGACATAGAACATATAAATTTTACACCTCCAATTTCAAGATAATTCAAATCGCTATATCTTTCTGTAAGGGAAAAACAAAATCACTTCCGAACAATACTCAAATTAAAGGCTCAATATATAATGTTGATAAATATTTCTTTAATTACTAGCGTTCTCCCTAGAAATTCAACCATTATACCGACAACACAATATAGTTCAGTACCATTTGATAATGCTGAGAGCGTTAAGTACTACCGACATGTTGTGCTCAACATAAGGCTGGCTCGTATAAACTTATTCGCTCTCTTCTCTGTTTCTTTAATGCTGAGAGAGTTAAGTATGACCAACATGTTATGCTCAACATGTTGCGGTCGACAACAACCTCGAAAAACATATTGATTCCTCTTCTTTTCAAAATTTACCAACAACACAATAAAGCCACGCTCTCAATTGATGCTCGCCAACATGTTGGCAAGTCCGTCTGTTACTAATTTCAATGGCGTCACTCACTTTGACTTTCTTGTTGCAATTTCTTAACAAATTCAGAGAACTGAGAGATGGAGAGAGCTCAGGCCTTTTTTTTTCATATCTTAGACGCAATTCTTTAGAAAAAAAAAAAATCAAGCGAATATTTTACACAGGCTGTCTCAAAAGAAAGTTCACATTTGATTTGCTGATTGCGCGACCGCAACTATTCCGATGGGCGCGGGGGTATGTCAATCGGTAGCCTAGCTTTTGGGAATTTAGTCGCTAAGGAGTGTTGCTCGGGAGCGGACCGTGCGTCGTGCGTACCTGAGTTTTACAAGAACGGTAATTCAGCGACTTCAGCGCGTAGAAAATTCTGCAGTATTCGACATGTTCGTCATTTAAATGATGAGTCAAGTCCTCGACTCATTGGAAAATGTGTCGAGAAGTTTGAAGAGACCGGTTCAACACTGGAAAAATCAAAATGCGGGCGTCCAAGGTCTTCGAGAACGTTCGAAAACGTAGACAGTGTTACTCAGTCTGTTCGTGACAACCCGGACCTTTCGATTCGGAAGTGTGATACTCATTTAAACGTGAATAGATTATCATTGTTCCGCATTTTTAACAACCTCACACACGTCCAACAGGTCTCTACCACGAGTTCATGAAATTTTTCCTGGCAAATTGATCTCCAGGAGAGGTGACATAAATTGGCCTCCACGAAGTCCAGATTTAACCCCTATGGACTTTTTTCTGTGGCGTGGAGTTTACGGCAACAAACCGACTTCCCTGGCACAATTAAAAGGAAATATCCGTCAGGAAATGGCAGCCATCACGGAGAATACCTGCCGAGCCGTCGTTAGGAAATTTTAGTGCTCGATTAAATGCCGTGAACGCAACGGTTTACATTTGGACAATATCATTTTTAAGAAAAGTACAAAAGGCGAAAAACAGACAGAAATATGCTAGTTGTTTTCGAGCCGCTGTCCGAGTAAGTAGTAAAGTGTTAAGTGTAAGAAGTTGTCTGATTGGTAAATACCAGAGCTCGCAACAAGTGCTCTTTTTTACAGGCAGTCAGAAAAAGAACCATTTCGGTGCTGACACGATTTAAAACAGAAGCGAAAAGACATTTCAACTCTGTTTCATTTTCAAAAGGTCTTGGTTCAATCAACGAGAGTTTTTTTTTCGCTCACTTTATGCATTTGTTCACTTGCGACACTTTGGTTCTCAAAATTTGTGCAAACTGTCTTTTGCGCATGTATGTGTTCTACTTATATTTAAACGTATGCACACAATTTAGCGCCCTTTCTCTTTCTACCTCCCTCTTCGACGCTTTGCCAGCGATGAAATATTTAAAGCAACGACAACAACCTAACGCAACATCAACAAAAAAGACAGTTTACCCTTCCACTTGGCTCGTTTTGCTCAGTTGCTGATACTCAGTTGCAGAGTGGCGAATGAAAGTGTCCCCATCAAGCCATTATCGTAAGAGAGCTTCGTGTGTTTTGTTCAACGAGAAGCATGAAACAGAAGACACGAAAGAATCAAAAAGAAGTGTTCTGCTGAGAGAAAGAGCGAGTGAGCTTTCCGCTGAGCAGACAGCATAGATATATTTGGTTGAGCATATTTTGCGAGCTCTGGTAAATACTAATTAAAAATATTAAATTTGTAGTCTTGGATGCTTGCTATTCCAGAGCGTCACGACTAAGACTCGAGTACAGAGTGAGTATATTACAAGTCACGTAGAGAGTTAAGACGATTAATGACTTAAGCACAAAGTAAACAATACATAATGATTTCGTGGAACTACGCTTAATACGTTTGTAGCTTCCCAATAAAATGCCAAGAGGCGTGTAAGTATAGAGGACATCGTGTAGTTTAGCAGTTCAAGGCGAAGTTCCGTAGTCAGTTACTCAAATAGGTTCATGTTACGATAGAATTATGTAAATAAATAATATGCTGGTGCCGCCATGACCTATCTATTGACCCCGAAGAAACGATGTTGTGGCTCATCCGGAAACATCTCATCGGCGCCGCGGCCAGCAGTTAGGCATGTCTGCGTCGACTTTGAGACGGATTTTGAAGCTCGATTTGAAAGTGTTTCCAAGCAAAATGCAAATGACTCATAAACTATAGCCATCAGACAAGCCTAGACGAGTTCAGTACGCCAGAAACATGAAAATCATCGAGACAATAGATCGCAACGCGTCATCATTACGGAGGAGGCCAACTTCACGCTGTGTGAAAGCGTTATAATGGAGAATATTCATTATTCGGGGGACTAAAAATGCACAACTGATTCATGATGTGTCTCTATACTCGCTAAAAGTCTCCGTTTGGTGTGGTGTCTGTGCTAACAGAGTCATCGGGCTGTATTTCTTTGAAGATGACGCCAGGACCTCCGTTACGGTGAATGGAGAGCGCTATCCGGCCATGTTTCGTGATTATTTGCACCAATCCTCGAAGAAAATGTTACGCACAATTACTGGAACAGCTTTTATGAACTGATCACTCCAATGAAGAGGTTTCTACTATAAAAGCAATGAACATTTTTGTTTGGTTTTTATCGTTATATTATTTTTCAGATGTGTTTCTTTCTCGCCACTGAGTTCTTAATTAAAGTGAAAGTATGTTGCTTAAAGGTTATGAAAAAACCAAGAGCTCATGTGTTCGTGTCTTGATTTCCACCGGGTCCGAACTTTCGCTGGACAGCACAGCATGTACTGTGGAGAGTTTATTCAAATCGATGATTTTTATTTTGTTGTTACAACTACCAAAGCTCTTGTACCATCGTTCATCGTTCATCGATAGTTGTTCAAATTCATGACAGAAGAACTGAAATAATTGAAGTTCCTTCCTTCCAAACGGTATGTATGCAATGATTTGATTCCATTAGTGTTATCTAAACGAATTTCATGTTCCGCCACTGTATTTCTTGGCTGCGTACCTATTAATCTGTGTATGTGTGTGTGTGTGTTTGTATAATTTGTCTATAGATTTACTATCTCGTATTCACTAAGTCCTTTGACTAGCAGTATAACCAATATTTACAGTGTGAAGTATGCCTACAAACAGACAGACACAGATGGCTTTATCTATAAGTTTTTAACCATGCTTAAATATACAGATGTGTGTGTGTGCGAGTGTATGTGTGGACTTGTGTATCTATGTTTATTTAACTCTTTAATTCTTATGCTTACTCTCTTTCTTTCACTTTTTTATGTATGCTTATGCATGTATTTTAGATACTTTGTTTTATAAATTTTAAACGGCTTAGTTTGTAAAGTCTTTCATTTCGTAGGAATTTATATTTGCTTTATGCATGTATGTAATTTCTCATTTTTATTTCTTTATTTATTATAAACTTCTTGTTCTGCTAATGTAATTTGCTTTAGTGAATTTACAACAATTGCAACAGTTTTTTTTATTTATTTATTTATTTATTTATTTATTTTTTTTTTAAGTATTTTCCTATGCTGTTTAGTAAGTGATTTTTGTTGGAAAGGTTTTGAAGTACAATTTTTGTTCAGTGTTGGAAGGTGACTGAATGAGGTACGAAAAGGTACGAAACAATTCCTATATATGCGTTTGCTTTTGTTTTCTTGCTTTCAATAATCTTTTTTCATTTTTTATTTTTACTTTTAGTTTATATAAATGCATCTTTAGAACTTACAGTGTTATAGAAATTTTTACTAAACACTAAATTTAGAGCTAGTTTCACATTTACTTTATACACATTTAAAACTTTTTGAGCAATATAATTCGTTCGCTCAGCATCAGATTCGTCTTCATATATATTATATATATATATATATATATATATATATATATATATATATATATATATATATATATATATATATATATATATAAGTATATATAGTGCCTAGGGCTAACATTTACAGAGACAAGCCTTAAAATTTATCCTATTCATTTAACTAAAGTTTCAACACGCAGAATTTGTGCTAAGTTCAATTCTTAATTAATGCTAAAATTTATTTATATTGGTTTACCTCTAATACTATATGTTTGTATATATATATATATATTTTGTCTATGTAATATGCACTGAACTCATTTATTTTTTATATCTTTTTTTAATTTGTTTTTTATTTTTTAAATACAATAATTATTTTAAGTTGCTCTATACACATTCAACATGCGCCTTAAATCTGTCTCTCTAACTAATTAATTACAATAAAGTATTTTGTAAGTTTTTTTTTTCCCGGAAATTTCGGAAACTAAACTTTAGCTCGTGTATATACTTTTTTACGCTATACGGTTTAGAAGAGAGTAACTACTCAACTCATCAATGTTGCCGTAGTCAGTTTGGTAGCTCTAGCCAAGGTAACTAACATTTAGATTAAATTTGTGTATATTAGTTTATCTACAATATGTTCTTATTACGCGTTCTACACAACAAACAAACAATCAAACAAACAAACAAACATATACATAAACAAACATCAAAACTCATTCATGCTACTCTTCATTTCGTTTTCAAACAATCCGCTTCGATTTGTAACTTCGATTTGAGTTCACTTACAACTAATTACATTAATTTGCATTCATTTTATGTTGAATTTAATTTAATTTAATTTAATTTTATTTCATTAGATTTAACTAGGGAGAAGTTCGATTAATTTACTTCGTATCATGCAAATTACTATGTATATTTTACCTATCACGCAAAGGAAATTGACAAGTTTTTTCATGTACGATGTTCGTGCGTATCTGGAAAGAGAACGGTTTGGGTTAATGTCAGGAGATACAATATATATACATATATGTATATATATATATATATATATATATATAAAATTTTAAGGATTAAAAATATGGTATGATATTCTTGTGTATGTACAAATGTTCGTTTGAATTGTGCGAGTAGGTGAAATATGTTGGAGTGTAATTGGAACAAATACAGTTTGTGGTTTTGTGAGAAAGCAATATAGTAGTATATATAGCATCATTTGAGTGCTACAAAGTATGTAGTGTATCGAATCGTTTGAATTACCCACACTTTGGCAATTGGAAAGTACCATTAAATTAATTTGTCTTTGATCAGTGCTTAGCAACAATTAGACACAAGTAGGGTGCTCTTTGCTATAGTATATAAGTACATATATGATATATTAAATGGACACAATATACAACACACACAAAATATAAAACACAAAATAAAAATACGTTTATAACCTTGTACTCCATTTAGTATTTAAAGCAATGAGTCAATTTGATCAATGCCCACAAATATGGCGAGTATTTCTAAATGAAAAAATGAATATATTAAATAAAGGTTTTAAAAATTGAGCTACATGAAATGAGCAATATGAACGTTATAAATTTAAGTACTGCATATTATTGATGTAAAGCATCTTCATTTTCGCTGCTGTTCTGGCGTATTTTCAACGTCAGATCAAATTTAATTTGGTATGTTTAAACTAGTTGTAAATTACAATAAAAAGGCTAGTTTAGTTTAGTTTCACTCTTAATCATCGGATCAATGGATGGCATCGAGTGTGTTATAGAAAACGCTTTCGACTCCAAGTCTCCACATTTCATATATAAAATTTAGTTTTATAATTGAAATCTGGAAATTTCTGAAGTTTCAGGTTATGTACTTAGCAGCTATAAAAATATATATATAGTATTTGTAAAACATTTAAAACAAAGTTGGGTGGTAAGTTTGTTGGGGCTACGCCTAAAAAAGGGTGAGTGACTCCCCTTGATAACTACATGCAGCGCTCAACATTTAGAAGCCACAATGTCAAATTTTAAGCTGATAATCACTGATTTTTATGGGTTTACTCCAAAAAGTGGAGGGATCACCCCCATTTATGTGTATCATAGCATCCGGCTGTCAGCAGTCAACATGTAATTTTTTAAGTTAATACTAAGATCGATGAAAATTGTTGTTAGCGAAAAAACTTCATATAAAAAAAACGCTGTCAAACAACAATCAAAAATTTTCGCAACGAACTGTTTCATCGAATACTCAGATAACAAAATTGTTTGCTACCGTAAATACTTTGTATACTCAAAAAACATGTGACAAAGTGTATGACCTTTTGTGTTTCATCTAATAAATATCAAATTTTAGTATTTCATGTCGTTTTAGTAACACGGTTTTTTGTTTGTTTGACATAGCAGTAATAATTTACAATTTTGCTAGCTAAATTTTCACCGATCTCAGTATTGGGCTTAATGAAAAAGTTTGAAAAATACATGGAAGTACTCCCAAATAGTTGGGGATCACATATCACGGACTGGTGGAGTTAAACCGAACCGGTAATTTTTCTTCTTCTTAAGTTGGCTGTCACTGTCATGACAAGTTTGAGTGGGATGCGATAATTAATCTATGTTTGACAGCTGCTTGTTTACGATGCGAAAAGTTTTTATGGCGATTTTTAACATGGAAAAAAAAATTGAACAACGAGTTTGCTTGAAATTTTATGTTTCCAATTAAATAACGACAACGGAATCATTCAAAATCTTACAAAAGTGTTTTGAGGACTCTACTCTATCGAGAACACAAGTATTTGAGTGGCATAAAGCATTCAGTGAGAGCCGTGAAAACTTAGGAAACTTGCCTCATGCAAGTCGTCCATTCACCTCAGTTAACGACAAAAACATCGAAAAGGTGATGGAAATTGTGTTCGAATATCGTCGTGTTGGCATTAGAAAGATAGCAGTGACACTCAACATCTCTTATGTATCGACTCAACACATTTTGGTTGAAATTTTGGGTATGAAACGCGTCGCCGCCAGACTCGTATCAAAAGACCTGAATTTTTTGTTTTTGAATTTTTTGCACCTTCCAGCTTGATTGTGACGGAGTTTTTGGCCAAACATGAAACAAAAGTCATCGCTCATTTGTTTTATGTTTTCGAAACTTAAATATCCGCTGCGGGGAACGCGTCATAAGTCGATTGAGAACAAAAAAAAAAAAATCGCTCAAGTAACTAAAGAGTATCCTGGCCGAGGCGTATAACAAGTGTATGGAAAAGAGCATATTTTGAAGGCGATAATAAAGATTTGTATTAAAATGCATAAAAATTTTGTTTCTTCTTAACCAGTCCGGGTCAATTTTGATCGGAAGGTGAAGCGTCCGTTCGTAAAAGCCACTAAGTCAAAATAAAAGTTGTTATTGACTGCAATAAAAAGAGAGAATGCTGCAGTCGTAAATTCACGGCGTCGAAATACTTTGCCGAATTTCGTACTCTAATAATTAATTTTTATTATTTAAACAAAAAAGAAAAACATTTTAATATATTCTAGTAAACAACTCAAAAAAAAAAATTGATTTCGAAATAAACAACAAATCTAAAAAATAAATAAAATGCAAGAAAGAATGAAACAATTTTTTTTTCGGCTGGTTTACCTTGCAAAAACTTGAATTTTATTGCTTAATAGCCCATTTGTGGGTATTATGTGCATGCCATGCAAAATTTTGCACTTGATATGAATTTCAAAATCCAAGTTTGGGGGTTATGGGTTTTATAGTTTCTGAGATCTAGTTGTTCAAACATACCAAGGACAAACGAACATAGCTATATAGACTCGACTTTTAATGCTGATCAAGAAATATATACTTTATGGGTTCTGCCACGCCTCCTTCTGTACATTTGCGCAAAGTTAGTATACCCTTGACCCTCCAATACAAAAAGCAAAAGCCGGCGTGGACTACCTCAAAAAGTAGGGAGATGATAGCCATATATATGAAGCATCCGTCCATAAGAAGCTACCATGTCAATGTTAAAGTTGATATTGACTTCAATATAAAAGTTACTCATACGAGGGCTGCTATTTATATTTCGAGAACTCGAAACACTAATGTCAAAAGCTAAAATGTGGCAACACCATAATAAAGTTTGACATTTTTTAGCATAAACGTACTCACAAAGTTTTGATGTACAATTACTATTTGTTTTGTTCACAGTGAGTTAAGTTAAGCAATTTGGCCAAAAAGTGGAAATTTCAAGAGAAGGTTTTCGTTGGATTATTTTTCACAACTTTCGACGTGGATTATCTCAACAAGAATGTGTCAATGAACTCAGTTCTTTGTATGGTGACAAAGCACTATCAAAAACCACAGTATGTCGCTGGTATAGCTAATTCAATCGTGGCAGTAGTTAGATCGCCGACGAATTCCGTGAAGTTCGTCCAAAAGCGGTTTGCATGAGCACTTAGCTGTAAAAAAAATTTGTTCTCGTTGGATAACCCATGATTTATCAATCGCTCAAAAAAGGCTCGCGTCGATTGGTGTAAGGAAACACAGCGAAGCAACTGATCGCTTGTCATATGGCCACTATTCCGCTTGAGCAACGTAGGACGGTCAATTCTGAGTGGTACACGACCATTTGTTTGCCGGAAGTCTACGGAGAAATTCGTAAAACCAACCGCCAAACACGAATCATTCTCCATCATGACAATGCGAGCTCTCACACATCTCGTCAAACAAATGCATTTTTGAGCAGTCAAAACATCGAATTAATGACTCATCCTCCTTACAGTCCTGATTTGGCACCCAATGATTTCTTCTTGTTCCCGAGTATCAAAGGTAAACTGCGTGGTCAACGATTTACGAGCGCCGAAGAAGCAGTTGAAGCGTTCAAAAACCATGTTTTGGAGGTGTCTCAAGAGGAGTGGAAGAACTGCTATGACAAATGGTTTGAACGAATGCAAAAGTGTATTGGTCATCAAGGGGAATATTTTGAAAAACAATAAAGCCATTTTAATTTAAAAATGTTTGTTATTATTTGCTATTCCCATAATATAAATAGTACCGCTGGTACATAAAGGTAAATGTGGGTAGGTGCTCGCATCCATACAAAAAGCAGAAACTGGGACAATTGTTTGTATAGGGGCTACCTGAAAAGTGGGGCGATTACACCTATTGGTGTGTATGTGAAGAGTCCGTCCATAAGAAGTTAAAATTACAATTTTTCAGTTGATATTGATTTTAATGGAAAAGTTTTTCTTCTTCTTGATGGATGGTTTTTATGAGGCTACCCCAACAAAAATGGGTGTGGCATGTCAATATGGATACTCTATATAACTGAAATAATAACAAGAATAGGTGCCGGGTTACAGAATATCTTCATAACTTAAAAATTTGAGACAAATATCAAACGGACAGAGGGGAAGGCCTAAAAAAATACCATTAATAATACCATTTCATACTACGTGTGAATGCTGTAAAAATAGATATTTTTATTTAGGTAATTATTTTTGTAATCATTACTCCTTTGCAAGCTTCTAGCAATGTTGCTTCATTGATGTTGTTTGTTTTAAACTCCGGCTAGCTGTAAGTTGGTACCCTATGATCTGTTTTTATACCAAACTTGAAGAACGAAGTACATAGTGAACAATTTTCAACGTCAGAAAACAGCGGGTTGATGCATTCAATACGCATGTTTGCAGAAGAAATTTTCAAGTCACGAAGACAGAAACAATAGTGTATGTACGTCGAAACGTTCTGAATATTCCTTATGGCTTATCCTAGAAAATATCAAACTTCACGATTGATGTGGCAACACTAGTTTTGCTTAGTATTAAAATATTAAAGACAACCCTCGTATAGCCACTGCAGCATTATTCAGTAGAGTGCTTACTTTAAAAACATAATAAATTGATTGCAATTCAGTTTGGAAATCATTTTTAGTGTATCGATTTCCCTAATGGTGAAGTGTGTGAGTCCTATGTATAGCCTAGGGTTTAGCATAATCGTTAAATGCCTTACATATACATATACATATGCATGTATCTGAATGTCTATGCGTTTCAATGCATTTGTAACTAATCAAACTACATACAATAGCAGTGCATTCAATGTCCGTTCAAAGCTGCAGTTGATGTTACTTAATTACAAGCGTACGTCAAACGAAGCCAATCAAATGTCAAATCATAAAAATTTTTGGAAAACCATACCCCGATTCAACTCGTACACAAATGCGATATATTATATGATAGTATTTGTGTGTTTTGCATCTGTATACAAACGCAGTGGCAATTTCGGTTCTGGAGAATATGCTCTCACAAATAATTTTCGGAAAATTCGAATGCTGTCCCTGATGTGGTTGTCGTTGTCGTCGGAGTCAATGTGGTCAGCTGTGAATAGCTGCCGACGACGAGACCGTTGCCACCCCCCATACAGTGGGAGCTGTCAAAGTCGGAAATGGATGTGGATGTGTGATGGTTGTTGCTGTTGTTTTTGTTTTTGTTGTTGTTGTTGTAGTTTCTGTTGTTATTAGTGTTGGTCAACGCCGTCAGCTCAGCCTGCATGAGTAGCAAGGATTCACGCGCATTTCGAAATGCTGATGCTTCGGCAGTGGGTGAGGCTGACGCAGAGGATATAAAGTTCGATGTATCATTCGAGTGGAAATTACCTTGTGTAATTGCAAGCGTTGCGGCGGGCGTGAGGTGCTGTGCGTTGACTGCGTTGACTGCGCTGCTACTGCTGCCAGCGCTGCCATTAATGTTGTTGTTGTGTATGCTGGTTGTTGCGGCCTGGACAGAGAGCGAGGTCGTTGCTTGGCCGGCATTTACAGCTGTCCCCGCTATCATTGCCGTCGCGCCCGTCGCCATCAATGATGTTGCACCAGCACCATTGTTCAGCTCTGTGCTCTTCAACGTTGCCTCACGTTCGACGAGTCGCTGCCGCAGTAATCGAATTTTTTCCTCCTTCTGCAAAGGCAAAATAAATTGGAGAACATTAAAGAAAAACGTTGACGGAATTGAGAACAAAAAAGAAAAAAAAAACGGATTCAAATATTAATGATTTTTTAAATGTCAATAGCTACAAATACAGTTTATTGGCTTCGAGTAAATTCTCGTTGTACTCTGGCATTTGGGTTGCAATTTAAAGTTGCTGCGAAACAAAAAAACAAAAAAACAAAAAACACCAGCAGCAACAGCAGGAGACATGCATAGTTCAAGCAGCGCACATCCAATAATAAAAATTGACTATCCTATATAAAAGGGAAAGATCTAATGTGCTAGAACACACGCACGCAATTTCACTGACACCAGCTCACATATCGAATTGGTATTTTCTGACTTTGTAATCCAATCAGCGGCAAAAACTAAATTGATATTATAAGGAAAATTGCATTTGCGAAAAAGGAATAAAAGCAAACTTAACGTAACTGAACAGATCTGAACTCTACTCTACTCGACTCAGATCAACTCAACGCGGCACATACACACACACCCACAAATGCTCAGATACATACTTAAAGAACAATGTATGCGAATGGCATTATATGCGTATGCACTCAGAAAAATCAAAGAATATTTTTGAAAACTGTGTGCAAAATTTGGCTACAATGTTATTTGAAAAGCTGAAAAGTCGAGTAGCAATTTGTAAATAAACTTTCACGTTCACAAAGTGGCTGTACGTTAGGACTAACTTTAGACAGTAAGCTTCTGTGGGAAAAGCACGCAGAGAAAACTGTAGGAAAGTGCGCCGAGGCAATACTTGCATGCAGGAAGTTGGCCGGGAAATCGGAAATGGAAATGTAAGCCGAAAAGCATGCTTTGACCATATAACATAGTAGTAAAGCCGATGTTACTATTTTGAGTAGTCGCATGGAGAGAGAGAGAGGGCCAGACAGGGAATTAAACTCCCTACAAAGACTAGCATGCATATGCATTATGGGTGCGATGCGCACATGCCCATCCACTGCGTTGGAATCACTTCTAGATCTAACACCACTGCATCTAGAAGTTTAGCGTAACACTAAGCAAACACTTCTGAGACTGTTAGTTGACGGAAATAAAGTTACCTCAGACTACTGACAGAAACGTCTCTCTACATGGATACAGGGACCAAAACTAGTGTACATGCCAAGGGACGAGACGACAAGGACTTCACCATTAAATGGTCCGATAAGACGACTTGGACGTCGTGAAAGTCATATGCGCTAAAACCACATACGATTAAGTGGGATACAGATGTATCTTTGACGACAGAAGGAACTGGTTTAGGAGTTATCGGACCCAAATTAAACCACTGAGAGTTCCTGGGCAGATATACCACTATATTTCGAGCTTAACTGTGCGCTATAAAAAGATATGCACAGTGTAATTTAAATAGAGGCTATCGCCACTGTAAGAGTGCTATGCTATCAAACAGTCAGGCAGTGTTAAAAGCATTAAGTTCGAATTCTGTCAAGTCCAAACTAGTGCAAGAAGCACTTATAATATTGGACTAACTCGGCGAACACAACAAAGTCTATTTGCTTTGGGTGGCAGGACACACTAATAACCATTTTTTGGCACTGGGAGATACACTTCACTGGAACTATGAAACAAATAATGCAAAGAAGCAACACTGGGTCATGAGCCAAGGACTAAGGCAAGCAAAACTATTCCTAGGGGGTTTCGACCCGAACAGAGCGAAAACAATGCTCCAACTAGGAAGATACCAGTTGAGAACATTGACAGGAATACTTACAGAACATTGTCGGCTAAGGAAGCACGTATGTGTGATGAGTGTACATAATTCCCCTGAATGCAGATTTTGCTATCATAAGGAAGAGACTCCTGTTCATATCGTTGTAGAATGTAAAGCAGTAGTCAGAAGTAGATTTTTAGTATTGGAAAGTAACGTTCTCGTCGAAGAACAACTGAAAACGATGGTGGTTTTGAAAATAAGGATTACAGCTCTGCTGGGTTTTTGGATGGTCAGCAAGCATTTGATCGTGCTTTGAATGAAGTCCCTCCTCCCAGCGGCCCATTAACTCCTGCTTAGGTCATACTTGCTTCGACGTGAGTATATGGTCGAAGATCGAAATGATCCAAAGGAAAGGGACGGGAGTATCTCAAGGAATTGTCGTTGTACACATTGTATACTACGTATTTGCCGGATACAGTCGCATAATTTCCTCAATGGCTTCAGCTGTTGGTATATGGCCAATCGTTGGAATGTATCCGTTAATGGCTGCAAGTCGCAGCACTCCACTTTGGTGGTCCCGACGGGATATTGTTTCGATATCACGCTAAACTCCTGTCCGTACATCCGCATAAAACTGGCTGCCTGTATAACTAAATTTCGAAAACTTAAGTGGTTTCTGACCTCAGTTTGAGCAATAAGTTAGCCGGTCAATTTTTGCTCCTTCGATCTTCGTCTTACGAACTGCCACTCTGGGCACAGCCACGCAAAAATCAACCAAAATATAAGTAGTTCAAAACAGTATAGTCCGCAACATTACTGCTACACCGTGGTACGTAGGAAATACAATATTCCACCGAGACCTGCGAATGCCTATGATTATGAAGCAAATCAACCCAGACGCCACGTCAATCACTTGACTGTGTCGTTAACAATGAGTTCCTGCCATAGGAGACTGCAGCTGTTTCCTCATAGTGACCGCTGGCATTGCCAATGTACCAGATGATTATATTTAAAGAAAAGTTATTTTAACCATTTGTTACCTTATCTTTGACCTTATGTCAGTCTGCCCTGTGCTCATCTTCCATAACTATGTTTTTTACTTTTGTGTCTTACAAAATGAACCCCAAGTATTTCCTTGCGTTTTGCGGATTCTTGCGGTCAGGTCATTGACGTTCAGGAACCGTTTAAACTTACCGATTATTTTAGTGTCGCTCTTTGTTCTTCAATTTGCGTTATATAAATGCACAATTAACTTTTTAAATAACTAAGATCGAAATTGCAAAACAACTCCTTAACTTTTTGGCAATCAAGAATGACGAAAAATAGTAGAATGTTGAAGCAGTACTTTATGACCTCGCACTCAGTAAGAATAAATGCTTTTTAGTACTCTAAGTTAGATAAAAACATTTAAGATCGAAAAAACTTAATTCTTGGCTAATTTCAGAAACTTGCAATAAATCTTTAACTGTAGAACTGTCAAGATACTGTAAAAATACCTTCTGATAGAATCTAGGAGCACCAAATTCAAACTCATTAGGCCATAGGCATTAACTTTCGATTACTTTTCGTCAAATTGGGCTCAATTACAACGCAAACTGCAGGATTTGTCACGAGGAGTACAAGCGGGGGACAAGCATCTACGCCATATGGTTTCTGTTACCGCAGGATGTTAAGACTCTAATGATACTACGGACTTTTTAAGAGGTTCTGAAAAGAATGTGAAATAAAAAGGAGTTATCCGCTTAAGAGATGTTGGACGAGTGCGCAGGAACTGGATCATTGCTGCCAGTGACTCTTGCGCTGACGGATATTCACAGACTTTTTCAAGAGATCCACTCAGGATTAACTAGGACAAATAGAGAATCATCGATGGAGTCCAATCAAGGAACTGCACCATGAGAGATGTTGATTCCCTATCAGAACTTCTATTGTAGCTCTGATGATGAAGAGGTAATGGAAATTATTCAGCACCTCCAATATAACTACGCTGTTCTAAGAAAACTGGATGATCTGGAACGTAATCATCACTCTACAGGAGGGCTTCAAAGCCGCAAACCGCCAAACGAAATCAACTGAGATACCTTCGGCCAAATAAAACATCATAATGGCCGACTGGTCTTTGTGTGAACTTGACCTTCGATTAACCTGACCTACACTCTAATTACCGATGGTCCGCAATGCCCAATCACAGCACTAACCAAAACCAACTCTTTAGAACAAAAACAATTAATTAATAGCCTTCACGAACCAGAGCCAGTGACGATGATACAAACGACTGCTTAAAATGGACTGTACTATCCAATTCACCATTTTAACTAAATGTTACAAACGTTTTAAATCAAATTTGAAATCTTCTTTTTTTATAAATACTCAGTGTTCTCGTTTTTCTCAGTGTTTTAATTTTTTTTTTTTTGTTTTTCTTATATATGTATCTGAGCATCGAACACATTGAAAAGCGCAGTCAGAAAAGCGTAAAGCAAGCGAACAGAACTTCGTTGGCATTTACAACTACTACATCCAGTTTTCGAACACACGTTTCACGACAATTGCAGCGTGAGTTGGTGGAGAACCTCAAACGAGCGACTGCACATGTACATACTTACACATGTATCTGAATGTTGTCTTTGTGTTCATGTGTGTGTGTGTGTGTGTGTAGGGATGTGAATTAGAACGAGCGCACATTATTGTTTGGTATGTGCTGCGGCAATGGAATGACTGGATTGGGGCTCTATTTAGGGCTTAGGGCTTAGGGCTCGGGGCTCGGGGTTTGGTTTAGAGGACGACTCGAAGCTTGTTTGAATGCGCTCTGATGAGCAGTAAAAAAATACTGAAGGATAGAGTATCTTTGGTGTGTCCGTTCGTTCGCTTGTGTTCATCCTTTTTTTTTTTGTTATCTGCTCACATATGTCGTAGAGAAGGAATGTGGGGTTTCTCCGATTTCAGGCTCATGTGCTGCATATATGCAATCAGCAAATTGTGGATATTTAAATGTTGTTGCGGTTATTGATCGTAAGCTAAAGCGGACCACAACACTCGACAGATGCACAGTGGCATGTACTCGTTTGTATTTATAAGTGAATTGTCCCATTTGAAAGTCGTCGGAATTTATGGTTTTGTGTCCATAAATCACAAATATGCAAAGTAGACAATTTTTAGTATATAGTTGAGAATGTTTGTTGTCTGTGAAGTTGGTTACGTACCTGTGCTATCAGTCGTTGCAGCTCTTCGTTTTCGGTAACTAGCTTTTGATAGCGTTCCTCATCCTCCTTTGATATGCCCGAGTCTGGATTGTATTTCGATTCGGCCTTATCCTTCGGATGGCGTATTACTTCAATAACCTGCCAAAAATGAAATCGTCAATAATTGATTTATATTTGATTCTTATCTAAATACTCACCTTTGGCACAAATATCAGCAACATGCTTAGGAAACAACAGAATATCACAGCTAGGGCAACAAATGTGAACGATGCATCCTGCTGCGATGCAATTACCATGCCCACCGGCGCTGTTATCAAACAGAGTACTACCACATTATAGATACTCATGCCGACATAGCGTGAATCGTTGATTTGTTTCACCTTGATTGAGCGCGTCTCATAGGCGAGAAACAGGCCGAAGACAAGTATCAGGCCCTTAAAGCCATAAACAAGTGCTGAAATTGCAGATAATTTTTAAGTATATAAGGTATTGGTGGACCACATATACTAAAACTAATACACACCTAGCCACATCGAGTTGCGTTCGCTTTCGCAGTGCTCAAGCTCAGGACGTATTTTAATATCATCTGTCGTTGATATTGGATCTTCGAGTGGGAATGTTTCAAGTATACGTTGCAGCGGATCAAATATCTGCCAGGCCGAATAGTATAACTAAATCTACAGATAACAGACCAGAGACCATGGTGTAAAGCTTCCACGGCTCGACTTTTTTCTGCAAGAGATTATATTAATGATGAACAAATACTTAAAATATTTCATATTTAAAACAAGAAAGAGTTATAGTCGAAGTACTCGACTATTATTATAAATTGTTCACGCCATATGTTTTCGAAGCAATACATTTTTTCTGCTAGTTTACCGTCAAAAATGTGAATTTAATTATTTTGTGGATCCAAAATGTGTTCTAAACTTGATTAAATGGACGGATGGACGGACGAACATGTCTATATGGCGTCGACTTGTCGCGCTAATCGCGAAAATACACTCCTCACAACTTGAATAGGACACCCCTTAATTACGTTTCTACCGATCAAGTCAAGCATGCAAGAGACAACAATACTATTTTAAATTAAAGTTCATTTAATTTTCTAATATGACAAGAAGAAAGATTTAATACTAAACCATTAAGTATTAACAAAAAATTCTTAACCAAAAAATCGTGAAAATGCGAGGTCCTAATTTTGCGCTACTTGAATAGAACATGCATCGTCATCTTTGGCACGTGGACTTTTATTTTTGGTTGATCGAACTTTCTTTTCTTAATTTCGACTATTTAATTTCAAGTGGGTAGAGGAAAAGCATTAACCGAGAAAGGAAAAGGACAAACCAAAGCTTACAAGGACAGAGCAGACAGGCGAGGAGCCGACACGTTATCTCATATTTTTAAGTAATGAGTCTAAATATGGCAAAAATGTTTTATTGAGAAGGCCACAATGGCTACAGCTACTGTTTCCACGACCTTCGCAAAGAAACTCTTCATTTGGACCGGCTGCATTGCAGAGTTGTCAACCACAATGAATGAGTTGTCGTACAATGGTAAATTGAAGCAGGCCTCTTTAGAACCGTTTTCGACGTGATAATGCGTCAATACATACAGTCCGGGTTGTTAAAACGTACATGGAGAGTATATTTGAATATCATCGAAAATGTTTGGGGATTGTTGACACGTCAAGTAAATGGATCAGGGCAACAATATTCGAGTATACCCGACCTAACCTAAGCCATCGAATTAGCTTGGACCTTGATTTTGCTAAATTAGATAGCCTATTTGTATGCATCCCTTCCAAACCTGTGATTTGGAGCAGAAAGGTTTATTTTATTAAAATCTAAAATACTCCAATTACCTTAAATTTAAATAATGTTTGTGTTAAAAAGAATCACAATTCTCTAAAATGTTTTTTTTTCGTTAAAGTGTTCTAGTGCCGCAAAATTAGGACCCCGCAAATTTCCGGTTTTTTAGTTAATAATGTTTTGTTAATACTTAAAACCATTGCATTTTTATTATTATTATTATTATTATTATTATTATTATTTATGATGGGGACATATGAAACTGCGACCTAAAAGGTCTATTGTTAGTCCTACTGAGTTAGATGACCTGCCCTAAGCCTATATGTTGAATGAATCTTAGTACTTTCCTAGGATCCAGACTTCTCAGTTGCTCCTTTCTAATAAAGTGATTACCTAGCACTCTAGGTAATCACTGCAGCCTCACATTCAGCAAGAATGTGAAGAGGGGTCTCCTCTTCATGGTCACAGAATCTGCATTCGAGTGAGTTATGTACCCCCAAAACACATATATTTGTCCTTAGTCTACAGTGGCCTGATAGTAGTCCTGTTAGCATTCTTAATTGGTTCCTACCTAGTTGGAGCATAGTTTTCGATTTGCTCGGGTTGTATCCCCCTAGAAGTAGCTTTGCTTGTCTTAGTCCTTAACTTGTAGCCCAGTGTTGTTCTTTTCCTTTATTCTTTTCCTTGCGGATTACTTCAGATATACGGCTCTGGTCCTATCAATAGCGTTGCCGCTCCTTTTCTAGCGAGCTTGTCCGCTTGTTCATTACCCTGAATATTGTTATGACCAGGCACCCAGAGCAGAGATACTCTGTTGTGTTCGCCTAGTTTTTCCAATATACCATTTACTTCGAGCACCAGCTTTGTCTTAACTACGTTGGAGTTAAGTGCTTTCAACTCTGGCTGGCTATCTGAGAGAATAGCGATATCACAGTTGTGATAACCTCTATCTAGGTTGAATTGTGCACATCTAATTATGGCGCACATCTCTGCTTGGAAGATGTTGGTGTGTTTTCCCAGCGACTCCCAGTAGTGAGTCCCAGTAGTGAGTTCTCAGACGCCCAGGTCGGACCATTTAATGATAAAGTTCCAATCAAATATGTTGCTCTGTGTCATTTCGTCTCTAGGCATGGACATTAGTGTTGCACCCTTCGTCCATGTATGGAGGCGTTTCTGACAGATCTCCGAGGTAACCTTATTCTCCCCGACTATCGTGTTGTAGAGCCAGAGCATGTTCTTCGGGTTGCACCCCCAAGATTTTCCGGCCAGTTTCCTGCAAACAAGTATTGGCTTTGTGCATTTTCGTATGGTCTCTTCTATGTGTGCTTTCCATGGAAGCTTACTTACAGATATTTAACCTTATTGCTAAGCTCTCCTGGTATCCCTCCGAGCTTGATCTCTTTTAGTCTAGGAAGCTTTTGCTTCCTAGTGAATGGTACAATGGTCGTTTTGGCAGGGTTAATGTTAAGTCCTACCATAACACACCAATGTTGTGTGATTTTGAGTCCTCTGTTGATTATTTCACAGAGTGTCTCTTCAAATTTCCCACTTGCTATTACGACTATATCATCTGCATACCCTTGGCATCTTATCCCATTTTCTGTTAGTCTGCATAGAAGGCTGTCTACGACTAGGCTCCATAGAATGGGGAGACAGTACTCCCCCCTGTGGGCAACCCTTTACTGTTTGTACCCTAATGCTGGTACCATTCACGTGAGTCTCAGCTGTTCTTGTTCTCAATAATGAGAGTATCCAATTCAGTATGATTTTGTCTACTCCCCTATCTACTAGTGCGTTACATATTGTTGCGTGGCTTGTATTGGCAAACGCTCCCTCAATGTCCAGAAAGTCACCTAAGGTGATCTCCTTCCAAACCAGGGTATAAAACCGGAACGTTAACAGAAATTGACCGATAAATTGAAAACCAGAACCGATATCTTAATTATTTTAAAACAGGAAAATTTTACTGAAATAAAATAAAATGAAAGAATCGTACCGAAACCAAAAGATTTGTACCGGTAAGTTTCGGTTCTCACTTTTATTTTTTCTAACTAAAACATTTACTTATACCATACCATATACTATGGTTACAAAAATTCACTAATTTCCCAGAACTATGTATTACGAGGGCTGCTATTTATATTTTGGAGTCTGGCAACACTAATGCCAAAAGCTAAAATCTGGCAACACCATAATAAAGTTTGACATTTTTTGGCATAAACGTACTCACAAAGTTTTGATGTACAATTGCTATTTGTTTTGTTTACAGTGAGTTAAGAGAAACAATTTGTCTAAAAAATGGAAATGTTTTCGTTGGATTATTTTTCACAACTTTCGACGTGGATTATCTCAACAAGAATGTGTCAATGAACTCAGTTCTTTGTATGGCTATAAAGCACCATCAACGACCACAGTATTACGCTGGTATAGTGAACTCAATCGTGGCCGTAGTTCGGTCGCCGACGAATTCCGTGAAGGTCGTCCAAAATCGGTTGTTGTGCCCAAAAGCATTGATGCAGTGCGTGAACTGATAATGCAAGATAGTCATGTGACATATCGTGAGATAGAGGCATCCTTACACAGCAGCTCCACTTCAGTACATTAGATTTTGCATGAACACTTAGCTGTAAACAAAATTTGCTCTCGTTGGATACCCCATAATTTATCAATCGCTCAAAAAAAGGCTCGCGTCGATTTTTGTAAGGAAATGATTACAAAGTTCGACCGTGGTGCTTCAAAAGACGTGTATAAAATCGTGACAGGTGCCGAATCATGGATATATGCGTATGAGAAATTCGTAAACCCAACCGCCAAAGACGAATCTTTCTCCATCATGACAATGCGAGCTCTCACACATCTCGTCAAACAAGTGCATTTTTGAGCATATAAAACATCGATTTAATGACTCATCCTCCGTACAGTCCTGATTTGGCACCCAATGACTTCTTCTTGTTCCCGAGTATCAAAGGTAAACTGCGTGGTCAACGATTTACGAGCGCCGAAGAAGCAGTTGAAGCGTTCAAAAACCATGTTTTGAAGGTGTCTCAAGAGGAGTGGAAGAACTGCTATGACAAATGGTTTGAACGAATGCAAAAGTGTATTGGTCATCAAGGGGAATATTTTGAAAAACAATAAAACCATTTTCATTTAAAAATGTTTGTTATTATTTGCTATTCCCTAAACGTATACCCCTCGTAGAATTATCTAAAGTTACTCTCGTAATCGAAAAACGTAGACTGTTTGTTTTCAGGCGTCAAGTTTATTAGGAATCCGCTAAGGAATCGGCTAGACGCAAAACACATTTTATACAAAATTCGCAAAGTGGGTTGGTTTTGTGGCTACAACTAAAAGTGGGAGTGGCATGTTAGTTGTGACATTTGTTCAGCATGGAAACCTAGTTTTTATTTATACAGACATTGGACAGACAGACAGACAGACGGTCATGGATAGTTCATATTTTCTCGTCGAGCTGATCAAGAATATATATAGTTTATGGGATCTCTGATGATTGTATGTATTTATATATTGTATTATATATTTCAGACCAATAGCCAAGCATTGCTGCGCAGGGATGATCAGCTGTATGTATTGCAAAAATTGTAATAACATGTTATTAATTCGACATATGGTCTTTGGAACGTAGACAATAGTAATTATTTTCACTTTCTTGTTCAAGAATTTTAATATTAACCGGTACCGGTCCTGTAATATAATATGCAAGAACCGTACCGAAACCGAATACCGAAGTAAATTGGAACAGGTACTGAACGTTAGTTATACCGAAACACACGTTCTACTTAAAGGTTTATTTTTAAATCTTCATTCCAGTAAAATTACCACAATTAAATGAACTTTAATTTAAAAAAAAAAAAAAATCTCTAGCATGGTTGGTTTGGGAGCAGTGAACGATAGAAACCAGACTTACGGGGTGTCGTATTCAAGTGGCGAGGAATGTATAGTATAATTTCGGGTCTCCGATGCTTCCTTTGCTATGTTACATTCATTTTGATAGCAAAACAAATATACCCTGTTACAAATAATTTTTCTACAAGGTATAAATAGGATTTAAAAAGTAATACAATATATATTTAATGCTTTTTACTAGTTTTTTTTGCATTAGCAACAATTAATAGCTGACGTATTGTGTTGCAAGTTAAGCGTTTTTTTTATGCAACTATGCATGCAAATAGTTTTGTTTTTGTTTTATAAACATATACCGCAAAATAACCGCAATGTAATAATTCATTTTTATACTATTATTTATAGCCAAGGACCCGGTAATGCACAGGTTTTTTTAAAATTATTTCATCAACATTCAAACACAGAGCTTAGATTCAATAGTTGTGGCACAACATATTTAATATATTATTACTTTATTTAAGTTTATGATAGTAAGATATTTTTTTTGCCGCAAATCGTATATCATATAAACCACAAATAAGAATAAATCTGTAACTTAAAAAAAAATCGCTATATGAACCAAGGAAATTCTACGAGTACGTTAATTTTAAAATGATAAAGCGAATAAAGTCAGTTTTTGGTTGATATCTCAACTTTATCATGTGAAATTTCATCTGGAATGCTTTAAAAAAATTTAATTTTCTGCAACAATAAGCACTAAATTATCGATCTGTGTATAATTTGCATGGTGCTCGGTGACAGAATGGTAATACAATATACTGTACAATGCACTAAATGTAAGAACTTATTAATGAAAGTGATTGTATTCTAAAATCAGTTATGCAAAATATGTTCAATCAATAAAAAGGTGAAACATATGTTCTCAAAAAGTATTAGTTAAAAAACACACAATGTTGGATAACTCCAGTCGGAAGTATAGGTGGTTGAAAATACACACCCTCAAAGGGTATTGGGATCGTGTGAAACATACCAAATCAAACTTATTTCATTTATTCTTGGCACTAAGACCAGACCAACGAGTCAAAGATCAAGAAAATTGACCGACTTGTTCAAAAGTTATGAATTTCTGAAAATTTTTAAATGTTGTTTGTTTGTTTGGTATGTCCCTTAAGAAAATTATTTATTTTTTGATACAGGTTTTTAGTAAAGCTCCACACTGAGATCGATGAAAATTTTTGTTATCAAAAAAACTTCCGATAAATAAACCTTGTCAAACAACAATCAAAAAATTTCGGCACGAACTGTTTTTCATCGAGTACTCGGATAACAAAAACTCTTTCGCTACCGAAAACACTTTATATACTCCAAAAACAAGTGACAAAGAGTGTGACCTTTTGCATCTCCGTCAGAAAACCCCAAAGAAAAATCAAAATGTGTGAACTTTTCACCTAATAAATATCTGATTTTAGTATTTCATATTGATTTGGGAACACTGTTTTTCGTTTGTTTCGACATAGCAAAAGCAATTAACAATTTCATTATAAAAAATTTTCATCGATCTCAGTATTGGGCTTAAATTGAAAACTAAAAAACACAAATTTATTCAAAACGGCTGATTTTGCTGTAAAAACTAAAAATGCTCAGATTTCATTTGGCAAATGTGGCCAAACGGCCTAAAATATTTTATCACTCCGCACAAAAATAAACTGAATTGGGACCAAAATTTCGTGTACATATTTCAAGTGATAATACGTTGTGATATTGGCCAAATTTAATATATCAAAATACAATATATTTCTATGAACACGCAGCATGAAAATTGCTATATTTTTATACTCTCTGTTTTTAAAAATGACTGATATGAGTTTGTAAACCCAATTCCCATACAGACCTAGTCCAATTTTTAGTTTTTCTATGAACTTTTTATTTTAAATTAATTATAAATTTTCATCAATTCAAATATAGTATCTCGCACATGTTTAGATTGGAGCTCTTAAGAATATAGCTCCATATAAAGCAATGGTTCATGTAATTACCCTTAAACAATGTACAGGTTTCATTTACAGTTCATTATTCATTTTCCCTATTAAAATTACTGACATCAAAAATACAAAAAAAGCATCTTTATGTGGTAGAAACCAATACAATCGTTGAACTTTGAAAATATCTGCTGCAGTCATCGAATTTTAGAAGATCGGTCGTGTTTAAAATCTCAGAGCAATGTACTGTGGCCGGAATAGCCCAAATTTTGCCAGAAACCCAAAAAAGACAATTTTGGAATATTTGATTAAAACTTCATTAACTTAATAGAATATAGAACTGAGCTTCCGATGTGCAGTACCAAATATATTTTATTCAACCCTGGTTCTTTATATCAGCCCTGAAAAACAGCTGTTTTTTTCGACCAAAGTTTCATCGCTCTGTTCTTGCTGTAATAGGTAAACTTTACAGCAAAGAAATCCATATTTTTCGGAAAATACATTAAGTGTTTTGCAATGGAGCATAAGCCGCAGGGTATGCAGAATACAGGGGATAGGAAATAGCTTATCATTTTTTGTGTTGTGTATTGTTTTTACGTGTTATTGTTGTGTTTGTTTTTTAGACGTCCCTAACCTAAATGCCACGTGTTTCGTGGAGTAAAAGTTGGTATTTTATGTTTTATTGTGGTTTTATTATTTTTTTTTTTGCTCGTTTGCTTTTACATGCTGATAAAGTCTCGAGCAAAAAGTCATAAGATGATCACACCGGATTTGCTTTAAAGGAAAATATATTTAGCTCGGATTTAAAAAGGAATACTTTGAAGGGGCCAGTTCCAATTTCTCAAGATGAAGCATTGTCATTTTTACTTGGGATTTCGGTAAGCAAAAAGCAGTACAATTTCCAAGTTATGATACAGTTTTCAATGCAAAGTCAAAATGCAGACCCAAGGACAACCAAGTGACTGAAACATTGGCCCAAGTTTCCTTACAGAATCTGTTAAACCATACCGTACAACGAATTATTACTGTCCAAAACGATGTTTTATGTCAATTTTCTAATATAACTGACGTCAAGTTAATCGTTAGCTATGGGTTCGATGGATCGACTGGTCACAGCATGTATAAACAGCGATTTGAAGGGAATTAGCCGGATACAGTTGACCAATCATTATTTGTCACAACTCTTATACCAATACAATTATTATATTCCTTGGGAAGAGTTATATGGATGAATTAGACCACTTAGTCCGTTATGTTTTGTAGGCCGCTTAAAATGGAATTTATAAAGGAAAGCAAAGAGCATATTTTAAAAGAGAAAAACAATTTAGATGAACAAATCCGAAAATTGACGTCCTACATCTTTGATGATTTGGGCAACAGGTTTTTGTCAGTGTTTGCTTTGAATTGAACATGACTCTTATTGACGGTAAAGTTTTAAATATTCTGACGGGAACGAAATCCTCCCAGTCATGCCCAATATGTGGAGCAACTCCAAAACTCTTCTTGATGACAAGGGATATGAATGCGAAAATATTTAAGCCGAGGCCTGAAACGCTGCATTATGGAGTAAGCCCGTTACATTCTTGGATACGATTCTTTGCATTTGTTCTGCACATTTCCTATCGAATTGGTCTTAACAAATGGCAAATAAGAGACACAAATGATAAAAACATTTATGCTTTTACGTAAAAAAATATTCAGAAAAGATTGTGGAAAAAATTAGGCTTCATGTTGATAGACCAAAACAAAACGGAAGCGGTAATTCTAATGATGGGAATACTGCCAGGAAGGCCTTTTCGCGAACATCAATTTATTTGCGTCCATATTAGAGTTTGATGCTAGTATTCTTCAAAGCTTCCATACAATCTCAGTCGCCATTTCGCGTGAATTTCAAATAAATTCACGTAAATTTCAAGAATTCTGCACTAAAACTGGATTTCTATCTCAACAATTCCTGTTGAATGCTTAGGAGAAAATAGATCCGAGGCGCGAAACAAATTTTACAAACGCGATAGACTGTTGCATGCGAGACAAAACAGTCGGATTAACAATTTGACTGATATTTTCAATCGAGCAATAGATTCTTCGGATCCACTTCTGTCAAGTCTCTATATGTATAAAAGATTGAATAGAAGTCGAAAAAATTAAAAAAAAGGATTTTTTTAATAAAAAGATACATTCTTAAAACTTTTATCGTTTCTAATATATACCGTAATCTAATATATACCGTATTAAAAAAAAAATAAAAAAAAAAGTACATTAAGCTTTTAAACCAGGAATCCTTCACCATTAGCCAGAAACTGCGCTAATACTGTTTATGTATTATAAGCTAGTTGATGACACTGAATTGTAATGTGAAGTAGTCAGAGTGAAGTATGAGTGAGATGGCACAATATTTAATACATGATGACAGCTGAAAATCAGACAAGGTAGAGCGTTCGTGTGTTAGTTTGATGTGGTCATGTGTGCGTGATAAAAATATCATTTTTTTATTAAATGCATATTCGAATTAAAAAGCGGTATAAGTATTTTATAACATTAGAAATGGTCGATTAAAACCATCGACTTACAAAATCAATAAATTTTGTGACGAAAGATTTATATATTTCATTGATATTGTTAGGATTGAATGTGATTTGTAATTGAGCGTTCGTCACATTAGTGTTTTGCTTTTTCTTTTACATGGGGGCAACTTTTTGCCATGAACAATAGTGACGCCCTTCATGAAGTTCATGGCAATCGGTCAAATAGTAGATAGTAAGATGTGACTTTTGTATGGGAGGCTCATAACGATCGGTTAAACTGTGTCTGAGATTTAACGAATTTAGATTCTCTATTATATAGGAGGGGGATGTGGCGCCACCCGACTTTCCAGTGAATCTTTACATTTCATCATTAACGGTGAAGTTAAACTTTAAAATTGTGGCTTTTAATTGGTTTTGATAAAGTTTTAAGGCATAAAGCTTTAAGGGAAATAAGGCACTGTATCTATATATTCGTATATCATATTATATATCACGTATTGGTTGTATATTATCATGTATGGATGCAAATGGGTATGGGTATGGCATATCCAAAAACATACTATATGTGCTTGAAACAGCAATAAGTAGCTGTACCGAGTTATAGCTGGATCAAATAAAATGAAATCTGATAAAAAACAAAAACCATGCGCTACGGAAATAAGAAAGTGTAAAGAACAAAATTGTTGTTCAATCTAACAACCTGAACGTGGGATGTAAGTTTGTTGTAGCCTACGCCTAAAAGTGGGCGTGACACGCTTCTTGATAACTATGCGAAGCTTCTGTCTATCAGAAGCTACCATGTCAAATGTCAAGTTGATTTTGCCTAAAATGAACATTTTTTTTTTTGTAAGTGAAAAATGTCCTTTATAGTATAATAAACGTGCTTTATTTAATTTTTACCTATATATTGTAGATTTTGATGCTCTTAATAATTTTGCACGCTTCAATTAGGCGCTTCACTCAACCAAATAAAAACTTTGCATATGAAATTTGCATAAAACTGGACAAAGTACAGTGATAAAAAACGAATTATTACTGCATTAAAAATGGAAGCGTGGAAAATATTATTAATTAATTTGTTGCAAAAAGGCGATTAAAATATTTAAAATACATATTAAAATACAGAGCACTGCTGACTGTCATGAACTCAACTCTGTCAGACCGATTATCAATTATGCGCAGCCAGATGAAGGTGTTGATTCACAGTTCACTTGGATTTTTATATATTTATATATTTTTATATTTTCTACTGGCAGTTTTTTGTGTATCTGAGTAAAGTAAATTGCAGTACGATTTCAATGAAAAAGATACCTTTGCATATTGTTCAAGTGTGTTGCTGAAAAGGACAATCACAAAATATTTAATAAGTATCCTTTTAATTTGCAGTTTTCCCGCATATTTTCTTGAAGTGTTAAAAGATTGTTGGCTATTTATTTTAATGCCTTTGCCATAAATAAATGCACAAAAGGTCTACTCATATGGCATTGATATAAATAAAAGTGTAGTGTATATATGTATCTAGATACATTATGTGTAAACAATGTATGCTCTTAAAGCGAAATATTTACAAAAGCCTATCGTAATTAAAATCAACAGAAAATTGAAAGCATTTTCACGCACATTTGCAGCTGACAGCAACTCAGGCAAAAACAGGACAAGAAAGCAATTTTCTACAACAGCGCACACAAATATGCACATAAGAGTTTTTACGACAAAAGAAGCGTCGTCCTTTTGTAAACATAGGGATAATAAGTATAACAAATATTTAATTTTAAAAAATTTAACTATTTATAAACACTTTTGTATTCCTTACACTTATTATAAATAACACTATGGAACAAAATTAAACAAAACAAGAAAAAACGTTAACTTCGGTTGAACCGAAGCTCTAATACCATTCACACTAAACTTTAAATAGTATTGTAATACATAAAAGTGGGGGTTTAAATAGGGGGTTGTACACGCTCACTAGTAGATGTGTATGAAGCGATGTAGTAGATGTGTAAGATGCCGCCATATCGAATTTCAAGTTGATATTGACGTTTTCCATACAAATGCATAAAAGTGAACTGTGGGTTTATATGGGACTACCTCAAAAAGTAGGCGGGACACGCCCCTTTGTATATATGAAGCGGTTGTCCAAATCCACAAAATCAAATTGCAAACTAATATTGATCTAAATGAAGGATTTTTTATGGGGGCTACCTCAAAAAGTGGGCGGGTCACGCCCAATTGTCTATGTATATTTAGCGGCTGTCTGTCAATCTTGACACTCCATTAAACTACAATAAAAAGAAGTATATGTGCAAAATTTCAACTGGATAGCATAAAAATTGGTCCCCAAAAAATGCGCAACAACATACAGACGGGCAGACGGACAGACAGACAGACAAACGGACATGGCTAGATCGAAAATTGGGTGATAAGTTTGTATGGGGACTACCCATAAAAGTAGGCGGGATACGCCTCTTGATATTTATGTGTAGCTTCCGTTCATAAGAAGTCATAATGTTAAATTTCAAGTCAATATTAACTGCAACAAAAAAGTTTTCCATAAAAAACTGCAAAAATGGGCGGGTAGTTTGAAGGAGGGCTACCCCAAAAAGTGGAGGAATCACACCATTTGATATATATATATATATAAATAGTCCTTTCATTAGAACCCACCATGTCGTTTTTTAAGGTGATATTGACTGCTATCATGAAATGTTCATACAAAAAGTCAAAAGAAGGTATTCTTTGTTTGGGGCTACCCTAAAAAGTTGCTAGTCAAAATGGATATTCTATTAAACTGCATTAAAAAGAAGTATATGTGCCGACTTACAACTGGATATCTTCAAAATTCATACAGATACACAGACATAGCTAAATCTACTCGTCTCGTTGAATATACAAATTTACTCTATGGGGTCTGCGATGCCTCCTTTAATGCGTTACAAACTATCAGACAAACTGGTAATACCGTTCCCATTGTGTGTGAATGGTATAAAAAATAGTGTCATGTCAAAACTTGTGTTGCATATTGTATTCTACTGATTTTGTGATGGATTTTTTAACGCATTGAAGATTGTTTCGGAGTCATAGTCATATCGCTTACAGTGTAAGTAGTCCGTTTACCTTTAAATTAAGAATAGGAGCAAAGACTTTTTAGCTGCAAACGTTACATTAAAAATACTATAACTTTTTGCTTAAAATGTGTATATTAAATTTTCATTACTTGAACTTTACATATATGAAGTGGTGTACTCCACTTCAATGGTGCATATATTGAGTAACCACAATCCAAGCATTTTGCAAAACTTATCCGATCCAGTTGTTCCAGTCTTTGTTAGTCTTTGAATTTTCTAAACCCCATTCTGTTATATGAACACCTTATCTTGATTTGTACTTTATATATTTTATTTTCTAGAAAGCAAGCGTGAAATTTCTGCTGTTTCAGAAGTATTCAACACAACCACTATTATTAATTGTAATGCTTTCAAAGTAGTAATATATTCTTTATACACACTATGACGAACTTACATTGTAGTTTTGAACAAAAGGTATTTGATGTTATGTGAAATTTAGCATATATGTATGTAGCTTCAGCAAGGTAAGGCATACTACGCAATTTCAAAAATTGCATCGATGGAATGTGCATTAAACATGACTTCAATTGAGTTTCGTAAAAATCGCAGAAGTGATAAAGCATATACAGGCGTCGGACCTCGAAGTGTTATCAACTTCACGCTACTTTAGCAATAAAACGGCTAATGACAGGGCGCTCTTCTTTTATGTTGTTTAGAAGCCAACGGAAGCATATCGTTTTACGTGGCAGTTAAAAATGTTGTCGAAATGAAATTTAAACGCAACAGCGTTAATTCTTTGTACTTGGCTAAAAAATTGTCATCAGCCAGTGGTAATGAGCTACGTCATTTAGGTGTAAACAAAGTATTTGCGATCGGACCATTACACGTTGCAATGATATTGGTAGCAGCCAAAAACACCATGGCGGTGGACATCCGAAAACAGCAATATGGGCTGAAAAGGTTAGAATGGTGAACCCCCGAATCCAATGTAACCCACGCAAATTGACTAAAATACTTAATGTGTTCGCTCGTAGCATGGGCACATATTAAAAAATGAACGATGCAATGCCAAAAGCCCTACCAAATATAAAAAGTGCAAGATTTAACACCTGCACAGAAGGCAGTTTGCCTAGAAAGAGCAAAGGTGTTAATATACTTTCACGTTTGTGCCGTGCTTGAAAATGCGCCCTTTTCTGGAATAATTTTTAAGGTTGAGCAGTATGTAAACAAACAAAACGATCGTGTAAGGTTAACATGCAAACCAAAAGACAATTTAGACCAGCTAAGCGCCTGCATCAGTGATGGTTTGGGCCGCGGTAACTGCCACAGGACGCTCACCGCTCATTTTCATTGAACAGGGCGTAGAGGTAATTCAACAAATCCCCTGTGAAAAGATTTTAAGCGATGCTTTGATACCTTGGGCACGTAAGCTATTTGCTAGAAACCATTGGATGTTTCAACAAGACTCGGCACTAACCCATAAAGCCAGAGAAACCCAACGTTTTTTACACAAGATAACGTTCCCAGCTTCATTTCTTCACATTAATGTCCACCATATTCCGCAGACTTAAACCCAATGGATTTTTTCTACATGGAGACCAAAGTATCAACAAAAAAATATGAAACGGTCATCGCCAAAATCGACTAAATACCACCGTACCACATTAGTGCAGCGTGTGAAGCCTTCCTGGACAAACTCGATGCAATTATCCGCTCTAAAGGTGGCTACATTGAATAATAGCATATTTTCTTTAAATTTGAAATGGTTTTACAAATTTTACGATAAACTGAAGTTCTTAAATAAAAAAAAAATAAAAATTTACAAAATTACAGCATTAATTGGTAACAGTTCGAGCGCCGACCCTGTGTATACAACACATGTCAAATGCACTTCCAACTAAATTAAACCAAAAACAAACAAAAAAAAAATGCCTCCCGAAAAGCGTATAAAGTGTAATAAAGTTTCGGTTTAACATGAGCTAATTTTTGCTCCTCATATCTCATAATTTTGTATAATTTAAAGAGATACATTTTAAAACGTTCTGTAGGCAGCATACAGCTTAATTACGAATTCATGTTTGTTTTTTTTTTTGTTTTTTTTCTTTTTTTATGTACATTAATGTAAGTTTATTTGTGTGTGTATGTTTATTTGTCTGAATGCCTATATATGTATATATTTTGTTGCCGCCGTCTGTCATGTCACTGTCATAACAACATGTCATTAAAACAACGCATAATAATAACAACTTTGAAATGCAATCAAGTATACGCAGTCCGTCTATCTGTATAGAACAATCTGCCATTTTGTGACTCGCTTCTAGTCAACACTTTCCACTTTCCAGAGCATAGACCCACAAGCCCAGGCGTGCAAATTTTTCATAGAGGCAATATTATGTTTCACATTTATTTTCAGTTCATACTATGTTAAATAAGCTTTGACATTTTTTCGCAGAATATTATTACATTTCATTTTAGACGTATTGATTTTCTTTCAATTTTGATAATAAATATGTACTCGGCCTTATATATCTATATATCTGTATATCTATATAAATGTATTTATATACTTGCCTTTGGATCTGTTTTCGCTTTTGTTGTAAAACGATGCACACGCCAGACTTTGCTGAACATTGCACCATAGGCTAATGTAAAACCGGTGGATAGAAGCCAAGCACGCGCTTGACATATCTATGATTAGAAGATAGAAAAATTCATTTGATATATTATTTAAAATTTAATTTAGTAAAGTACAAACTAAAATAATTAGGTAATTAAATTCAATTTAAAACCAATGCGCAAATATTAGCGATAGAATGTAGGAATAACTATGGATTCATTTTAAGTGCGTGTTAGCATTCTGTTTTTCAGTAACGTTTATAAATAAAATTACATTTAAACCATAATTTGAACCACTTTGTAAATAATTGTTTTGGGAGGCGTAGTTAAATTTTATATATTAATATTAAAACTACTCGCATAGTGACTCATTATCAATAATTTAGGATATAAATAATTAACTTTAAGCACTGTTATTTCGTTTGTTAGTTGGGGTTTTTCAGGTAAACATTTCATGTGCGTATAAACGCTTTTTCATTAAATGTAAACTACCACGAAAACTTTTCATGAATTTCTCTCGATTTCATGATATGCTCTCGTCGTTGGCACCATGTTGTGAACTGAAATGTCAGTCTTTTAGATTTGAATGCGAGGAGGCTTTGCTTCGTTTTCAGTTTCAAAGTGCTTTGTATTTGCTTCATTTAGGCTTTTTCTGCTGTTTTACACTTTCTTTTTTACATTTTTGATTGTACTTTGTCTGATATGTGTTGCCACGTCGCTTCACATGTTTGGCTAAGGTGGCAGCTTTTTCCTTTTTGGTTTTAAAAGGACTTTTGGCAATCTGAATAAGTTATCTGTAAAATATCCATTTTAAATGCGTCAACTGCCTGTTATGTCATTCGAAATCGTTGACCGCATAGTATGTTCTTTACGTTTGGAAACCAAATGGCATCACTGGATTAGGTGTGCTTAAATGTTTTTCTGAGCTGAAGTGCCGGTACTCGCATTGTCATGGCGATCATTGACTTTTCGTTACTGATTTCTACGTTCCACTTACTGCACGGTGGACAATGTCCAGTTTTTCTGAAGAAGCAAGCGAGTATTTCCTTCGAAGTTTTTCATGTTGGGCTTGTTTGCCTTCAAAAAGAGGCATACAATCTGGTTTTAAAGATCGTGTTCATAGATCCATGATTCGTCACTTTTTACGATATATAAAATGTAATTTTAAGCAGTTTTCTCGTACTTTTTCAACATCTTCTAAACTATTCGACACTATTACACTATTGTGTAATAATGAATCTATGCTGATGGAAGTGATGCTTCTATCTGACATGAAAACTTTGTATTATCATATCAAGCACAACGTCAACATGGCGTAACAGCAAACGGTGAATACTTGCTTAAGAGATCGAAAATTGAAATCTTTATATCATCTATTTCAGTATCTTTGTATGGTACGAGTACTTTATCATTAAAAGTCGAAGCAACTCTGTGTGAAGAGTATATACTAAACAAAATACACAGCAGCTCCTCCACGTAAACGCTTGTCATCGGCGTGCTGTGCTAAATGGAGTTCACATAGTAACAGCATGAAGTGGGATCTAATACAGTGATACGTCTCACGCAGCATCATAATATCAATATGATGTTGGCGTTTGAATACTTCAAGTTAGTTGGCTTGATTTCTCAGTGCATTGACATTCCAGATGCCAATGCGTAGACCTATTTCTGGACTCTTGACTTCAGTATTGCTAGAAGATGCATTATTTAAGCATGCATTTTTTAAATTTCTGTTTTGCGCCTGCACCATATCCTTAAACTTAGCCATGAGTGCACAAAACATATGATCCAAAGAAGATGAGGACGACTGTTTTTTTGTGTTTATTGCTGACATTCCTGTTGATAATGCTGTTGATTCGGCTGTGCATCTCTAACAGACAGTCTAACGTAAGAATATGGCAGATTTGTACTATTGACAATTTAAAGCGATGGTCTAAACGCAAAGTTTGCAGAATCGGATGTCATGAAATTGGGAACCGGTTTAGAGAGAGCATGCTTGGAGATCATTTCCTTATATACTAGACTACTAACAAGCTGTATGTGCCTCTTTGCAATGCGCAATACTGTTTTCAGCAATAACGTTTGGTGCGAACATATTCCTGACATCTGTGGCACTGAACCAGATCATCAAATCGGAGTAAGGCCCATTTTCACTTTCTGGCGGTAAAGAGTGGCAATATGATAGACCTCCTCATTATTGTGTTTTTGCTGTAGATTCACGTAGCATATGTCCAGCGATGATCCATCAGCGCCAATTTTTGAATTGTGTCCATTTCTTACTGGGGGATGGGGTCGTTTGCGAAGCACGAATTTGGATGCGGTTTCGTGGTTAGTAGGAAACTACGAGGACTTGTCACCAGTTTCATACCTGTGGACGAGCGCCTGGCCGCGATACGTATAAAGGCTAAGTACTTCAACATTAGCATGATTTGTGCACACGCCCCGACGGAAGTTGGCATCAATAGAGGAGGTGTGGTGTAACTCTTTGATAACCACCTTATAAGATGGCTCTTCTTTAAGTTGGTAAGTATGATATTTAATTTGTTTGCTTTAAAGTCGTTTAACTATTGATCTAAGAGTATCAGAGTGCATAGCCATAACTTAGAAAGAGCCGTTGGTTTTTAAATATGATACATATATCTTATGCGTGCTGACTTTTTCCGATTTCAGACTGTGTCGCTTTGTACACATTTTTTTCAGCTTGAAAGAAAGAAGCTTACCTTTGGATATTCGCCAGGACTGACAAAGCGTCCATCGATGCCTAACAGTATGACGGATATAAGACAAATAATGACGCCAAATAACATAATGGTATTACATACAGGATGCGATGATTGTATTACTCTGAAAAAAAAAAATAAATAAAATAAATCAATTATGAAAAAATGCTTTAAATATTTTGCAAATTGTAAAATTATGTATCTTTAGCAGCTAATTTGAGCACTATGCAGTAAAATCTGCTACAATTGTGCTCGGCTGTTCTCCAAACAATACAAGGATAAATAAAAAAGTAAATATGGCGCATATGTACATAGAAGCCAAAAACTTTCTCCCGCCATGGTATTTTATTCAATTTTTTTTTTGTGTTACATCACGGAACTTTTGCTATTATATTAAAACAACTGCTGCAAAATGGTCCGAAAAAAAATCGAGAAAATGAAAGAAAAATAGCTTAACAAAGCGCGTAGAAAAATTATTAAATATTGTATATGGAATGCCGTGAGCGGTAATTCGCACGCCTGTTAAAGTTGGCCGATCTCTTTTTGTATGATTTTAATTTAAGTAAATTATAGCTATAATTGAAAAAGTTTTTATTACAAAAGTGCGCAAAACATACCGGCAATGCGTATTTCGTTTTAAAGTAAAGTGCTGTTAGCATACCTGACGCTGCGGAGTAAGCTCTAGCTGAGAGTACAATAGAAATTTTACCTATAGTATGTGAATCATAAGCATATACCATATATTCATATACTACACATCCGAAAATGTGTCTATACGGCTCTGCAGAAAAACATAAGACGGAACAAGAGAAAACGTTAGCTTTGGTGGAACCGACGTCTTAATACTTTTCTACTTTCCATGTTTACACACAACCAGAGTCATGCAGCCGGACAGCCGTTCTTGTGTTTTCAAGAATATATATACTTAATACGATTTCTAATGCCTTCTCCTGGATGTTACAAGATACGTCCCAAATAATGTAATAATACACTATTCATACTATACGGGTATGTGAAGTGTCAGGCCGAATTTCAAACTGATATTCATTTGAATAAAAAAGATATTCAAACAAAAATACAAAAGTGCTCATTGGGTTTGTATTGGGGCTTCTCAATCTGGGGTGCCATAGGAATCGGTTTCACTTCAATTGCAATTCACTCATTTTCTATTTCTATAAAAATTGTAATTTAGCCGGCGAATTGACTAAATATGCCTCTTAAGTACAAAACACCTATTATTGCAGATAGAGCGCAGAATTTCTGATTAATCTACATTAAAACAATTAATCATTTCATATGTTTTTATTAATAAAATAGAATTTTACTAAACCATCTAGTAAATCGCTAATTGAATTTGCCATTCACAGCCCAAACCTGCTGCATTTCACTGGTGTAATATTTTTTTTTAAAATAATTTCGAAGTAAGTTTTTAAGTAGATAGCATTCTGCTGTTTCTGTTAAAACAAAGCTAAAGGAATTAATTTTAACATTGCACTGTGTGCACTGGATGAAACAATTGGCCACTTGCTGATTGGAATTCACTGCGATTCTTTCGATTACGTTGTGTCTTGCCATTCACGGACCAAGTCACGTAAAAGTGGCACACAGCTGCTAGAGCTACTGGGCAAACTTTTTAGTTTCAAAGGCAATAAATTAAAGTTTTTTACTTGGAACCTACAAATATTAAGTCACATAGATGCAATTTATATGCATTTAACTAAATATCACTTTGCAATGTCAATTTCGCCACTGAAATCAATAACAATCAAATCAAGAACAAATATAACACTAATTTTCTTGGTGCCTACCTGGAATTTTTTGTGCGAATTGGGAAATCACTACCGATGTCTGTGGCACCTCTGATAATTAATTTTTTTTTTGAAAATCCTTCGTTTTTCACATTCATTGAGAATATGAATTTTAACATGCCAATTCCAAATGAATTTAACTCATTTCGATAGTGAAAAGCGGACCATTTTAACGAAATCACTCCCGAACAACTTATTCGGAAATGAAAATTTTAAAATGGAGTTATTTAAAAGAGTTGCTAAACTATTCCATTTCTATTTGTAATTCAGATGACATATGCTGATCAAAATGGTTTTTTAACTGGTTCAAGCGCAACGGGGTTAACCGCAATCCGTTTCATGTCCGTAGATGAAACAGGAATTCATCCCAAAACATTAAAAGCCAAGCAGTAGTTGAAACAGTGGATTTCTTTGACCGGATTTGTGCAGCAAAAATATATAAATACTACCAACATCAGGTTCAATACTTCAGGAACAACCCTCAAATGAATGATAAAATAGTCATCTTGCCAATATTTTATTCTAAACTAATCTGCATCTGTATCAGTGTAGTCTAAAAATCCACGTTTGCTAGCTCTGTTTCTTATAGTCTCCGAGATCTTGTTGTTCCTACATACGTAGATAGGATGGCCGAACATAGTCTTATCGAATCGACTTTGTAGGGTCTGTCACACGTCTTCTGTATGTTACATACAATTCCATAAATATTTCAGGGCAAACCATAATAAAAATGTGTTCAATTATTTGTAAATGCTAGGTAAACTTTTGTAAAGGCTACCATATCCGTTCTACTCTGCCGATCAAAGTGTAAATCATTAATTCGTAAGATGTCTTCATACAGTACACCTCATGCATATATACTAAGCCCCATCAACCCAAGAATGATGTTAAACCTAAGAGAATAATGGAATTAATACCCGAAAAGTATTTGTACGGACAAGACTCGATTTATTTACGAACATCTTGTCGATTTAATTTGGTTTATCTGACTGATTGCTCTAGATTAATCTAGATTGATTTCTTTGCGTAAAACCTGGCCTAGATTAGGTTAGGTTAAAAGGGTCGTTACAAATGCCCTCGCACACGGCCCGATGTGATACCACATGGAGACTCGAACCCTATTCTTTTACAACCATTGGGAAGATTTTACATACTTCACTAAATTTTTGGTCTCTAGCCTAAAAGTTTCAGATATGTCATTTAGGAAGTAGTTCCCCAGGTGCTTGAATCTTCTCTTGCACAATCTGGGGCAGTGATATAAAAGGTGATTGATGCTACAGATGCTCTTGTGAGGAGACCCCCAGTCTCCTGGCATGCTGGTTTTGCTTTTGATTTGAAGCTTGCAATGTGACAGCGTTGTGCCAATCGATTCCTTCTAATGTCGAATATGGGTCTTTGTACTTAGTCTTGCAACTTCATCTGCTCTGCAGTTACTATCAATATTGACGTGCCCTGACACCCAAACGAGGCGGACACTGTTCTGCTCAATCATCTCATTAAGAGATTTGCGGCAGTCAGTGATCGGCAGCCGATTGCGAGAGGAGTTATACTTGATTGTCTGTCTGAGTGTAGGTGGAAGTGATTCCCTCTAATCCTAGATGCTTCTAGTTAGAACATTGCCTCTCGGATGGCAGCGACCTCCGCTTGATATACGTTACAGTAGTATAAAAGCGACATTGATACGCATTTTTAAGATGTATACCCCACCACCGACTCTTCCAGGTTAGAGCTGTCTATGAAGAGCCTAAGCTTACCAACAGTAATTTAGGCATATTAGTTAATACACCAAAAATAAATATATGTATGTGATGGTAAATCGTTTATTGTATTCCGATACAATTTGTCTATAAAACTGACAATACTCACTCTTTTACACCATGTGTAAAGGGTGTTAGAACCAACGTTAAAAGCATTTTATTCACTGTTGCGGAGGGCTTTGCAATAAACTTTAAGCCTCATTAGAGTTGAAAGCGTTGCTTATATTTGGGTGTATGAAAGTTTGCAACTTTACTTTCAGCAACAACGACAACGAAAAACTTTGTGCGCAACTGGCAGCTTCTGCTTTATTATTATACTTAGTACCTACACCATTTATTATTTTTGTTTAACAATTTTAAATATGAAAAAAATTTATTAATTTAATTCATTCATATTTGACACAGCAGGCCTGCAAAAAGTGCCATCTTTCACTTTCTTGGAAGAAGTTTTCACAAAAGAGTTTATGTGGCTAATCTCAGAATGAAGGGTGTATTATTTACGTAGGATACTCTTGTCATCCTTGCTCTCATCGCCAACACCATCATCGTCATTGGCGAATTTATTATCTGATGCAATTAAAATGAGACCAGCGACAAGAAGAACTTGAATAAATGGAGTACAATGGATAAAGTTACTTCGAAAAAAGAAGGGAATTATACAATGAAAAAGAAAATCGGCAGCAGCAGCAGCAGCAGCTTAAAGCGCAGCAAATCCTGAAAGGAGTGAGAACTGTGCTAGCTGAGATAAATGCTTGGAGAAGGATGTGATTACTGCTTTTGTGGCATATTAAATTGGTGCGGTTTGCTGCTTTTATTGGTCGCTGCTGAGACCGGCACGCTGTCAAGATTAAAAACGCTTTTAAGCATAAAGCGACGGCAATTTATCTCCTCTCTCAGTAGTGCATTTCTTTTACTTTTTTTTTTTTTCTTCAGTTGGTCAGACCTTTTGTTGTTCAAGCTTAGATTTACTTTTGCTTATTGGGCACTACTTAACAATAAAAGTAAAAATAAATAAGGTCACAATGCATCCATGAGCAACATCAGCAAACAAAAAAGTAAATCGTTGTAGTTCACCCGAAAAAGCGTGAAAAGCAAATAAAATAGTCATTGTCTAGTTCTGGAATTTCAGAATAAGAGTGACCAGTTACGTCATAGTTAACGTCATAGAACCATCTATATTTCGGATGATTGCATTTCTTGTCACTACGTATCTGACAGGAAATACTCAATATAATTATTTTGTTATTGGATTTTACTTTCTTAATAATTTTTTTATGCAAACGTCAGCATTTCTGATCAGGTCCGTATTTAGCTTAAAGCTAGGAACGCCAAATTTGGTTTCAATTCTTCTCACGTGATGTTATCACACGATATGATATCACACACTGGACCAGTTCGGAACACTGTAGAATATAGAACAATTGCACTTAGTACAGGGTATCTCGTAAGAACTGTACAAAGAAAATATGGGTAGAAACAACAATATGCATTGTTAAAACTGATTAAACAACGCCAAATTGTTCTTTAAACAGCACTGAACAAAACATCATTTCTCATTCGAGTTCAGATCTCTGACAATACATTTTTAGCCAATATTTCGTTGAGTTATTTGAAAATTGTAGACGACAAATAATTCGAGTGTTTGAAGACTTTCAAACAGAGATTTCATATATAGCGTCAAAATGAAGGAGCTACTATTATGGCGTTTCAAATGGACGAATAACATTGGTCTACAAATAAAAAAAAAAATGAAATGTTCCATCGATTCCATATTCTTCATATTGGTCGCGTTCAGCAGAACTAATCGCTGATTGATTACTATTTTTTACAAATAAATCAATGCCTATTACGAAAGCTTGAATCTATTCAACTCTAATGGTTTTTTAGAGGAACAAAAACAAACAATTGTATTGCACGGTTACGCCCAAATTGATTTTGGTTTGCTGAACTCGACTTTGTACACCATTCACACATAGTGTGAAATGGTATTATCAGTTTGTCTGAAAGTTTCTAACGCATTAAAGGAGGCATCGTAGACCCCATAAAGTATAAAATATCCTGATCAGGTCGACGAGACGAATCGAGCTAGCCATGTCCGTCTGTCTGTATGTTATTGCTCATTTTTTTAGGACCAATTTACATACCCTTCTAATTATTGCAGTTTAATATATTATCAAGATTGACCCGCCACACCCACTTTTTGGGGTGTCTCTCATACAAACCCACCGCTCACTTTTCACTTTTTGTATAAAAAATTTTTTTATTGTAGGTAATATCAACTTAATAATTAGTATGGTAGCTTGTAAAGAACGGACGCTTCGCCTATATATAGAAGGAAGGCCCAATTTTTGGGGCAGCGCCCATACAAACCTGCTGCTCACTTTTGATTTTTGTATGAAAAACTTCTTTATTAAAATCAATATTAGGTTGAAATACGACAGCCGCTTAACATACATAGACTAATGGACATGTCCCCACTTTTTGAGGTAGTCCTATACAAGCCCCATAGATCACTTTTATGCATTTCTATGAAAAACGTCAATATCAGCTTGAAATTCGATATGTTGGCGTCTTATAGATGGTCGCTTCATACACATCTAATAGTCCGCCTACTTTTTGCGGTAGCCCCTATTTAAGCCCCCACGTGTATGTTTACAATACGATTTATAATTTCGTGTGAATGGTATTAGAGCCTTGGTTCAAACGAAGTAACCGTTGATGAATTTGAAAAAACTTTAACTTGGGTGGAACCGAAGCTCTAATACCATCCACACGAAGTTTCAAATTGTGTACCTAGCAGCTATAAAGAAACATTTTTTCTTTTGTAACCTGTGAAGCTAAATGTAAATTCTTGGTCTTTATGGGGACTACCCTTAGAACTAGATGGGATACGCCCATTAGTTTACACAGAAAACATAAAATTGGGCGGTGGCGGTGCATGTTGTCTATATCTAGAAATTGGGCGGGCATGTTTATTGATATATAGTATATGTGAGACGTTCGATCTCTTGATAACTTCATATAGAATTTTAAGTAAATATGAACTATAATAAATAAGTTTTTCATACAGAAACTCAAAGGTGGGCGTTAGGTTTGTGTGAGGTGTACCCTTAAGTGTGAGCGTGGCACCTTAATATGTATACTCTATCTACTTAGAACCTAAATATGCCTCCATATGTCAAGTATTTCCAAAATCGATACAAAATCAATGCGCCACAACACACACACAGACAGACAGACGGACGGACACGTCTAGATCGACTTGTCTTATCGAGTTCGTCAAGAATGTATATACTTTATGTGGTCTGCATTAAATTAATGAAACAAAATATTCAAAAACGAGCTTTCGTAATGTATTCACTCTAAAATTTGTGAACACCAGTAAAAATTCCGGACCGCATTGGACCGCATTGGATATGCAAATGGTATTTAATTAATTTATTGAATCCATTTGTCCTTTTCAATATTGAATATTGAATTATTATAAATTATAAATTATAAACTGTTAACAGGGATTTAAGTTGCAGTATTTCTTCACAAAAATTATAATACAAGTTATTATTTCGAGTGACAGTTTAAAATCAGTATTTAAACATCTCAAATCTTCGCATTTTAAGATGGAATACCACAAGTTTATAAATGCGACTGGTCTCTCTGTTGGTACGCCTAAAATTTAAGCTACTTTTCTTGCGCAAAAACGCTGTTGAAATCCGTTTAAAAAGTTAGTTCGCTGTTTGCCATTAGTGGAGTGGATGTTTTCATTGTACTCGTTTATAGTTTCTTTTTCGCGCAACTCTTTAACGCTTGCAACCGCATTTTCACTCTGCCACTTCAATTTGCTTTGTGTGTGCAACATTTAAATTGTTCATACGCTCCGCTGTCACGGGGAAAAGTTTCTACTTATTTTTCCCATTGCTGCGGTTAAATTATTTTCGCATTTAATTTGCCACTTTGTTTTTCACTGCGGTCGGTAGCATACACTTGTATATTAATGCAAAGTACAAAAGTAAAAATAATGAAAATTTTTCTGTTTTCTATAAGGAAACGTTTATGTGACATGAAAAATCTAATTGTAAATGGTTGTGTATAAATTTGTTCCAGCCACCTTCGTACATGAAGGTATCTCGTTTGGCATGCTTATCGATGCTGTTCTGCCGTTGTTAACATGGCTTATCGATTTAGGCGTGTTGTGTAGCACTGCTTTTCCACAACTTCCAAGCTTCCCCGTGCTCCATTTCTATTTGACATGGTACAAATGTTAAGCATTAATTGAAAAACTCAATGATTCGAAAGAGCTGCCAATTTGCCGCTTCAGCAGCATACCCAAACGTCTGCTCTTTGTCAAAGCATTTATTTCAGGCTCTTTAGCTTTTATTGAAAAAGCCACTAGATGTAAACAAATCTAAGCACAATATAATTTCTACTATTGTGCTACGAGTATTTTCGCGCCAGCTCATCTTAAACTTCTTCTGTTCTGTTCCATTCCGTTTTTTTTTTCTCTTCATTTTCTACATTTTGCGTGCAAAAGTTATCATCCTTGGCGTATCTTAAGTTGTCAACCGAGATACAAAGGAAGAAAAAGCGACGCACACATAATCACATACACACGATGTCTCTTTCCTTGTTAGTCGCACACCTTGTGTCACGCAATACTTGCTAAATCTTATTTCATTGTTTGGTCTTATGAACGCAAAAAAGTGGGGATTTTCATTTAAGATCAGTTGGCAAACAACCAGTAAGAAAAACAAAGGTGTGGTTTCGTTTTGTCGCTGCGAGTTGCCACCATTTTTGTGCATAATAATTTTTTATTTGTTATATTGCCGACAAATGTTAAAATGCTTTTTGGCCTATCTAAAACCAACATTTTCCTTACTAACTTCACAAATATTTACATTCTGATGTATCTTATATAGAAGAGGTTGCGGTCTTCTGTATAACATTTGGCAACACTGTTTCAGTTCGCACTCATTCATTAGTTCATTGTGTTGCATTGTGCGTTATTAGAATTAGAAGGTGTCACTGAAAGTAATGGAGTTAATGGGTGGGAACGAGGGTTGACTGTGACAAAAGGCACCTGATTGTATTATGGGCTTTGTGTCTCATTATTCTACTGTTTGTGTTGTGTGCGCTTTCTTAATCTTTCAGTAAAGTAGACAAACAGGCAATAAATGCTCTGATAAACATATGGGCGGCCTTTTTGCCACTATGAAATGGGTGTTTCGCTGGGCGTATACTAAGTTGGCAATGAAATAACAGCCCAAAGCTTTCATGCGGTTTTAAATGAACGCCAGTACGCGCGTTGATTGATGAGTTAAGGGATGTAATCAACTTAGGACGTTTATGACATGTGTCTGATTGTTGTTGTTGTTGTTGTGGTTATTGCTGCTTGGAGTGCAAATTAAATTAACATTAGCTTTAATGTTATCTTTAGAATAGTTACTCGCACTAATGAATGTGTAAATCATTCACTTTAATGATTCTGTAAACTTAAGTTTAAACTTTCAGCTACATTTTGTGCAAGGTAAGGCTAATGGTTAATTTCCATTGACTCAATAGATCCAATATGTAATAATGTATTGCCGATTTAAATATATCTTATCGTTTATGTCTCGGTGGAGCGGGTGGTGTACCGATTGATTAGTTATAATAAGTCAAATGAATATTTTTCGATAATATATTCTTTGAATCGATTGTTGTAAAATGTTCAGCCATCTAGATCTATAAATGTATTTTTACCAATAAATTTTTCCAAAGATTTTATTTTTCTTTATAGAGACTAATATATTCGAATCGCTTCTGGTCATTCGATACTATTTAAAAGTCGAGTGTGCTTTACTTCGAGATGACAATGTACATTGTCAGCTTAGCGCTCTGTATGGGAACCATAAATTTGATTGTGTTATATTGTACAGTAGTCCAATCTGGACATATGAGAGATTTTTATTATTGAAATTTGAAGATATCCCAATTAGGCATTCCTAGCTTAATTAATTCAATAGGTAAACAAACAAGAAAAATGTTAACCTCAGTAGAACCGAAGCTATAATACCATTCCCACGAAATTGTAAATCGTATTGTATAGCGGCTACCCCAACAAATATGCCCATAGGAGGGTCAGTATGAATACTATATTTGACAGCAATAAAAATAAGTCTAATTGAAAATTTACAACTGAATGTAATAAAAATTCGTCCCAAAAGTGCGCAACAACATCCAGTCGGACAGACGGACATAACTAGATTGATTCGTATCCTTGAACCGATTAAAAATATTTATACTTTATGCTTACTATGCTTCTTTAAATGTGTTACAAAATGGTATAAAAATGTTCAATCAAAAACTCAAAAATGGGGAACAGGTTTGTATAGTGGCTAAAACTTATAGTGGTCCAATCTGAGCCTATATGCAATATTTTGTATGAATTGACTTTTTATATCTTGCCTGATTAACAACAAAAGCATAAAATTTGCATACAAAACCGATCTGGTCCTAAGTGGCATATTTTATTACGATTTACATAAGATTATCATTTGCAGTTTAATTAACTACAAAAACCATAAAATGTTGATACAATAGCTCATAAGTGGTGAGCAGGTTGTGAAGGTTACTGCTTATTATGGGATTTGCATGTCGATATCGGAAAATGGAATAGGAGAGACAAAGTATCTAGTTTCTATCTCTTATACTGTCAAAGTGCTCAATGTTCAAACAGACGCACTATGGGGAATTTGACCAGTTTGTGAGGCCAAAACCCATTTTTTGAAAGTCGCCAAGTTGAAATATTTTTGAGTGCAAGGCGCTAACAAAATGTTACGTACCAGAAATCTCAATAGATGGCGCCACTACGAAGATATCAGCTGATAAGCACAGCTGTTGCAATTGCAAAGCACGCGCTTTTAAATTGTAAAGTTTTGTTCGCATTTTGAATGTGCCAAAAAGTGAAAAATTAATCAACATTAGGAACATTTTTGCAATGAGTTCGAATCAGTGTGGTTGCATCAAAAGATGCATCAAAAAATGTATTATGGAACAATCACACACCACAATCGATTAGTTTTTGTCGACCGTTGAAGTTGGAATTCATCAAAGAGAGCAAGGACTGCATTTTAAAGGAAGAAGAATATTTGAAAGAGCAAATATTGTATTCATCAAATTTCAGGCAAAGTATTCAATGTGTTCACGGGCACCAAATCGTCTCAAGCTTGCCCAATTTGCGGCTGCAAACTCTCGGATTTTCTTAAAAACAAACATTTCAGCCACTTAAAGAACGGATTAAGCCCACTACACAGCTGGATACAAGTCTTCGAATTTATTTTGGATGCAGGTTATAAATGTCGCGTGAAGAAGTGGAGAATTTTAGAGGATGACGACAAGAAGAAGGAAAGAAATTCAAGGCCTATTTTGGGAACACCTATCGTTCAAAGTTGACCAACCAAAAGTTGGAGGATTTGGCAGTAACAAGAATGGAAACACTGCTCGCCGTGCATTTTGCGAACCACAAATATTTTCAAATATCACCGGCATCGATGAGCAGCTTATTGGATATTTAAGAATAATTTTAATATGCCTTTCATGTCAGTTGCCAATAGCTGTTGACAAATTTCAAGCCTTTTGCTCTGGTACGGCATAATTAATCATCGACAAATATCCTTGGTTGCCAATGACCGCAACAGTACACAAGTTTCTGGTTCACGCAAGTGACATTATTCAGAATACTGTTCTTCCTATTGGATATTTTGGAGAGGAAGGAGCCGAATCGCGGAAGAAATATTATAAGTCGGATCGCCTTCATCACGCAAGAAAAGGAAATAGGATGCAAAGTTTCACAGACGTGTTTCAGAGAGCAATGGATACTTCCGATCCAATCATATCTTCAGTAAATTTGATTAGAAGAATTCAGCGACAGAAGAGAATGTGTGTTCCTGTTGAGGTTTTGAATTTATTAGAAAGATCTTCAAATGCAAACGACACATCAGAGAATCAAATCAGTTTTTTTTTTAAATTAAAAATCGTTTAGAATTTCCATGTAATATTGAAGTGGAAAACGAAGATCATGAATTTTTATAAAAGGTGTACATAGAAAACACATCACTTACAATATATTTTTAATTATTGTTCATTGCAGGACTGCAGAACGAATGCGCTTGGGTTATTTTTTCTTAAAAAGTTTTTTTTTCGACTTAAAGGCGTGCCACGCCCACATTCGTCAAATAAACACAGCAAAAAACTATCTCAAAATGTTTTGTTCTATATTAAAATATTGTTAAAAAAAATTGTATAAAAATAAGTTGCTTTTTTACCAAAAAGGGCGGTGTCACGCCCACCTTCTTTCTAAGTCTAATACCAAATGGTTACATAAACCCAATGCAAAAAAACCGAACATAAATATCTTATTAATTTTGGCCTCACAAACTGGTAAAATTCCCCATAGTGAGACGGCCAGACGGATATGACTATATCAACTCTCCTTCGAATTATGATGAAGAATATACGAGCCTTTTTGGTTATTCTCCAAGAACAATTTCGCATTCAAATCTCTGCTCCCCATACTTCCTTTTTTTAGGTTGGTAACTTAACAACATGACTTTCTACGTAAGCTGCGAGCGTAAAGAGTCTTCGTTCGGGTGAAGTACCACAGGATAGCGTGTTAGGCCATGCATTTTTGTTAGTACAGAGTTTTTTTACATAGTTCAAGAACGAATTAAAAGAGAAATAAGGCGAAAACTTATTGTAGACAGAACAAAGAGCTCGGAGTGAATTATTGAGCGCGTAATTTGTCGTACAAAAAGCCAATTTCATTGGCACGAAGTGGCGAGTTGGCTGAATGGGGACATTTAGTAATATGGACTGAAGTAAGTAGGGAGAATCAATCTCTCCAATAAGAATTTTATGAAGAAAAGTCGAGTCGTAATTCGCGAGAAACCGGAAGCAATGCTGGAAAGAGTGATCGAAAATTGGACCTTCCGAATGGACCACCTACAGCGTAGTCGCGGCTAAGATGTGAAAGTAAATGTCAGAGATAGCTTTCACGTGTAATAATAAAGATTTCGATATCCAATTCTACTGAAGTGTTTTATTTAATATTAAGAAAAAACTCTAAATGAATCACTCGTTATATATGTCCATTAAGATATATTCTTCAGTTTACTTGATAACCCATTTATATGACTAGAAGTCTATGTAATGTGTAGAATATGAAAGAATGTTTATTGATTTTGTTGCGAAAAAACTAAATATAAAAATGTATTTAGCTTCAGTAATCCAATATGAAATCTGTTCAGTTCGTTCGCAATGTTTTATAGCAATTGCTTTTAAAATGAACACACGGAAATATCCTTGCATACGCGTATCTTTCCATCTCGCTCGATTTTATTGGCTGCACAAGAGAACCGCGGGATTTAATGAATTTGTATGCAATGCTAAAGAGCAGCCAACAATAACTCAACTCGAATAATACTAAGAAGCAAAAACAAAATCATTGAGGAGTATATAAAAAAAAAAAAATAAAAAAAATTTGACAATGGATTTAATAACTAGAATGCAAACAAGTCTAACAGCAGCAAAAACAACAACATTAAAAACAACATCAACACCAAAGACAAAGATAAATACCAACTACAATAATGGAGCTGAAATACGCTGAAGAACTTAACAACAAGCGGATTTGTTTGCATGAAGGATGCGCTTCAACGAACCAACTCAGCCGTTGAATATGCGTTCTTTGCAGTCCTGTGAGTACGAGGTTGGGGCGGGAACGGGTTCTAAATGCGAATAGCGCATAAAAAGAGGCAAATGAGTTGAGCACATTCAATGGAATACAATTGTATGGAATCCATTCTATACCCTTCACATTCGTACATAATATGAAAAGTTTAACAGAAAAGTTACAACAGAGTCTGTCCATCAGTGTATCCGATTTTAAACAAACTCCTTTTGTTTCTTAAGCTATTAAGTTGAAATTTTGTACGATCGCTTCGTATTACTTTCGATACAGGATAATTCGGAAACAAGTTGTAATTTCAATTATTTAAAATTATAATCATCGTTCATTGTTATTTTTTTTTTTTTTTGGTTTCTTGTTCTAGTAAACAAAATCAACTCTTCAGTAATTTCGGAACTGCTCTTCTCTTTGCTAATTCGCTTTTAAATCTCTGTAAATAAGCCGCACGTATGGATCCCAAGACAGTACAATTTTTTTTTAATTTTTGATTTTCAAATTAAAACCGCGGATGGTCAAAAAGAAAAATAAATTTTATAATGAAAAAAATTTCCGGAAGTAATCATAGCGATCAATTCATTTTCTACATCATTTCTTGTGTGGTCATCTCATTTGGTTTACTTGTGATATTCGTTTTGACGGCTCCATTTAAGTTGGGCCACCGAATATTTTAATGTTGTAAATGAGGGAGCAAACTCCTCCAGAATAGAGTTTCAAACACATTTATTAATCGAATATATCAGCGAAGTTTTAAGCGGAAAAGAAATATGAAGGTATATACATACGTATGTAAATATGTATATTAAAGTCATTCAACAATTTTAGATATCGAGATTGAAGACCATGCCATTGATAAACCAGTTAATGATAGGAAGGATAAACTCCTTATTATTTACTTATAATACATTATTGTCGGCGAGGAGTAGAGCTTGGAGACAGCATATTTATGTAACGTGGTCTTATCCTCATTCGACAACGGGCATTTTCAGTGATTCGTTCGCTTTGGATTGCTTTCCAGAGTAAAAGATGACATTAATTGCAATATATGGTGTGAAGCGGTATTATCATTTTGTCTGAAAGCTTGTAACGCACTAAACCCCAATAAAGTATATATATTCTTGATCAGCTGATACTTGCTGTTCATCTGATACTTGCCGCGCATTTTTTATTACAAATTTTTCAGATATCTGTAAGAGTGGTGATATTTGAGCTTCTTTCAGTCCCAAGATTATAGGGTATCCATGAAAAACTTCTCTAATTAAGTCAATATGACATGGTTTACATTCAACATGGTGGTTTGCGCTAAACGGTCGCTTCACATACATATACAAATGGACGTGTCCCACCCATTTTTCGATGTAGCCCATTCAAACCCACCGCTCACCTTTATGCATTTATATGAAAAACTTTTTCAGTTAAGTCAATAGTATAAGCTTGAAATTCGATGTGGTGGCTTCTCGTCTCATCCACATATAATAATGGGCGTGCTCCTCCCACTTTTTGGGACAGTCCCTATACAAACCCAAACCAAAAATCAAAGTTTATGTTTTACAATACAATTTAAAATTTCGTGTGAATTGTATAAGAGCTTCCGTTCAAACGGAGTTAATGCTATTTTTTTTTTTATTATTATAAATGGTGTCGCATTTATACAAGAGGTATTTTATTTTAAGTAAAACACAACCGGGTAAGAATTTTTGTAAGTGTTTATTGGGTGCAAAATGCTATTTACGGCAAAGTATTTTTCGGTTACGTAATCGCTGTCCCGTAATAACTCGACTCTTTTGATCAAATTTCCGAAGACATTTTGTAGAATTGCGATCAGAATGGCCGGGCTAACCGATGTAATGGTTCGTTTCAAGGCAGGAACCATTTTTAGATAACCCTCGCAGACTTTATCTTTAATGTATTCCCGAAAACTCAGTTTTACAAAATTTGTACACAATAAGTGGGGGTGGGTAAATTAACCAGAGCTCGGGATTTTTTAGAGGTCCAGGAACAATGGGATCGCACTTTGCATGAGTGCGAAACACTTGTTACGCCATGTAAAAATAGGAGTCATTTTTTAGACCCAACCCAGATTTTTGCTTGACGGTCCTGTTCTCACACTGAATGTGGTGATATAGCTGCAATTGTATTTGATGTTTAGTGTGAATAGTATTAAAGCTGCGGTTCCACTACAGATAGCTTTTTTTCCTGTTTTTATAGCACTTACAGTGTGAAATGGTATTATCAGTTTGTCATAAAGTTTGCAACGGATTAAAAGAGGCATCGTTGATCCCATATAGTATAAATATTCTAGTTGTACAATCGTTGCGTATTTCTAGGGAATCAATTTGTAAGCCGGCACATATACTTATTTTTGTTGCAGTCATGTAGAGTATCCATATTGATATGACACGCCCACTTTTTGGGGTAGCCTAAATACAAACTACTCTCCCACTTTTGAGTCAATATCAACATAAAAATGTACATGTGCCTCACATATGTATTGATGGGACTTCCTACATTTACAAACCACCCACCCACATTTGGGATTAAATATGAGAAACTTTTTTATTATAGGAAAAATCACCTTCATATTTAATGCTCGAATTATGGCTTCTTGTGGGGTTTGACAACCCCAATTTTAGAGAAAGCCTAAAATTTTCGATACAGGCAACATAAAGTTTAAATTTAATATGGTGCCCTCTTTTAAACGGATCTTTCACATTAATATCAATGGTCTCGCACACCCCACTATAAGGGGTAACCCCATACAAACTTACCACTCACGTTAATGTTCTAACAAATATTTTCATTCTTTTTTTTTTTTGATTTATAGCTGCTAAGCACACAATTTGAAACTTTGCGAAGTGATGCTGCCATGAATTTTACAACGTTGCCAGATTATCTTACACTATTTGCAGATACACAACTATCTCGTTTGCAGGATTGCGACTGCAGATACATTTTCTGCACAAATGTTGTTGTAAAATAACTACAGATACACCGATATGCTGATACGCGGCCTGAAATGAATGCCATAATTAGTTTATTCTTACTGATATGGCAACGCTTTAAAGAAACCCAGCTCCATGAGACGAGTGAACCTAGCAATCCGAGTAACTATCGATTAATTGGTAGTCATAATCGGTAGGCATCGTAGAATTTGTGCTCATCTGTAGAGTATACAAGCATCGGTTTTACTGAATTTATTGTACTTTTTTTTCGTTCATTCTTATTTCATTTTTTTTCATTGTGTTTTTTTTCTTCTGTCTGAGTGAATTGAACGTTGAAAAATAGTTAAGTTGATTTTATTGTTAGTTTTCCTCGCGTTTTTTTGCCTTTTTGTCTGCTTTTCTGCTAGCTTTTATGTTTTCCGCTTTTCACACCAAATAAAGGTTTGCTCATCGTTGTCGATGTCACCATTGCCGCGGCGTCTATATCACCAACATTGGATGCGTTGTCAATAAGTGAAATTAATTCCACTCAGTTGCACTTGGCTTGTCCATAGTTATTCTCTACAATGTCCTTCTTGTTCTTCTTATCTTATTGTATTCCTTATTTCTTTTTCTTCCTACTCTGGTTGTCGTTAGGATGGGACTACTTTGACTACGTTGATTAGTTGAAGGCTACTGCGACTACAAAATTCCTTTTGTGTGATTAATGAAGAGCGCTCAGAAGCCAAGGACTGGCAAGTACTGCTTCATTAGAGTCATTAAGAATGCTCGCAACAAATTCGTGCAAAGTTCATTTCACTTTTTTGTATCAATAGTTTATTTATCTTTTTTCTTCTTCTATATTTAAATACGCAGTGCTTACACATTTAATCCGCAATCGTTAATAGTCTTTTCGATTTTACGAATATTTCTCTCTCACTCTCTGAATGGCGCTCCTTAAATCACCGACGTAAAGTTTTTACGTACATAAAAAACAAACTTTACATTTTCCACATTAATTGCAACAAACAAATCAAACAAAAAACAGATACGCATATGTGCTTGCGCCATAAATCCAGCAATAGTTTTTTTTTATGTTGTATCTGTTCTCAATTTCATGGAATTTTAGTGCGTTTTTGTACTGCATTCAACTGCGAGCGTTGAAGTAGATATGCGTTTCATTTTATTGCTATTTTCACTGACGGCAGCTTTTATAATTTCAAAAATTTAAGTTCCAAATGGTTTGCAGCTATTGCTCTATTCGACTCTTTCACTCTTTCACTCTTTCACTCTTTTGATATATGTATCTTTTTAACTATCTTTTTCACTCGCTTGTTTCAAGTTGCAACTGCATTTTGCACTTGTATTCGTTCTAATTAGCATGCCAATCTGTGATGAAGCAAGTTTATTACATTTGTCTCTAATAAGGACGAGCAGCATTTCGAGTGCAAATAGCAGTACTAGGATGCAAAGGTATCTACAGGGAGCTAAAGAATGCAAGAATTCGAGATACTTAGCTGTACAGTGGCGTAGTTCAAATATGCGTGAATGTATGTATGTATCCATGTAGTAGTCTACAACGCTGAAATAACTGACAGATTTACAGTACTGAAAATCGATTTGTAAATCAAATGCAGAAATTCTTAGAATAAGTATAAAATTCTTGAAATAAGTATAATATTCTAAATCTAAGAAGAAATATGTACAAGTCAAGTACAAAAGTGTCAGAATAAATCAATCAATGAGAAAAAAGCATATACGTGAATGCAAAATAACATTTACTCTCTCAGCTGCTCCAAGTTCTTTGCACCGACAGTAAATGGGAAAAGCAATGTCGGTAAATCCATCTGTTGGATGTCCGTTAGACTAGGTAGTTAAGATGATGAAACTTTTCAGCGCCGTTCACATATATCATGGTTCGATGCCAATTTCCTGTAGCATTTTTTTTGTTAACCCCGTATTCACCAAACTTTTGCTACCGTTATGGATCAAGTACGGAATTCTTATTTTTATTTTTTTGCAATGTAACTACTTCTATATAGAACTACTATATGGTTGTGGTAAATATATCGCATTCATCAAAAATTTTTCAACATTTATTGATATTCCTACATGTTTATATTGTTCTCGTATGTACTAAAGAAGACCAATTAATTATTGTATTATGTAGCATGTATATTAAATGAAAAACAGATTGATGAGGTAAAAAGCTTCTGCGATTCACAAATATTCTTTATAGGAATTATATGAAAAACGATTTTACATTTGTATTGTTAGCACTGCTAATGGGCACTTGTTTCAGCATTTATAATGGTATTTGAAAGACCATTTCAAAGATGTATCGCATCTTACAAAATATTTAGCTTCTTGGTCATAATTGTCAAGAGAAAAATTTTAATTTTTAGAAGAGTTGTTGAACAAAACTTCTTGTGTACTTTAAATCCAGCTTAAATTAATCGAGATTTTATATCTTTCGAATAGGACAAGCTTGACAATATCACGCTGAAGGTCACATCCTATCACAATGTAACAAGACATGGATCTGTACGATTCACAAGACTGGAAAAAATCCCTCGGCATTGGAATCGTACAGACCAATCAATCTGCTGTCTACTGTATCAAAGCTCTTTGTGAGATGTCTCCTAACCAGACTTCTTAAGATCGAGAAGGTAAGGAGAAGGATATCACCCTTTCAGTTTGGCTTCCGCAAGACCTACTGAACGCCGGAAAAGTTGACCAGGGTGGTGAACTATAGCCTTGATGGATATCAGACCAAGGACTACGCGGTGGTGGCTTATCTGGATATAAGGCATTCGTTTGTACTCTTGTAAAAACTCAAGCGTCTGATGCCGCCTCAATTCTTCTTGTTGGTGCAGAGTTATCCGACCGACATAACTTTCTCCGTTGTTCTGGATGGAGCGGAGTCAACAATGATTAGCTTCTGGATCACCAACTTGCGCACGATTACCGGGGGGGTCTATCTGTATAGAAGGCTCACCTTAATGACCCATATCAGCAGAATTGTGAAATCACTTAGCACCAGGTTACGAAAATAGAATGGCTCCTCGACGGCAGAAACAAGCTGTAGCTGGGGAACAAAGTATGCATTTGCAAGGACATAATTGCACCTGTCTGACGCAATGGGATGCATTTCTATGACAAAGAACGCATCGTGCATATTGACCCGTCCGACAGAACCCTGTGAACTACAATTCGCAATATTCATGACACAATTATCAACGTTTCAAAAATATTATATAAAACACTACTGATGATCAGAGACTGATCATTGACTAATCAAACTCAGCCTATCTAGACTAAGTTATAAAGTAAAGTTTTCGATTTAAGTATAATTTAAGTTGTTCCTAATAACAGAAAAATTAAAAATTTTAATTTTATGTAAAAAAAAAATTCGAATAGACAAATCCAAAGGATTTTTAGATCTTGACCGTGGATTCGTATCTCGTTCATAGTTGGGCTGAGGAAGTACACTTTTATACACACTGTTTCGCTTAAATAATAGACCCCAATATACTTATTTCAATAACGAAGTTCTTCAACGTTCTATCTGAACTTGGTGTGCCAGCAAAGATCGTTCGCCTTTGCATGATGACGCTATCCTTTGATACCAAGAGAGGTTGCAGGCATGGTGATTCTTTATCGTGCGACTCATTTAATCTCTTGATGGAATACCTTCTACGACACTGCCCCTGCGTATAACGGTCGGGCACGATCGTTCATAATGAAGTGATGCTACTAGCATGCTGATGATATTGACAACATCGGTAAAAACGAACAGCGAGTTAGCAGGGCGTTCACGGAGATTGAGAAACATTCATGTCTCATGGGCCTAGCGGTGAACGAGGACAAGACGAAGTACTTGGTGTCCACTCGCGTCTTGGACGGTCTGTGAGTATGAAGAATTTCAACTTCATTGTTGTAGAAAACTTCGTCTCTCTGGGAACAGAAATTACCAGCGACAACAACGTCGGCCGAGAGATCAGACGAAGAATCTCGCTGCTGCTACTTGGGGCTTAGCAAGCAAATTAGAAGTAGAGCCCTCTCAGAAGTACGAAGATAAAAATCTATAAGATACTGATAATCCCCGCCCCTTTGTATAGCGCAGAAGCATGGACCCTCACATCAATGGATACAGCGTCTTTAGGTGTGTTCGAGAGAAAGATTCTTCGTAGGGCTTTTGGTCCCCATAGAGTTAGCGTCGAATTTAAGACCCGTATGAACTACGTGCTGTATGAGCCGTATGAGAAGGTTGACATAATCCAGCGCAATAAATTCCAGCGGCTGCACTGGGCTGGTCACCTCATCCGGATGAACTTGATTGATGGACGGCGTCAGAGAGGACATCCGAGCTTAATATGGAAAGATCAGGTCTATGATGACCTGAAGAAGCTCCGGACTGCCAGCGTAAGTAAGTATTGTAAGTATAGTAGTAAGGATTTTTTGATCTTGAGCTCGTTGGATTCGTATCTCGTTCATAGTATTAGTTGAGGAAGCCCAATTTTATATACACTGCGTCATATCTCCCAAACGAGTGATCAAAGAAATTTTTGGCTTAAATCATGGCTTGCAAATAAGAATTGACTGTTTTTCTCGTTATGCTATGCTCACGAACATAAGCGAAACAAACATACATCTCTCTCTAAGCAGCAGACTTTGTTTCTTTTCGTTTTTGTTTGCTGTTGAGCGGTTTGAGTTGTGCTATTCGTGTGACGTTCTGTTAATGAACAACGATTAGAGAGATATTTACGATTGACGGTCGCACAATGAGACTCAGCAAATGAACAAAAGACTGAAAGGCTCAACGCAAACGGTTGTCATTTTCATTTGAGTGATTGTCAATGCACAGTGGCTGGTTTGGCTGAAAAATGTGTAACTTTAATGTGTAAGTAAAATTTTAAATATGGATTTTCTTAAGCTTGAAATAAATGCTTTAGTTAAAAGAAAATTTTTAATTTTTTTTAAAAGAACAATTTAAATTTATTTGCAATAGTAGCCAAAACATCGGTTTAACTACTTTTGTAATATACATATACATATACATATATATATATTTATTATTTATTATGAGAGAGTTAAGCTGAACAGCTGATAAAGAATTAATATTTTCTGCACTCTTTCGTGGCATCATTTAAAATTTGAATGCCTTTTACCATGTTTCTCCCATTATCAGATGTAATGCTGTGTGTATAGCATTTTAATTCTTTAATAACATACATATTAAAAATTTTCTGTAATTCAATTTTTACCTAAAGATTTGATCAAGCGTTATTCCAAAATCATCTAGGGTTTCCAAATAGGCGAGCTGTCTTCACAACCGGCGCCACACTCGAATATACGTATACATACGCAAAAGACTTTTTACTTCATTTCACTCAACCAAACGGTCCGGGAATAACCAGACCAAAAGACAACAAAGAGAAAAGGTTGTTTGTTGAGCGCAAACCGTTTTTCTAAAGAACCGATGCGAACGGTTGCTCTCTGACTCTTTGCTCAAAGTGTCAGTAAAAAACACTTAATTTCGGAAAACGAGAAAATGTAAACTGTTATTTGCGAGCTCAGGTTTAAATAAAAGCATAGTTCATTCACTTAAAATAAAGAAGAATGTGTCCAAAGTATTTAACACTTTTTCTTTCCATTTGACGCACCACTACCGCCAATGAAAATAAAACAAGTGAATGTCTTGTTTACAAAGGCAATGGAAAGTATGTGTAACCCCATCCGAGTCTAACTGGACTATTTATAATGGTAAGTTATCTTATTCCGAAAATCAAACTAAATTAAAAATTTTCAATTTATTTAAATGGTAAAATCATATTGAATGACGTAATATAATAAAGATTATTTATTCGTAGTCCCATTACCCCTTCATTTGTAGGTGAATTTAACTATGCCACTGTTTGCACCTAGAGCACGCTTTCAACAATGCATAAAATAATATCAACTGGCATAAACTTTATAACAATATTTTGCTCCGTTCGCTGCTCGGTTTGTTTGTTATTTCAGCAGCCAAGTGGCAGCACTCAAAGTTGTTACAAAGTAAAATTGCACTTGAAGCTGTTTCACCTTTTGTCAGTATGCATATACATACTCATAGATACAGATACATTCTCGTATGTATTGGAAGTTTGCCGTGTTTCGCGTTTTTCCGCTTCTAACCTCTGCGCACGAGTTAGGTCGATTTGAAACAAGTTATTTTGGTTTGACTAGATTGAATTTGAGAGTTGATGGTTGAGGGTTGAGGGTTGAGGGTTGAGTTGGGTTAGACTAAAGTTGTACATGAGTTTGACTTACCTTCTATGCTTATTCCATATATTGAATACAATAAGTGCTAAGGCTACGATAATTCCACAACTTGAAATTGTACACATACAGATAAATAATGGCAGCGATACTGTGCGCAGCACATGCGTGACAATTGTGCGATCTTGGGGTACCTGCAATGGTAAGAACAGATTCGACAACTTAATAAATTGCAACTGAGACAGTACGGAAATAATTATTTATATATATATATATATATATATATACATATGTATTTCACATTACCACGTTCAAATTAAAATTAAAATAAATTTATTGCAATATTGTAAACGAGTGCGGACAGATTAACATATCATTTTAATTGGTACTTCGCTTGGTGGCAATTATGCGAGCGCGGTATATGGCAGCAGATGTTGCACTGAAGAGCTTCACTCTCCTCCACTGTACTCAATTCGATTCGATTCAATTTTGTTAATGCCATCAACATTCGACGTGCTAGGGAACAGGGAGTCAGGTGTTTGCAACTATCTTGGTTTACTCGTACAAAAATGCGGGCAGCAAAAATGCAATAAAATTCGATTTAAACCTTTTTGCAGCATTAACTGAAAGTCACTTATACACATAGCTCAGCTCAGCTCAGCTCAGTGCGAGAACACTGCGTCGTTCTGTTCAGTTCTGTTCAGTTCTGTTCAGTTCAGTCAGATGAGATCAGAAATGCTCAACCCGAGCCAACTCGACTCGGTTATGCACGCTTGGCAGCGTTCAAGCTTTTTATTTGATTTTTGCCAGCTTCATTGCTATTTGCATACAGGTGATAAATTGCATAAAATTGATTCGTTCAAACGATAAGCTGCGTTCGAACATTTTGTGATTGTAGTGCAACTGATTTAAGAGACTCATTTTAAGCAGCAGTTCATAAGAAGAGAAGGGTGTTCGATGTAATGCATTTTTGCAGTACCGTTTTTTATTATAGTTCTTCTACGCTGAAAGAAAAATGAGTTACTTTTGATTTGATAAATTTTGTTTGAAATTTTACGTATGTACTTTGTTTGCTGAACTTTTAACATAGATTATCTAAAATAAGCAGTGATTCCCTCAAGAGTTAGAGAGCGATAAAAAATACTAAATGTCGTCAGGTCTGCATGACTTGTATCTCTATTTTTTAAAGACAGATAGTATCACTGCCACGAAACGTGAAGACCACAGAATGTAAACAGGACGCTAGCCATGGAGAATAAGTTAGTTAAATTTTATAGTTTTTTGTTTTGGTTTTGTTGTACTACCAATTTTTGCAGTATATCTTATATTTCACGGTGTACCAAAGCTAAATTTAATCCTTCGTTAAATAGTTTAAATGTTGTTTTTCTCCAATATTGACCAATTTCTCCCGTGAATCTTATTTTTTACGGTTCCCACTACGTATGTTCCAAAACTCATGCAAATCTGTCCCATCGCCTAGTTTTTCATAGTATCTTATTTGTCTTACTTGTTGCTGGTATATAATGAACCAAAATATAACATATAACACATATATATCAGTGCACCACTCACTTTTCGGGTTTCTCCATGCAGTCCTTTACTTATGTCCCATCACTCTGTGTAATATAGTTACTAAGATGCAACGATTTTGGTATTTTTCTTATATGGGCGCGAGGCACCACCAATTTATCTACCGGTGCCTTTCACTTATGAACCATGTTTCATCCAACAATCTGGCATTCAATAGTGATTGAGGTAAAAAAAATATTTTTTTTTCTTATAAGGATTATATAATAAGAGGCCCCCTCTGCCACCGCCTACTTTCCCTGTGCACCTTTTTTGTCCCGGTGCCCTTTACTTATGTACAAAATTTCATCGAGCTGCGTTTAATAGTTCATGAGATGAAGTGAATTTGTTTTTGTCTTAAAAAAGCGGTGTAGCTACGCCTATTATATAATTTTATTTACCTACCTTCCACGTTTATAAAAACTTCCACAGGGAATTGCCTATCTATTTACGAAACCGAATTGAAAACCCCGTAGGAGTTTCTGAGATTGGACTTACCATATCGACAAGAACAGCAGACGACTTCAATTTATATACGAGTATGTGTGTATAGATATTGGACATATTCGATTTGTTTTAATAGGGAATCAAACTGAAGTTGCTTGCCGTTTGTAGAGTTCTTACACCCTGCATGACTGCCATCAGATTTTGGTTCAATCAATTCCCATTTCTTTTTTGATGAACAGCACTTAACTTTGGTTTTGCAAACATCTTCAAAGCATGACAAATTCTAATCACAGTTCTGACGTGTTTAAGGTTAATCTGGAAGAGGTCTTTGTGCCGCTTTATCGTTGACCATTACATATCGAAATTATCAAAATGGTGTATTTTACCCTGTGTATTTAGTCCTGATGAACTAGCAAATTGTGAGCTTTAGACCAGCTATTAATCAAAATTTATGTATAATAAGCTGTTAGAATGCATTATCCTTAGAGATCCTTAGATTTGTCTATCTGATTTTGAGTCAGATATCTAAAAAATTAACCCAAAAAAAATGCGCAGTAACTATCAGACGGATAGACGAACATGGTCTCGGCATGATTTTGTCTCGAAGATGGAAATGGGCTTGGCTTAGTTTCCAGTATTTTTATTTATTTTATTTTCTCTATTATTTTTCGATAGCTCATACTTATGACTATAAAAGTACATATGACTTAGTCTCGCACCTAGTTAGAACGTAGGGTGGCATCCGTTCATTGAGTTAGTAGTATTTTTCATTAAATTTTCGTGTAGCCTTTTCTTTTTGTTCCGGAACAGCAACTGTTAAAAATGATTGATGATCTCCTACGTTTATAAACTAAATCGTCAGTCTCTCTCTTAAATGACCAGAAGTAATTAGTTAGTATTCTGACTCGGCTTTTTTATTCAAAGCGGTTTCCTACCGTCGATATTATTGGTGGAATCATCAACCTATTGGTCGCTTAGTTGACCGAAAGTTTCTGGGAAGAATCACAAATTACAAAGAAGATTAAATCAAAAAAAAAATATATATTTTTCTTTGGGCTTGATTGATGCATTGTGAGCGGGGTGTATGCGGCACATATTATCATAATTTTGATCTGCTTATGGATCAGGCGAGTCTAAAAATGTAAGTTCTATAGTCTCTCACATGCACACAAAAGGGTAATGTGCTCGCCACTTTTGTTTTTCACTGTTCGCTGCCGAACTACCTAAATCGAAAGCTGACAAACTTGCATTACTTTAAGACGAAGACATGCCCAGCACTGATGCTGAACGGCTCTTTCCTTAAGTAAGAGAATAAAACGCCATTACTCGGGTATCATCCTTGACAGGAAGTAAGCAAAAAAGAGCAAAGATGTTGAACAGCCGTAGCAAGCTTCCGCTTTATTATAAGAGATATATAGATCTGAATGCCACGTGCCGATATGACATCCAAATATGGGGCATGGCCTCATACCAAACCGTAAAAAGTTGCAAATACTGCTTTAATACGAATGACGGGCTGCATCCGTGAAGTCCGAAATTCAGTGCGTCACAGAGACCTGGTTCTAATGGGAGTTGAGGAGCAGAACTCACTGTCGTCTCACACCAACCGCTTCGCTGACCCCCTGGTTACAGCTAGACCCTCTAACCGCCTACGCAGACGCAATTAGGGTTACCTGCTGGCAACATATCGTCACATTCCATGAAGACGACAGTACCCAGTCTCACATATTCATAATAAGGTTTGCTGCAAATACTCATTTGTGATACAAAATTTATGTAAAATAAAATGTTTCCTTTTTCGTGATATTAATTTCTGTAGAAGGTACTTACTTTTCCACCAATCCATTGCTCCATATTCAACCACGTCAGATTATCCAACTGTGTATCGTAGTAGCCAAGCTTCTCGTACCTTCCGTTGATCATCTGTTCTATTTGTGTCAGCGCAATACGATCGCCCTGCGAGCTGAAGGCAACGACGCCCTGTAGAAGTGATAATAAAATAAAGCATGATAGAGATTCACAAGAGTCGTATCAGTTTTTGGTAATCACACAAAAATGTTTTCAAATTTGTTTCGAAACAAAAAACTCGGCAAACCGCGCCATTTAGAGTGTCCTTGTGCGTAAAAAATTAATGTGCATTGTTTGCAAAAGATGAAGCAGCTGCAAAATGGAAGAGGTCACAGTGACACTGCGAAAGAACAAAAAAAAGGAGAAGATACGAATGCGGTGGGATACTTGGTGCATTTTGCACGAATTGTATTAAACTATGGTAGTATGAGGTGCTGTTCCGTAAGCTGGAAAGGAGACAAACAAAGCGCAACAAAAGTTCACACGACTGTATATACAGAGTGAGAGAGTGATAAAGGGAAAAAGATACGGACAGCGACTAAATAAAAAAGAATTTACAATTCTGCGTAAAAATTTCTTGTTGCTATTGTTGTAACCTTATATATGTACACTTATATAGATTTATATATATGTAACTACATACATACAACGAAGTCAACGCACATTCAACCAACTAGCCGGGACATGTGAAATGCAGCTATGCACAGCTTGCTTTCTAAATGCGGTCAGCTGGGTATTTAAGGAATACAGCATCGCACTGAAATGGGCTCAGTTAAAAATTGGAATCATATTTCCATTTACGAATCAAGCAATTATAAGTACAAGAAATATACAAAATCCACTGACCACTGACATTGTATCCTTAATTGAAGTACGAAGGGTTGCAATCAACACACTACCCTACCACAATTTAATACGAGAACTATGGTCTTCTGTATGCGAAAAGAGACTCTACTTATTACGGATGTGGCGGCATACTTCTTAAAGGTTGGAGATAATTGAAAAATATTTTATACAATATCAGATTTAAGTAACATATTCGGCGCATTGAATTAACCAAATAGTGGAAACAGTGTGAAAGAAAGCTTTTTAAAGACTAGAGTTCGCACAAAACTCGTTCACATACAAAGAACTAGAAAGTAACTGACAAAAACTCGTAATGGACAGCTACAAGTTGGCTGCAGTCCTTAAAAGGAACATGTCAGTTTGAATTATTAGCCACAATACCAGTCGCAATCATTTTAGCATTGTTCAAAGATGAAATTTGACATGTAAACAAAATCAGCTGTTCAGTAGTTCCGTTTTGCCTGTGACTTGCTTGTGACTTCAATGTAAACACTTTTTAGGTACTGCTAGTTCTTCTTGTTTATTTTTTTTTTTTATACAGTTCTCTGTATGTAAATGTCCTATATTAAAGCAATATAGGGAGAAATTAACTATGGGTGTAACAAAGCTTAAATACTCTTCGTACTTGCTCGGCAACCCTGGAATTTACTTAATTTTTTCTAAATTTGAAGAGGTTGTTTATAATAAACCAAGGATGAAAATTGACAAAATGTAGAGTGATTATTCAGTTTGGCGAGTAGCGGTACTATTGAACCACTGGTTTCTTCCAGAAACTGGATTTAAGCCACATCGAACAGCCGTTTTGGTTCTGTTCAATTGATTCCATCAAATTTAATTGAATTTTTAATTTAAACATTTTAAATAATATTTTTTTTTTTTTTTGGCGTTTTTTCTGTCTTGCAGTATACGGACCAAAAATATATTGATCACAGGTGCAAATGGTATATAAATGGAATCAGTAGTTTTAACAACGACAACACTAATTAGTGTTAAGGAATTACAGATGACGCGAGAGTAAAGAAATGCCATCAGGAAAGTTTGAAACACATCGAGCTGTCATATCAACAACAAATAGTACTGCAGAGTTGCAGCTTCAATATAAAACAACGTATTCAAATAGAGCCAGTCGCAAAAAAATAGTTTATCGTGCACAGGGCCCTTTTATTTATGACCAGTGCACCCAATTCGAATAAAATGTATTTGGTACTAAAGAGCCAAATACACCTTCAAACATTTTATCAAATGTGTGATGTGACGGAAAATCGACGGGTGTATTTGGCGATTTGAATGCTTGATCAAATGTGTGAAGAAAATTCAAAAGTTTTGATTTTCGTCACATCGCTTCTTCTTCCTTGATGCGATTTTTATTTTTTCGTTCTGAACAGACGTACGTAATTTGGGCGGGAAAAATTTGGATTTGAATTTCCAGCTTTGACGAAAGTAGATACAGATTAAGTAGATACAATAGAAATTTTTAACTGCTCCGAGTCATTGTTTTTACTAAATGGTTTGGTTGTGGGTTTAAGTCACTATGTCTCTACAGAACTGATTTGTTTCACGATTCGAAGTAAACACAAAAAAGTGCGGAGATTGACCCGTTTGAACAGGCTTTAATATAATAAACTGTATTCACATTCCTCTTTTGCACGAATATTTTGAAAGTTGAGACAATTTAACCACTTGTACTAGTGTGGTACATAGAGAGACTATACGAAGAGTTTGGTGTATCTAAGTATAATAGCCTCTAAGAACCAGTCACTCGTATACGAGAACTGTATGCAGTTTGAGAAACGAACAGGTGGAAGAACGTGTCTAGCTCGACTCGATCTGATCACAAATAATGACTACCATACATATATTGGCATATTTTAACAAACATACTACTACAGGGTGTTTTTAGAGCTTAAATTATCCGACACGGATTAAACTTTCACAAATTGGTTAGATCTGGGAAAGTTATTGCCACTTGTGCTGAGTTAGGTTTGCGATTTTATCACGAATAGACTAACGCCAGAACAACGTTCGCAATTTGTGTAAATTTATTTCGAAAATTGTGGTTCAGTGCGGGAATGTTACCGTGCGCTGCGGTCGACATAATTATCCATCCGATTGGAGCCATCAATTGGAGCTGTGTGTATAGTCATCCCATTGTTTTATCGCAATATTCTGTTCAGTGATGAGGCTCATTTTTGTTTCAATGGTCATGTCAGTAAGTAGTATTTCCGCATTTGGAGTGAAGAAAATCCACAAAAGATTCTCGAGGCACCGTTACATCCACAAAAATAGCAGTTTGGCCGGTAGAGTCATTGGTCCTTCATTAAAATTGATGCCGCCTGCAACGTTAACGACAACGGCGAGTGCTATAGTTATGATTGCCGATTATTTCGTGCCCCAGTTGTATGAGATGTTTATTAAAGACATGTTTTTTCAACAGGACAGCGCCACATGCCATACAGCGCGGCAAACAATCGATTATTTGGCGAACTGTTATTTTTTGAAAAGAACCAGTTAGTTGGCCAACAAGATTTGGATTATTTGCTCTGGGCTTACATGAAGTCATTGGAGATTTGCACGATTTGGAATATAACATTGTGCAAACCCTGGCCGAGATACGGCCCCTATTGCTTTGAAAAATTGGTCGAATATTGGACTTCCAGAATGCACCACAGCCGAGGCAGCCGGTGCACTGTGCTCGATATCATATTTAAACACTGATGGCTTAAAATTATTTTGCTAATAGAGCCAGTTTTTTGTCTGAAGTTATGTAATCTCTCTCTAAAAGCATACATAAAATTTCCATATTGAAGAATCTAGTTCCAGTATTATTGAAGTCATTTCTTCAGGAACTTCTATCAAACTAAAATAGTGTAGGGGTATTTATCATATAGCAATGCCATTCGGACCGATGTTGGATATTTTGCGGAAATTGACGTCTTTAATTCTTAAATAATTGAAAAATATCTTACAAAATTGAAAGTGTGCAGTCGTTGAAAAAGATTATTGCACCACTGCCTAAAATGGCGAATAAAATCTTGTTTTAATTATGTACAATATTCAAATATGCCAATGATGATATTGTCTTTGTTTTTAAATAGTATTGTCATCAATCATATAAATGCCCTAAACTTTTTTTAGCTCGCCCACCTTCACTCGCATGGAGTAGCAGCAAAATAAAATGTAGCACAACCTCAGGCGCACAAGCGCAAATATGTTTGCGTTAGTTGCTGCCTCAAGGGTGTTTACATAGAATGAAACGCAAACCAGAGGAGTCCCCTTTAAACAGCAACAGCAGCTGAGTCTGTGCATTTTTATTTTCATTCTACTCTGCGGATATGCTTTTTGTATCGCTTTGCAGTGTTTTACTCGGAGTTGCAGTTTTTACTTGGGAATTTATTTTTTATTCGCTTGAAATGCTTTTAGCGCTTCGTTACTTCACTCCCAGCAAAGATCATAGTCTTGCTCCACTTAGCTAAACTCTGGTCCCTGCTCCCAGATCTCTGCTGGATACTGCTTTGTGCATTCTACTGCTCTAGCGCATAATAAAGGATAAATCATACGTTAAATGCAATTTATGACTTTGAGTGTAAAACCTATTGTTTCTATTTCGCTTGTGTTAAATCATATTATCTTTTAGCAAAATTATTGTCTAATTTGTGGTCTTTTCGTAACTTTTGCCTGAATTATTTTTCGCTATATAATTTTGATAAACACCAATTTGCTGGTTGTGAAAATGTGGCAACACTGTTAGTATTGTTAGTTTATTTAATGATATGTTGTGTATTAAGCTGGTCAGATTGCCAATAATATAAACGCAATGAAAGCGAGCGCAACCACATTATAAACAGATAAAAGCCAAATTATTCACTTTGTGAGTAAAGTTTGTGGTAATAGAATTGGTGGAGGATCAAATATACATACTGAGGAACTCAAAATTAGATAAAATTTATGTTTACTTTCCATAGCGCAGTAATTGCAACTTTAATTTAAAATATCGAATCTAAGTTGGCAGCTCAACTTTTAAAGGGTGTCCCAAAATGCACTCAAGATTTGAATTTAGCGAAATTTATGCGGTAAAGTGTTCCAACAAAAAAAAAAAAGAAAAGAAAAAAAGAAGTGACAGTTTTTTATGAAAGAACAATGCGTTGATGGAGCAACAGCAAATGGATACTCATTTTTCGAACCAAATCAACTTCAGTTATGAGACTTTTTTCATCTTAGAAACTTCGTTAATCGTCAAAATTGCTGAATTTGGTATTCAGAAAATGTTTGACAACTTAGTGTGTATTTTGAACTGACGGCATCAGCGGAGCATTATTTTTAAAAAATGCAGCTGGTCAGGTAATAATAGCTAAAGGTACTCGCTGTCGTTATATGATAATTCAGTTTCTTGTGCCTTATATGCAAGCTGTGAGAGTCAATGGCATGTAAATTCAACAATAAGTAATTCAATTACTAGATGAGTCACTTTCTAGTCGTTTAATTTTCTTTTTTTGGTCAAAATTGGCCATCCAGCTCATATAATTTAACGCGCGCCGTTTGAATTTATTCTTTTGGGAGGTTTTTTGAAATTCAGCCAGAGTAATGCATAATGGTTATGGAAAATATCGACAAAAGATTGTGTATGTAAAAGCAGAGTCATCAAAGTCTAAATGTTTTTTCTTCTAAAGCGTGTATTTTACAAGGTAACTTTTCTACTCTGGCAACACTCAAAATATATATGGTTTATTAAAAAGCCGACTGATTAATTCTTTGACATACAAAGTTGTTTGGAAAACCATCATGTTAACACTTCAATTACAAATAGTTCAGTGGTTCGCCGCTTAAATGGTTGGAAATTGAATCTGCGCTGCAAGAATTTGTTCTGTAATGAGGCTCACTTCAGCCTCAGTAGGTTTGTCAATAAGCAAAATTGTCTGATATGGAGTGAGATAATTCGAACAGTGATCCATCAGCTACCGACATAACCCGAACAATTTTTAACCCGAACAAATACGGTTTGGTGACGACAACATAATCTCCAGAAACTGATCCATTGCCTGGCCATCAAGATCGTGTGATCCGATATACTTAAAATCGTTGGTTTACAAGCCAGCATCGATTTCAGCCTTGGGAGGTAATAGACGTTCCCGAGGCGGTCATATGCCCGAAATCATAATCCATTATTAATAATATAAAATATCTACAAAATAAAATTTTTAATGTTCTTCTAAAGTTCTATACCTCTTAAAGAAACACCCTATATAGTTCTATACTCTACGAATTAATAAAAAAAAAAAAAGTTTTAATTGAAAACCAATGATGTCTATCAAAATTGTTTCTTTCGTGAATTTTGGGACACCCTATTCTTCTCAATATATTTATTTTAGACACACGAACTGCTCCATTAGTATATATTGGTCACACTGCTTTATAAACAGTTGAGAAAACAAAATTTCAAAATTTCGGGTGAGAAAATTAGCCCTAGAATGTTACTCACCGAGACTCCTAGAAACTGTGTGGAATTCATGGCCGCATAGATTTCATCAGCGATTTCCTTATCCGTATAGGTGAAATCCCTGAGCGATTTCTTGCGCTGCGCCAATCGTTGCATTGTCTTATTGAACGCCAACGCCACCGACCATACAGCATCGTAGGCCAGGGGCGCTTCCTGATAACCTTCCGGATAGCGATCGTGGTTAATGTCATAGCCCTCCTCTATGAGCGCGTTGTTCAGTCGTTGTCTAAAGATGATATGGAAATTAAATACAAATAAATTATGTTATTCAAACATAACAAAAAAAAAAATATATATATATATATATATATGTCTTTCATTACTCTTTGCTCGCTTCGCTGCCTTCAGAGTCAACATTCCGCTTGCTTTGTGCATTCGCCTGCGGTGCTGTTCTGTGTATTGTACTCATAGTTGTTGAAATACTGCAGCAGCGAATTGTGTAACTTTTGGAGCACTTTACGTGCCCGCACTGCAGCATTTCGTTGTGCATATTTGCTGCCAGAAAAGCAAATGAATGCGCACAAGAGAGCGCGGCAAAAGATGCACAGTATATATACTACAAAGGTCGCACGCGCGAGGACTTTGTGACAATAAGAACACGAGCGCGGCGCTCCATTTTATGTGTGCCCCATTATAGCCCCTCCGCTCCACTGTCTGACTTACCGAAATTCTTCAGCTGTCATGCCGGAAATTGTTGTTTGATTGTTCTGATTCCACATAAGTGCCTCCGTTGTCAAATGTCCTTCGGCAGCGATACGCATCTGTTCGACTGTGCAAGTGATGCCCTCGTTCTCGAGATTCACTTCGTACCAATTGTCTTCGTACCAGCCTGCAAAATGAAAGTGGGAACAATAAGATACATACATACAGCCATACAGCTTAGAGTTCGAAAATACAGCAAAGTTTTCATCTTAGATAAGTATCAGCTTCATAGTAGTCATTGTCAGCTCCATACTCATCAACAGCACCGAAATCGCTTCGCATGCGACGCGCTATCCAAAATCGGCGCAACTTTTTGGACTCGTCTTACCATAGTCACTAAGGCTGAATGGCTGCAGATACTTGTATTGCGCTAAATGGAATCGACTTCGTCAACGATAGATATCTCCATCGGCATATTCAACTGGAGCGCGTTGGCTTTGTTGTCTGTGTCGTTTCGAAGTTGACAATATCAAGTGTTTGAGGGATTAAAGTAATTTTTGGTTGGCTTAAGTGGATTTTATGTTTGGTGCGGTCATTGTGCACCCAACCTCCTCATTGCTAACACTTGGTCTCGGCCAGATGTAATTTATAACGTTGACTACTATTATTTGAAATTAATTTTATATGTGCTGATTTATGCGTGCAGATTGCTAGAAAGTTCAATTCAATTCGATTCGATTCGATTCAGTCGAGTTGAGTTGAGTTGAGTTTAGTCAATATGCCTGCCTAAAAGTCTATTTTAAACTTAATGACGAACATAAATTAATATTTGCAGACATTTTGCCAACTATGAAAACGACTCCAAATTCATTTTATTTGATTTCTCTTCAATATTTGAACATTCGTTCATTACTTTCATGCAATGAAGCCGCGAGGGCAGTTCAATAAATCAGAATTAATTGCAATTAATTTTAAACAGATAAGTGTGCCTTAGTCAAGCATGTTGTGCCCTGCACAGTAAAATGAAGCAAATGGCAAAAAAGTTTCTCCATTTAATCTTTGAAATTCAAATGCTTACAATTTATAAGACAACCAAATACAATAATATTGTCTTTTTCTGTTTAAAGAGTGTATGAAACTGTAGGAGTTATTGTTAATTTTTTTCCAACATCAATCATCCATTTCCAGATGACATATGAGGCGTCGTTAGAATCGTCTTGATTACGGGCGTGGCATAGGGTGTAATATTTTTCACCCTATGTCACTCTCATAGTCAAGACGCATCTAACGATACCCTATATGCCAAAAGCTCAGAGCCGGATCAAGACCTCAGATCAATTATAAAATAATCACTCCTAAGAAGATCCAGTAGGCTATAGACTCATTTAAGAGTTACAAATCCCATAGATTAGACGTGCTAAAGACGACTAAGCGTATGATCGTCCCTTGGCTACAATCCTTATTTGAAGCAGGCCTGAGGTACGGCTATGTACCTGCAACATAGAGGACAGCAGGACAGTAATTTTCTGAATAGAATCCGAATGCGGGGTCAGAATTGACCCATCTCGTCAGGATTTTGAGATAATGCTAATGATGTCGAAGGAATATATTTCGTAACTTCAAATAGCTATAACTTTGTGAAAAATCATAATTGATCTCTTGAACTCTTACATTAAAAGGTAAGAGTAGTACTAAATTATGTAACTGGAGAGACAGACCACAAAAATGTTGTGCATAACCTCAAAAGTAGGAAAAAACGCCATTTTACGGGTACATAACCTAAAGTATGTCAAAATCCTGACGGAAATACTTCGGAAATGAACTTCACCTTTCCAACAACTGACATGACCCCGGTATTTGTAGTCCTGTGTTATCCTTACCTTACTATGGAACCCAACCAAAACACGCATAAATGAAGGGGAAATCGGTGGAACAGCGAAGGAGGCACATGCAAGCACGCCCCAGGGTGGAGGCCATTCACGACCAGAACGACCATCGGCCTCACTAAGGATCATATTGGTAAATGTGCGATCACTATCAAGGGGTCAGATTTACGGTTGTCAAACGGCACAAAGATTTATTTATATTGCAGTTTAATAGAGTATAAAAATGTATTAAATTACTTTTAGGGGTAGCCCTATAGAAACTTTGCTTGAGATATTGTTAAATAGATCTTATCTCGTGCTTTATACAACTCCCGTGAATAATCGTTGGTACAATTTTTAGACATTCTGTCGGATGGTTCGTGCGAAATAACTTGGAAAAGAAGTTAGTGTTTGGTGCGTTTTGCGAATTTTGAAGTTCTTTTTGGCGAAGCTTGTCAAAAGTTGTGTGTTGTCAAGCAAATTTCATATACTAAAGCTTTGAAAATTCCAAAGATAGCCTACGGAGTGTGGCGAATGCTAAAAACACTGGTATACGAGTTGTATGAAAAGTTCATTTCGGACAACAGTTTAGTTGATAATCTCGTTCTGGGCGTCTATTCACCTCTTCGATTGACTAAAACGTTTAAGAAATAAAAATAAAATTGTTTGAAAATTGTCGTCAGGGAGATGGCACCCAACTTTTTGGGAATGAGACGATTTTGAACACGGCTTGTGCTGAGATTGCTTTATATTTTGCAGATATGCTCATCTTGTGCGCAACTATTTGACCAAGAACAAAGTTAATATCATGACATGTGCTACCACGACTCAAGTTACTATTTCGCGGAAAGCGTTTTGACCCGATTGAGTAGAAAAAAGAAAATTCGCTGAGAGCTCTGTAGGTTATTCAAAAAATCAGTTTATTAATGTCAATGTCTGTCTGTCTAACTATCTATCAGTCTATCATTCTGTCTGTACGAACTAGTCTGGAGACTTTCAATGTACCAGGCTAAACACATACATATATTACAACTAACATTGCACGACAACTTTTAGGGTATAAATCCAACTATCACTTTTCGGGTTTAGTATGGAAACCTTTTTCATTACAGTCAATATTAACTTGAAACTCAATATTATGATCTCTAATGAAAAGAAGCTTCACATAGTCATGAGCTAACCACCTTAAAAATGGATCTAAGGCGTAGGAGGAGTATTGAAGCTCCGGTTTTTAATTATTCTCTGTGTTTTTTTCTTTTCTTCTATTTTATTTTTACTCGAGCTTTAAAAGTAGAACTTTCAGATGAACTTTCAGTTGAACTTTCGTATACAAAATGTGATCTGCTAACACTCTCTTCAAAACTGCATGTTTCAACAAACAGAAAAAAAGTAAAAAACCTTAACACAAAAAATTTACTCATTGATTAATTAGACAGATTGCAAATAATTAAAAATAAGTGGTAATTGGTAAATTGAAAATTGAATAAATTTTCGATTGAACCGTCGGCAATATTAGGCATCACGCTAGCAGTTCAAGTACAGTATGTACAACAAAAGTTTAATTGGATTTACCCGATGTATGCAGTGGACCAATTTGAAAACAATTATTATTTTAGAAATAATTGCCTAAATTGAAATACCTATGTTTATGAACATTAAAATAAATGTAGTGTTTTTTTGGAAGCTATATCTTCTAGTGGTCACAGCAGTGCGATTTAAATAAGTCTGTTGCGTATGGTTATAAAAAGTATCCAAACCAATTACAATTCAAACCAATAATGCAAAAATTGAGGGAATATAACAAAAGACGTTCAGGTGGACGGACAAGTGCATCGATTCGTCTCGTAGTCTCTATCATGAATATTCTACTAATATTTTAATCGCGAAAGTTTGAACGGATGTTTGTTACTCTTTCACGTAAAAACTACTAAATGGATGATAATGAAACTTTACAATAATATAGCTCATATATCAGAATAAAGCATAGGCTCTAGTTTTATTTAATTAATTTAAAACAAACACAGCGCAAACATTTTAACCACGTCTTCTTACTTTCGTCGACGATAAAAAGCTGATGGCTACAAAATCGTCTAGCAATCATGTGTTTGCTTTAAATGGTCATGTGTGCGGGATGATGTTAGAGAGGCAGAGAAAGAAAGAAAATTGTTGGCTTTTTGAAAGTTTAAATTTTTAATAATCAAGTTTTTGTTAATAGAATTTAAGTTTTAATGTAATTCAAAAATGAGTTTATCTGAATAAGGTACAAAAATTGCTCTTTAATTTTTTGTCCATAAAATGAAAATTTATATGTATACTAGCTGGTACCCGGCGCGTTGTTACCCTTCCCTTAGCGTCTCCTTTCCCCTGACCCACTTCACCCTGTCCCACCATCACCATCACCCTGCCCCAACCTCAAAATGCCCCTTTACTCTACCTCCAATTCTCTTACCCCTCTTATCCTGTCCCTTCCACCCCTTCCTCAACCACCACTTACGCTGCCACCATTCCTCTGCCCACTTCCCCTACCACTCCCTACTTTACCACCCCTTTTTCCCGTCCCCTTCGATCCTATTCACAAGTATACAACATTTTATTCCTCTATCTTAAATGGTACCCAGCGCGTTGCTGCCATTCCCTACCCCCTTCCCTATGATCACTTACCTTATTACCCTCCCCCTACCTACCTTCCTTTCACCCAAACCTTTCCTATGCAACCACGACCCCATTAACTCGTATATTAATTCTATTCTTAATTTTAATATAATTTTATTTTCCGTAAATTATTCCAATACTTTAATAGTTGTTCTGCTCTTCGGGGCGGAGACGCATTCAACAAACCAAAGATCATTAAAATCGGTTCAACCGTTCTCGAGTTATAAAATTGTATATACAAAAATACTAAAATCGTGATTAAAAAATTGGGGACGGTGTAAAATAGCTTACGACCTATTCTCAGACCTACCGAATATACACAAAAAATTTCATAAAAATCGGGCAAGCCGTTTCAGAGGAGTTTGGTTACAAACACTGTGACACGTGAATTTTATATATTAGATTATCAATTAGCACAGGATTTTTTAACAAAATAACACTAAGCAGTTAAATGTTAAAAATTTTCATGGATCTGATAGCAGTACCATCTACCGGGTGTAACTAAATTAAAATAACACGAACACAGCTGTGCCATTTGTGAATATACGGCAATGCGATCACACAGCGAAAAATTAACAAAAACAAATAAATTAATTAATTAATTAAAAGAAAGTTTTCTAGTGGATCGAATTGTAAATCTAAACCATTCTCAAATCCCCATGAACACACACAAAAATGTTCATCAAATTAGTCCAGCCGTTTAGGAGGAGTTCAGTCACGTACACACACGTACAGAAGATTTTTATATATAAAGATATACATATGAGAATAGGTCGTTATTTATTTTCCACCCTCCTACCCCCATTCACAATTCTTTAATCACGATTTTAGTATTTTTGTTTGAACAATTATTACCCGAGGGGTCATGAAGAAGGGCGAAGTGGGGCAGGGAGAAGGACAGCAACGCGCCAGGTACTAACTAGTATCTCTATACATAAATAGGCAAGTAAATTCATTCACACCCTCTCTTTTTAACTCTTTTGAATACAACATATTCAACTTATTTTTTTTGTTTATTTTTTGGAAAGAATGTCAAAAGGAGCACGGACGAATGTAATTTTTTTTTCAAAGTACTGCACTTAAGGTAGGTAAAAACCAGAAAACGCCATTGTCCAATCACAAAGTTTCCCTCTTACAAAGCACTCTCTCTCTCTCTCTCTCTCTCCCTCTCTCTTTCTGCTCTCTCAATTGCCTAAAGCTGCTACATTTTTGTTTGTTTCAGTTCCTTTGGTTTCACTAGGAAAAATAGAGAATAATGTATTCTCTATCTCTAGAGCGACTGTAAAGAGCGACTCACATTGTAGAGCATGGCGTACTTGCAAACATATAGGCGAGCATCAGTTGAGTCTGTTTTTGATAGTATTTTAGTTGGTAAGATTTTAAAAGAAGTCAATGGTTATTTAAAACAAAAAAGAGAAGGAATTCATACACGAACAAAATTTAATTATACCTGAGCATTAATTAATTACATAACTGCGCTTAAGCCCTTAGAGCAGGGATGTCCAAAGGGAGTGCACCCAAAGTGTGAATCATTTCTGAGTCATTATTTGTACAGTGTGCCAAAATACAACACCAATGCAACGTAACTAATTAAAATTTTTGTTTCTCTTTAGCATCAAGCCGCCGACTTCGGCATTTGTGCATTCGTATGTGTGTAAAAACACGAAGGTATTCTTCCCCATGGGGCTATGGCTGGACAGCGTTGATTTAGAGGCGAAAGCATTTTCTGGACAATCCTGTATTAAGATCGAAATTCGACAAACGGGAGAACTCTAGTATACGTTATTGTGTCTCTGCATTAGGCGTTTCAAAGATTATACTAAACTAAGTATTATAGAAAGAGCATTATAAAGTTTCGTTAAGATGATCAAAAATACTCAAAACATACAAGTACATAACATCTGCTTGCTTCAAACTTTTGATTAAAGAAAATAAACTATTCACACGATATGTGAATCGTATACAAATTTTTTAATTCACTCACAAAACAATCCTTATTTGGCTTCAGACCTCCTGAAGCACTTTAGGTATGACTGATTAAAAAACCCTCGTAAAATTTGAGCTGCATACTTCGAAAAAGTTTTGTGTGCATACTTTCTTGCCGCATTGAAGCGTAAGAGTAAAATAATATCGTCGTAATAAACTATTCAATGCCATTTAAAACAAATATATTGTAAAATGAAAATGTAATCAAAATCAAATGTGAGAAGTGAAAAGTGAAAAGTGAAATGCAGAGGTGTGATAGCTATACCCAGTATGCCAACCGACAACACCAGCCAGCAATGCCATTCCTTTGCTATCCATTCCATCCCAATTTGATCAGTTGCCCGTTTTTAATGTAGCCACCTGAAATCGGCCTTCCGGTTGTCTGTCAGTCAGTTAGTTTAAAAATATTTTCGTAATAGATCTGCTGCTCTGCCTGTCTCTGACGTTAATGGAATTTTAGTGTTGAAAATAATTTTGACTTGGATAAATTTCAAAACATTTTCAATGACAGTTCTTGCGCATTTCGACTCTGAACTTTGACATTTGGCCACAACAAGGCAATTTTCTGTGCCGGGATGGAAAGTCGCATTGAAATTAATTTTAGATAAGTTTTTAATTCTGCAATTAGCTTCGTTTGTATACGTTTGTATTTATGTGATTGCGTACAATAATAAATTTGTGTGTTTATTGATTTTTAAAAGCATTTGAAAATAATTTATATCGAACAGCTAAACTTTCCTTTCGCCTTCGAAACTGTGGCATTGCGTTTTATGTAAGCCTTTTAAATCGCAGCACGCAGTGCAAAAGTAAACCGGTGGAGGTTACGAAGTAGCTAGATACATATTATCGGAAAAGTGGGGAAAATCGCTGCAACAGAGTGAAAAACAGTACAAAGTTTGTGCAAATAAATTAAAGTTTTGTTTTTCTCTGCCCAAAATGAGCAACGAAGGCAACAAAAAATCTAGAAAAAACCGCATTGTAAAGAAAAAATTTAGAAAAACAAAAAAAATTTTAGCTGGTACAGAATAAACAAAAGTTAAATTATTCTTTGCGCTGTTGCTGACTTTTTCACCAGCTTTTTCCTTTTTACCGGTCTTTACACCGTACAAAGCATGCATTTCTAGAGCTGTCCCATTTATCTTGCAGACTGCTCGTTTTTACTTTTCTTGGTTTTTATACGCTACACACTTTGTGTGAAGAGTACATCAACTTTGGACAGATTCGCGGGACAAGTCAATTTCTTCCATATCCGTTTGTCTACTTCAGTTTTGAAGATTTCATTCTAAAATTCGCTGCGCGTTCTATGCTCGCGGATGCTCTAATTATAGCATATTGTATACAATAACTTTTAGTTCGTGAGTTAACCAATATAATATACACCGAAATACATATAACGACTTCACTAACTCTTCTCTTTAAATAAGATTCAAACGTGGTTGTGTAGAGTATAAAAGCTTCGATTCCGACGAAGTTAACATTTTTTCTTGTCCCCTTCAAGTTCTGAGTTTTTTTAGCGATTTTATTTTGCACCATAAACTTTTGCTAATGCGACGAAATCATGTGTTGCACAACTACTTAACCAAAAAAGGGTTTATCTCACTCAGACAGACGAATGGACAGACATACAGATTCATTCATTCAGTCGGTCTAAATATCTCGTTTTTGGTTTGAAACTCGTTCCGACCTTTAAAGTTAATCGATGCTATTTGTTTGAGCACAACAAGAAAATTAAAAATTTATTTCAATGTTGAAGAAGAAGTAGAAGAAAAGAAAAAATTGAAATTAAGCGAACGCCAAGAAAATGGCACTGCTATTTAGTGGGTGTTTAAAAAAGAAAGTACCGGGTAACTTATACAAAAAGGAGGTGAGTTTTCAATGTTGGTAAAAGGAAAAAAGTCACCAGGTCTCAGGTCAAGCCAATTATTTCTAATGTTTTCATACGAAACAAAATTATATACAATCACCAAAACGACGCTATTAATGTCGAATACACATACAAGTACACATATGGAAAGCATCCTTTCAAAAATTTAATTAAAACTCCAGCTTTGGCAAGTAACAAGCGCGAATGTGAATATATGTAGCTAGCATTTTCTCTTCTTTTTTCCGACACGACTTTGTTCTCATTTTTTAACAGAAAATAAATGCAGTTTTTTTGAAGTAACACTTCTTTAGGACGAATTACTCATATTTTTTCTAACGGAACTAAAGTTTCGGACGGATATAATGCATTGGTCATGCGTTTGTAAATCAATTATAGCATTCATGTGGTCGCGCGTAATAAGGCTAAGCTAACAATTAAAAATAAATATTTAAGTGGGGCTCTCATACAACAGACATGATTTATTTGTAGATAATGGTACGGAACCCTTCGTGCGAGAGTCCGACTCGCACTTGGCCGGTTTATTATTTTAACTTTTTCCACATTTCTCAAATTAAGCGTTTCATTTTTCAAGGTGCATGTATGCAATAAACATGGGTTTTAGCGTCGAATTATATTTGATAATACTTCAAGCCTTAAAGAAGACACTAAATACAGAAGGCTTCTATAAATATGCAGCATTGCAAGTATCACTTGCGCACATACAGACCTTGATTGAAGAGAGAGAGAGAGAGAGAGAGAGAGAGAGAGAGAGAGAGAGAGAGAGAGAGATAGAGAGAGAAAGCGAAATATCCGCTAAAAGATCAGGTTTGTTGTATTAGAGCCCCCCGTAAATATTTATTTTATTCTGTTTTTAAGTATTTGTTGTTATAGCGGCAACATAAATACAACAGTCTGTGAAAATTTTAACTGTCTAACTATCACGGTTCATGAGATACAGCCTGGTGACATGCGGACAAACTGAAGGACGAACGGACGGCGGAGTCTTAGTAATAGGGTTCCGTTTTACCCTTTGGTACGGAACCCTAAAAATGGGGTACATTGGGTGGCAATAAGGTAGATGGTTGGTGAACATTTAGGGTGATGGTTGGAGGATATTTAGGGTGATGGTTGAGGGACATTTAGTAGGATGACTGGGACACATATGGGGGGCAATTAGGGGGATGGTTGGGGTCATTTGGGGGATTGGTTGGCGGGTGGATGGTGGTTTAGGTGGATGATGCTTGGTAGGCAATGTGGTAAACATTTAGTGTGATGGCTTGGTGAGATGTTTGGGGGGACATTTAGGTGGACTTTTGGTGGTTAATTGGTGTAGAAGGTGGGCAGGTGCTGACTGATTTAAAATGTTTCTTTTTATAACTCTTTATATCTTCAACTATGAACTACATTGAACCCTACTCAGGATGGCAAGGGCGGAGTGTGAAGAAGAGGCAGGGAATAAGGATGGAAAAGAGGAAGGGGTCAAGGGCAGATGTTCTAATATAATTGAATAGTTTTGTTTCTAATTAAATGTAATATATATTACAAATACAGTCATCATTTTTAATCTCATTTGATTGTTTATTAAAAGTGTATTGTGACTTGTATACTCGTAAGTATGAGCATATATGTACATGACTGTAGTAAGTTGCCAGGTCTGTTGCAAACAGACAAACAGCTGCTATTCGACTGGTACGCACCATAGATTTGTCACACAATTTTGTTTAAAGCACAATTCTGTAAATATATTTATTTTAGTTTATTTATCAAAAATATATTGTACATAAAAATGCGATTAAATAATTAACAAAATTCTGATCACTCTCAAACAGTTACATTCCTATATCGGTTATATTTTATATCGGTTACATTTGATATCGTTTATATCTAATATCGATTATACTAACCTTAATACGATATACAACTCTACTAACATTCATGTTGGCGCTATTCACTATTTTTTGATGACTGGACAAACAAAGTTTTGACTTGAGGAAACCTAGACTAACGTTGGACAAATGAACATCTGCATTTAGAAACATTAAAATTTTACGCTTCGGGTTGCCAACTTCACAGAATATTTATTTTGCATTTTATTTAAATATGGTTTTTAGCGGTTAGACAAACGAAACCTTGGTCAAACCTGGACTACTGTTGGACAAACGAACTACATTTAAAATAAATTAAAATTTTACACTTAAACTGACACAATGAAAAAAATCAATATATTTTTGGCGTTCAGCGTACAAGTTACTCTAGAAAAGTGTAAAAAACAGTTACTATCGCTTTAAAATTTGAAATTTGTTAACTAGTCTTAAACTTTCGAACAATATCTCATAGAAGTTTTGTTCTTGGCAATTATTTTTAGAAGTACTTATATTTTTATTCATTTTCGTTATTTTTTAAGGCGTTGATTACTTGCACATAGAATAAAAAGTTTTTTCTTACTTGAATGGTTTAAATTCCCCACCCTGTATTTGCTAATTTAAGTGTTTAAATGTACGATAAATTTTCACAGTATTGCAAAAGCTGTTTTATTAATTTTTTTTTTTTTGTTTGTTTTATACGAAGAATCCGCTTAAATTGTGAATTCCTTACTCTCTGTGTCTGTGTGCTCTGTGCTACTTAAAACTCTGCGCCAAAGAAAACTAGACTGAGTCAGTGCAAGAGAAGCAGAAAACGCGGGAAAGAGTGTTAAAATTAAGCCTATTAGAGCGCTTAACAATACGCTCAATTAAACAATTTAATTTCGCATAGTCAGAATTAAAACTCAACGGAAACACAAACCAAGCAATCTAAACCGAACGAGTTCCATTCCAATGTGCGCCAGCTCTAAGTCTTTTCAAAAGCCTATGCTAAAAGTGTAGAAAATACTTTCGATGCAAGTGGAAAAAGCATACCAATGAGCTCTAGGTGAAATGGTAAGGAAAATGGAATGGCGCCTATTTCTATTTCTATTTCTATTTCTATTTCTATTTCTATTTCTATTTCTATTTCTATTGCGCATAAAACATCACTTACACACAAAAGTCAATAAACTCTCGAGCTCTTGAATCAAAGTGTATTTATGCAGATTATATGGAAATATTTCATATTTTTGTATGCACTAAAGAAAATCTTAAAACTTTTAGCTGGAAATTTTAATTAAAAACTTGTGAAATACATAAAAGTGTTGATTTTCTGCTCGAATAAGGAATACAGATTGCAATAATAAAATCTGCAATGAGATAATCTGAAGGTGCGAGTGAGAGAAACCTGTCCAATTAGCAAATTGGGTAAAGCGTAGTTGCCAAAAGTTTTGCGAATTGTTTAACTACAAATAATATATATCTACATAGAACTAAAGAACATCGGAATTTCTTGGAGTATTTGCAAATCTTATCTTGTAAATGTAAGGCAAGCTTCCACAGATTGGCAGAATGAATTATTTTCGACGCTAGCTGCACTTAATTAAATGAAAATTATGCCTTATTAAATTGCTGAACATAATTGTTCGACTTGTAGCAATTTTGCTAAGTTTTTCCCTTCGTAGCGATTCTGAAATGTAGATACTAAATGCAGCACATCGTGCGGTGCTGCATTAATTTACAATTTTATATTGTATACGTGCGAGACGTGAGCGAGCAAACAAATGGTGCAAGTCCCAATCGCAATTGCAACGACTTAGGGTACACCCCGGCATACATGTGACATGTGGCAGCTAGTGATATATGATATTCTTCAGCTTAAAATCAAAAAGCTGAAGGTTCAGCACCACAACAGTATTATTGTATAGTCCAAAATGAATTTGCAGCAATCAGCAGCAGACATTCGAGAACGTACGAGGTTTGTATGCAAGACAAGAGGCATTTTTAAATCTTTTATGCCTTGTACCTAAAGTGTAAACAGTTTATATAAAGTTTATATAAATGTTTCGAACAGTCAAAGGACGGTGTGACAAACCCCATAGTATAGTATTTGCAGAAAAAAACAAATTAATTTGGCCGTCTGCCTGTCTGTATGTGCGTTAGTCAGTCAGTCCCTCGGTCTGTATGAACAGTCGAGATCTTGGGTTTTTTAATAGAAACATCCGAAATTTGACAGCTTATTGATTTGTCGTTTGAGGTGGCAACGCTGTCATTCGTCGATATTTGTGTTTTGACATAGTCACCGTTTTACCATGGAATGCAACCACATTCAATAACGCGTAGAAATTGCTAAAATTTTAAATAAAAATTCGTGTTCTGTTCGCCGAACAATTCGAAGAAAACGGTTCGGCTGCAGAATGATCCCACGGTCAATTGCTTCTGTTGCTGAAAGTGTGGCTGAGGATTCAGACATTTCGATTCCCCGTCATGCAAAAGAAGTTGGCTTTTCTGCAAACGAAAAGTTCGAATTTTGCAAAAAGATCCAATTGACACAAGGACGGAAGCTCCAATACTAACGACCTCGTAGTACGTTCGCTGATTGGGCACTGGAGCAGTTGGAAACGGATCCAAATTTTGGGCGAAAATATCATCTTCAGTGATGAAGCACATTTTTAGTTGAACTGCTTCGCAAAATTACAGCATTTTGAGAGAGAGCGAGAGAGAGCGAGAGAGAGCGAGAGCGAGAGAGAGAGAGAGAGAGAGTAATATACAGCAGTATCAATTGTATTTGTAGTGGGTTTTGGTTACACGGCGCCATTGGGCCATCTTCCGAAACGACGCATGGTGACTCCCAATTGCAAAGGTTTTGGTCCACGAAAACTGACATTTATTTCGCTTAAGCAAAATACTGTGATCGATGAACATTTTTGCTACCGAAATTGTAAACTTTTACTGCTATGTCAACCAAACAAATAAAACAGTGTTCCCAAATCAAGAAGATATACTAAAATCAGATATTTATTAGGTATGTATACACACACATATTGATTTTGCTGACAGAAATGCAAAAGGTCACACTTTTTGTCACCTGTTTTTTTTTTTTTTTTTGAGTATCTGAGTACTCTAAGAAACACAGTTCTTGACGAAAATTTATAAAATATAATAAAACAGTTGATTTATTTGAAGGCTGTTAAAGAAATAAAAACTACTAAACTATTATAGTTAATGGTAATAGCTATGTAGCTAAACGCACTAAAATTATTCGAACAAAATACAACATATTACGGAGTAAAAAAATCCATCAATTTTGCATCGCGTTTATACGCTGTACGCCATACGCTGCACATACATATGTATACACTAGTTGAGATGGCACTGCTCCATAATGTTCATGGAGCGATGTATAGCTGGAGAGTACTACACACAATCCCTTACGAAGATAATCACTATGTTCTTGATCCATCTCTCGAATTTGCTCACGCAAATTTAAATGAGTTTGCTTTGACACTTGCATCAGCAGCTTGCCGCGCTTGATAAAATACAGGCAATTATTTGCTATGACTTCGTTTGCTATCTTCTCATAATTTGCTAAATCGGTCAAACGCAAATTGAGCAGCTCCCTGAGTTGTTCGGTCAGATGTTCCTCTTGCGGCTTAATGCAGTGCAGCCAAATTTTTATTTGTTGAAGATCGCGCAATAAGTTGCATATTTTAGGCTTGATCACATCCACCATGTCACATACAAATTTGTTGCAAGGCACTGTGCCGCTGCACACCGCATCGTTTTTGGATTTTTTCTGGAAGATTGGACTTTGATCCAGATCCTGCAATATCTTAATATTCTCTGGTATGCCAACGAAAAATAATTTATAAGCGCGTATGATCTCCATTCTTTTAATAATCATTTGATCCTCGTCGGTCATTGTTATGTGCTTTATGGAACAGCTGGTTTGGGATCAAATTTCAAACTTTTCAATTTTTTTTGTTAAAATTGTTTTCGAAATATTTGCTGTTTCGAGAATAAGACTGAATATTTCTCTTTACTTTCTTTTTTTAGATATGTCAAAAATAAATTTTTCATTTAGAATGCCTACTTCTTCATATTTATTTTCTTTGCAACGAGAAGCAATGTTCAGTATTGGTGAACAAGCTGAAAAAAACTATGAAGTTATAACGATCATTTAATGTAAAATGCAAATTGAGTTTTTTTATACACTGTCCGTGAGGCCAAGGCTATATTAAGTTTGTGCAAATGTTACAGGCAGAAGGAGACGTAGCAGAACCAATAAAGTCGATATAGCTATGTCCGTCTTTCATATGTTTGAACACTATAAAAGATAGTACCTCCGAACCTGGATTTTAAAACTTCGTACGGAGACTTTTTCTAACCTGAAGCAACACAAGTTCAAACTACACAAGTTTGAGCGATTTATCCACTAGTGATACACGAATTAACATTGCTAATACTTTATATTTAATAAAAAATTCAGCTTAAAAAGAAGGTACCAAAAATTTCGACTCATTGCAAAAATTGCAAAAAGGTGTTGACAGGAACATTAAACGTAAAGCCTAATTTTGTTCTCCAGCTACGAGTGCAACCCAAAAAAAAATTCGATAATTAGGAGACGTTCAAGCAAGAAGCTAAAATGGCACGAAATGAGCAAAACCATTTTGATTCACTTGTTCTAACGCTAAACGCATCTTTTCCAAAATTTGATAAACTTTGTAATTTCAAAATTAAAAATTTGGAGCAGACGCAAAGCAATGAAACTCATGGATTCAATGTTTCAATCCTTCAGAGATATCAAAAAATTGGCGGCTGTTTTTGTTCAACGACAGACATTTGGTCTTCGAAACAGCGCAGTTTTTTTGGATGCTGTTGGTCAATTAATAAATGGTATCCAGGAAGAATATGGACTGACAATGGATCATATTTTGAAAAAGCTTTCTAAGAATTTGATGTCCTTTACCACGAAAACTTCTTACATAAAGCTGGAGATTTGATGGCTGTTGTTAACAACTGTTTCAGTGCTCATGTTAAATTGGATAAAAGTGTCGGTATACCAACTAGTATGGCTTCGGTTCTTAGTTCCGCAATGAAATATCTGTGACTAAAAGCTTTAAACACCGAATTTGACATTGCAACTGAAACATAAATTATTAAACTAATTATGAACGCTGTAGTTGGAATATCTAACAAAGACAACAAAACATTAAACCCCTACTGAGGCCAATATTTCCATTTACTCAGATTTTTCATTACAGTTATGTTTCCTTGCGCTTTGTATAAAAACTAACATATATGGGCAATTTATCAGAAAAATAAAAATAGCTAAATATGTTAAAAAAATATCCATGAATTAAAGCAGCATTTTAAAGATATAATTCAACACTACTATATATTCTCAAACGTGGATCTCTATTGGTTGAGAACTTTGAGAAGCTATTTTTGTTAAAAGTGAACATTACTTTGTAAGTTGGATCTAAAGAAATAAATGTTACTAATTGGCCCGTGCGAATAATTTGCCATAATCAAATGGTTTTTCGCACTTGGCGGTGAAGGTAAATGGTGCTTACTATTTAGTTGAGATGAACTATAAAGGGAAATATGTTGCTACGACAAAAAGTCATTCAATCAATATCAAGTCTTTAAAAGATTTCTTCTTTAACGAAACCAGATAATATAGAGTCAAGGGCTCACCTTGAGTGGCGAATGGATAACGAACTAAAAATAAATTAGAAAACATGAAAACACTCACGTTAACTTCGGTTAAACCGGAGCTTTAATATCTTTCACACGGAATTTCAAATCATATTGTAAAACATAAACGTGGGTGATGAGTTTTGTATGGGGGTACCCCAAAAAGAGGCCAGAACACACACATTAATATACGAGTATGTGTGGAAATTAACCATCCGCAAGAAGCAACCATATCGAATGTCAAGCTGATATTGACTTAACTAAAGAAGTTTTTCTTACAAAAGGACACAAGTGGAGAGGATAGTTTTGTATAGAGGCTACACCAAACGGTGGGCGAGACACACCCATTAGTCTATGTATATGAAGCGGCAGTCTATAAAAGATCACCACATAGAATTTCAGCTGGTATTGACTTAACTAAAGAAGTTCATCATGCGAAAGCACAAACGTGTATTTGTTTTGAGGCTACCTCTGAAATTGGGTAGCCCCAATATGTGAAGCGGCATTGACTGATATTGACTGATATTTATACACTACTTCAAGGGCAAGAGTATACTAAGGGTATAGTAAGTTTGACAGGCGGAATATATATAATGGGGCGTGGCAGACCCCAGAGAGTATACAAATTCTTATTTAGCGTCAAAAACTGAGTCTATCTAGCCAAAAAGACTTCGAAAACTTCAAAAGACAAAACCTCTAAACCACTAAAATGCACGCCCACAATGAGCACAACAGGGTTATATATCCTTAAAACCTTCCTCCTTTTTCAAGGCAAACCAGCAGAATTTAAAATAAAAAATTGTTTTTGTTATTATTTTCTTTTAGACTTGTACTATATTTATAAATTTAAATAAACATTTTTTTGTTTATCTTTTATAATTTAAAAAAAAGTGATTGCTACAACAATTACATATGTTTCCGTCTATAAGAATCCACCATGTCAATACTTAAGTTGTTATAAATATAAATTGGACGGGTGGCACCGAGTTATCTAAAACACCTAACCCCAACAACTACCAGACAGACAGACAAATAGATAGACGAACATGAATAATTCGACTCCTCTCGTCAAACTTGTCAAAAATATATGTACATATACACTTTATGGAGTCTATTATGTGTCCTTTAATGCGTTACAAACTTTATAATGAACTGAACATTTCACACTATGCGTGAATGATCTATATACAAATTGGCAAGTGCAAATCATTCACACCGTTTTTAACCTTCTTAAACACAACATATTCGCTTTATATTTGTTTATTGGAAAGAATGTGAAAAGGAGCACGGACGAATGTAATTTTTAATTATTGCGTCTAAGGTAGGTAGAAACCAGGTAACACCCTCGGGCAATCACAAAGACACTCTCTCACAAAGCTCTCTCTCAGCTCTGTCGTTCACATTGTTGAGTATGTCGAACGAGCATCGCAACGTTAGGCTTGTGGGTGTACTTGCAAACATGTTGGCGAGCATCAGTTGAGTGTAATCTTCATAGTGTTTTTGTTGGCAAAATTTTAAAAGAAGACGAATCAAATAAATATTTAAAAGAAAATATATAAAGAACTAGCTGTCCCAGCCCGCATCGCTGGTCCCACGTGTTTCTTGTGAATATTTGACGTCATTGTTGTGCCCTTTCTGCGAGATTCTGCTGCTTCAACGGTTTCTGTCGCTCTTTGGGACGAATTGTATGTCGCTCGCTGAAGTCGCCGAACTTGAGACTGTTCTGGTGTTTCAGCAGCAGTATATTAAAAGCAGTAGTATAATAAAAGAACTGGAAGAAGGGTCTTCAGTGTTGTGTGGCTTTCCACGCTAATTACCTGAAAGAAAAAAATTTTCAATTGTAAAGCCCAATACTGAGATTGATGAAAATTTTTGCTACCAAAATTGTAAATTATTACTGCTATGTGAAACAAACATAAAACAGTGTTACCAAATCTACATAAAATCAGATATTTATAAGGAAAACTCCACACATATTGATTTTTCTTTGGTTTTTTCTGACGGAAGGTCACACTCTTTGTCACCTGTTTTTTGAGTACTCGAGTTGTCTAAGTACTCGATGAAAAACAGTTCGTTCTGAAAACTTTTGATTGACTGAGTTTTTTTTTTATATGAAATTTATTCGGTATCAAAAATTTTCATCGATCTCAGTATTGAGCTTTAATTGAAAAAAAACTAAGGTTTCAACAAGACGGCGCAACGTGTCACACATCGGGCGTTACATTGAAATTGTTGCCAGAAAAGTTCGCAGAACGCGAAGTGTAAATTCCAAGATATAACGCCATTCGACTTTCTTCTCAGGGGCTACGTTAAGTCGTTGGTTTATGGAAACAAACCAACAACAATTGACCATTCAAATCATTTGGGCTAGCCCGACTTATGCAACAGAGTAATACAAAATATAACCTATCGGATAGACTGCTGTACACGAAGCTGGAGAGTCTATTTCAGTGATAACATTTTCAAAACTTATTATAAAAATGTTCAATTTAAGAGTTCAGAGACGCTCAATGGAAAACCATTTATAAGGAGTGGCCCCTATACCAACCTGGCTCCATTCTTGGCTTTTTGTATGAAAAGCTTTTTTTTTTATTTAAGCTAAAAACACTAAATTTCCTGATAGAATGACTACCGCACATATTTCTTCAAGCAATAGTTTTCCAAATTTATTGCGGATATTTGTTATAATATTTATATAAGGCGCCCTAAAATTTTTCACAACATCCGACAACACTATAGTTTTGAAACCAGTTGTCAGAACGACTAACGATAGTTCGTGTGGGAAACGTCAGTCGAAGACAATTTGTTAAAGGCTTCCAAATCGTTGGATCAAAGTTTCTTAATTGTGGGCGATCTTAAAAAAAAATATATTGAGTGAGGAAGCTGCTCTTGAATATTTTTAGGGTTTTGGTTGTCACTGGAGTTATTTGGATGATGGTTGGTGGATTTTAATTTTTTTAACTATACAACACTGTAGTACAGTGAAGTTAGCAAGAACCCACCGAATTGCGGAACTGCCCATATAAGAGAAAAATAAATAAAAATAAATCTTATCTCAGCAACTATTTGATGCACTTGAATGACATTTGGTACATATGCAAAGGGGACCGGGAGTAACAAGAGCCACTGGAAAAGTGAGCGACGTCACGCACCTCCATCTCTTTATGGAGTAACAACATAATCGGCATATTCATATACCAGAAGAAATATAATTCAATAAAAAAATAGGTGATGCCATTAACACCCGCTACCTAGTATACATTGAAAAAACCAAATTCGTCATATCACAGGAACTAATTGGCGCAGTTGAATGAGAGTTGGTACACATGTAAAGGGAATTGGTGAAAATAAGATCTCCTGGAAAAGTGGACAGCTTCACTCCACCATATAAAAGAAAAATAGAAAGTGGCATAGCTGTTGGGCACCGTATAAAAGCCACGACCCCATAAAATAAAAAGAAAAGCAACGCACGCCGGGTATGCTAGTTAATTTATAAACATGTACGGAATTCTTGAGATTTTTCATGGTGAAATAACCCGCATCATAAAGCTGGTTTTTCGGAACGAAGCAATAAGCGTTCTTATGAAGATGGGAGAGTCTAGCACGTTATGGTAGCTTCTTCTTATTATCATACAGCTTGCACAAGAGGCGTCAACAGCATATCAAGCTTTAACTTTATTTAAATTAAAAATTTTGCTTGAAAAAAATGCTCATAGAAAGATCGATCTAAAATTATTAGGGCCGACAAATGGAATGCCCTTATTGTATTTTTCGTCTATAGTAAAGTGATTCATCATTAGTAAGAACGACACAGAAATCATATCCCGAGGAGTTGGATCAAGTGGGTCGTACCTGTTCGAAATGGTCAGAGCTGTAAGTAACGTCCAATCAGTATAACATAATCGCATTAAATGCGATAGCCAGGAACAACATATTCGTGTTTCTTTACGTTTTCTTCTTTCTCGACATGACTCCATATAACTTTTGGCACTATTCCAAAGTGAAAATGCCTTTAGAAGGAATCATATTTTATTTGAGAGAAGAGCGTTCTAATAAGCTGATTGACATCTAATACACTACTTCTCACATTTGCAGAACGGCAGCCCAAGAAAATAATTAAAAATACTCACCTATAAAGAACCAGACATGTGCCCGACCGTAGAGCTGCTGTTTATACATTTCGCATAGCACACGGCGCGCAGCCACAACATAGAAGAGCCCGACAATGATGCGTGCATCCTGGCGACGTAAATTGCGTACGGCGTCTGTTGGATCGGATAGAAATGATTGTCTAGTTACAATTTCGACGCCAGCTTCCATGCAACGATTTTCGAGATCCTCAACGGTCTGGAAAGAGATAAAAATAGAAGGAGAGAGTGAGAGAGCGAGGTAAGAACTGAATTGTGCCAAAAATTAAATAAATCTTTTATATTTCTATGTAAAACAAGATAAATGAAAATAAAAAAAGAAAAAAAAGATTGTTTATAGAAAAGGATGTCAACAGCAGTCATGCCCACGCATACATAAACATACATACATACATATACATATATACCCATATATGTACATAGTCGTACATAGATACACACATGCCATTCTGGCATTTAGCATAGTCGGCTTCTAGGCGCTCACCGTGCAAGCGAGGATATGTGGCATTTTTTTGTGTGCTGCCAACTTGTAACTACTTAACCTGCTTACGAAAAATTATGCAGCAAAAACGCGAAAAGACAAAGCGAATATATAACAAAAAAATGGCAATGGCGGCAGACAGTAGGTCTCGCATAAAATGAAATGCCAGACAGACAGACAGACAGACAGACAGACAGACACACAAACTCACTTACACATGTACCAACTAAAAAACACCAAGGAGACATCCTAGTTAACCGTAGCAAACACCCACAAATATTTGTTATTCGTATACCTCAACCCACGCCTGTCTAAAATGTGAGCGCTGAGATTTATTTCTGCTAAAATCTTTCTGTTTTTTTTTCCTGCTTCGACTTAGCATTTAATTTCAAGGCAGAGAAAAGCGTTTCAAAGAGAACTGATTAGAAGAAATGGCATATTCTAAGTATAGTGTGGGTGATATTTTGTTATTTATATATTTTAGTTCATTAATTGTTTACTAATTGCAAATTCTCTTTAAAAAAAGTAGGCATACATGTCCTTGTGCTATGTATATGTTTTTAATAAGGACGAAAGATTTATCATAGCAAAATGACCATGAACTTAAACAAGTTGTACAATATATCCTTTTAAATCACTCGCAATGCATTAGATGGTACCTATATCGAAGTTTTGATAATCTTCTTCGTGCAACGCGTTGGGGCCAATGATGGTAGTCGTTCAGAAGCTTTTAAAGTCTTGTAGAATTCCTGTGTGTTTGGCGAACGCCTCTTCTGGCCGCCTCTTCTAGCGACGTGAGTCCGATGGTGTCAAGGTATTTTAATCTTGATTTAGCGATTGCTGAACAGCCACAGATGAGGTTTTCTAGAGTTACCGTGACGCCCGTTTGCATGTATTTCCTACATCCGTTCATGTTGGTTATGCCGAGCTTTTTTGCATGAGTGGCTGCTAGACAATGTCCTGTTGGAATGCCTACTAACAATCTGCAGTTTCTCTTTTGGAGCTGCAGCAGGCAGAGCGAGAGATTTTTGTTGCGTTCTTTGCGCATTATCTTAGATATTGTACAATTAGAGTTGTTCTCTCCAGCTTTGGTTCAGGCGTTAGAGAGATTCGTACCTCTGTTGTTAGTTCCCGTTTCAGCATCAATTGCTTCCAAGCTGGTCAGGACATTTCTGGAAGAGATTTAGTCTGTCTGCAGGGCTTTTATCACAGCTTGGCTGTCGACGAATATGTTTATTCGTTCTTATGAGGTGTGCATATGTTGGGCTACTTCCGCTGCTTTCCTTATTGCGAATGCTTTCCCTTGGAATATGTTGCAGTAATCGAGTAGTTTATAGGAGATCAGTATACCGCCATCCAACTCCTGGCCCCTTTTCGAGCCGTCTGTAAATATTTGTATAGCGCGCTTGACCTTTGTACCAGCCACCTTGTCCCTGTAAAATTTTGTTTGTACGAAGTTGGGTTTGGGAATCATGTAGTCCGTTCTTCTGCTAACTGAGCTGCGTGCACAGCTTTGTGGAGCTATGGTGCCTGTCGCGCAGAGGCGTTGAACAGACTTCTGTGCAAGTAGACGTGCGTAGATGTGCAGGGTGTTGACTGCTAGCATCGGTTCTAGTGCGAAGACAAAGAGTGAAGACAAATGCCTCCCGTTGTGTCCCCTCCATAAGCTTTAGGTATGTGGATCTCTTCAAGGCCTGTACCATATCAGAAAGTGAAATCACTCTTGGTCAAAGACACCATGCGCTGGTCTGCTTTTTTGGCGCAGTGGGTGATCTTTTTCACCCATTTGAGTCTCCAGGTCAGCTTGCTAACCAATATAATACCGTATTGATACTGAGTCCCATTTCTGAGTGATTGAGATGAGAGTCGACAATTATTCTGCTTATGGTGTCAGCATATGCAGTTATCTTGGGAGCTCTCTTGCGAAATTTCTTAAGAAGTTCGTTCACAACCTCGCGATATTACACTTAACTAAAATTAAATTGATCCACACTTCTACGATGATCATATTGAAACAATAGAAACGGTCAATGGAGATTGTTTTCATTTGTTGCTAATAAATTTGAAGCAACACTTGAAAACAATCTCTCTAATAGAGAAGATAAAATGTAAAATTGTGATCAACAAAAAATTATTACTAATGCCAAAAATTTCAAGTCTTTTGTTGAATTTTAATAAAACACAATCTCAGGTTTCTTATTTTGTCCATTAACAAATTGAAAGCAGAAATACTTTGTGGCTTCAAGCCTTTTGACAATTCCTATACGACTCTTCGTTTCATGGCTTTCCGAGATACGGTTGTAACTTCCATATACCTAATGTGGATCGTATAACCTGATGTGGATTCCACAGACGACCAAAATATTAAGCCATATTTGGCATATATTTTCTAAAAGAGCATCGTCCTCTTAAAGCTACCTGCTGTTTACCAGTAGACAAAATTTCGTAGCAGTTGTAACACAGTGAATTAAGGACTTCAATACGGTTCCATAAATCACAAATAGGAGCAAACTCATCACTTCTTCGAATTTGTCTTCTGCTGCCAACATCATCAATGTAATCATGTAAAAGTAAAAGTATTTTCCCCCTTTTTAAACAGCGCAGCAGCTGTGTCACAGCCACTAAATGCGTGTAAAAATTTGATGTGTTTTTAAGAACGAGTATATTGATCAAAGCTTTTAGAAGAATATATTTTTGTTTTAACATTGCCTTTGCCAGCTTTTTTAAAGAAAATTTCCTGTTAATATGATTGAGTACGTCCAATTAAAATAACGAGAAAATCAATATCTAATGTACACTTTTCGACACTCGGAATGTACATTCACAGATCTTAAAGTATACAAATAGTTTATATGTCCATCATTTCTTGCAATACTTGCAGTTTTTAAAGTTTGTAAGCCACGTACAACATTCACAGAAACACCTTCTGAAAGTGACTTATCACATATAAAACATAAATCAGCCATAGCTCTTAAAATTGTAAGTCCGTCGTTGCGAAGTTACAATTTAAAACTAACGAATAAACTTGGCTAACACAAAGTGGTGCCTTAAAAGAGAAAGTGACCTTGAATACAATAGAACATCTGCTCCGGCTAAGTTACTTATTGCAATTAAATATAAATAATTAATAATTAGTACATAAATAATAGCCATTGTTTAATAATAATAATATTTTTTAGTAAAACATTGACTTTAACGTAACTCAGGCATTCGGCCATATACTAGTATGACTGTGCGCTGCGCACTCTTTACGCCCTATCTCAAAAACGGTTAATCGTATGGAAAAATAGTTGAAACAAAAGTTGTAGAGAATTTTATACTCTACAACTTTTATAATAGATGCAAATCTCATTTAAGGTATAGAAAGCGAGATATTCGCGACCGTTGACCTTGAATATCTTAAGACGCGAACATGATATTATATGAGACTTTTGAGACAACATAAAGGTTTATATCAAAATAAAGGTTTATATCAATTTACAGCTTATTACCCCTCATTCCTAGGTTGACCCCTATGTTTGGCTAAGATGACTGGGCTATTGGGGGAACTTAAATTAATGTGTGTGTTGTTTCTTTTTATAATTGTTTGTTTGTATTGTATGCAAGTTAACAATACCCTACCCATAAAGTATTTTTTTATAAAATAAAATAACGGTAACGTTAATTTGCACGTTTGTATGACAAGTTTAAATCCTGGAACTCAATTTTAAGCAACTTCTACTGGCCGGATTATGCTGAAAATGAATATTGAAGTGATGATCCGATTAGAATAAGGGTGTTACATATATAAATTAAATATATTTAAATATAGAAAAAACAACTTCGGCTAAACAGTAGCTTCAATACCATACATACGAAATTTCAAATCGTATCGGATGGGTGACTACTTCAAAAAGTGAGAGTAAAAAGTGAGAGGAGTATAAGGATATGAAGCGTGTGTAAGTATATCAAGGTATGATCTAAAAATAACAGAACTTTTAATTGCAATCATAGTACACGTAGCCCCATCTATTGAATGTTGGCAGTGTTAGAAAGGTACATTGTTCTTCTTCAAAACAGCTACGTTTGACAGGTTACAAGATGACACACGTTATAATAATAGTTATGTCGTAAAAACAAAAGACGAATATTAAATTTTGTTTTAAACTCAGTAAAAAATTTGCTGAGACTTACTAATTGTGAAAAAAAATGTATGATAATGATTGAATGAGTTGTTCTCAAGTTTACACGTTTTCTACACGATTTAAAGATGGTCGTGATGATTCAAATGATGATCCAAGACCTGGACGACCCGAAGCATCTAATCGTACTAAGCTAGTGGAAAATTTCACTGTGCGAATGCTGGCAGAAGAATTAAATTCTTAGTTCTTACTGTACAATCTACAAAAGATTAACTGAAGATTTGGGTAAAAGAAAGGTGTGTTTTGTTTCCCATCAGTTAAATGGTGATCAAAAAATCGCTCGTGTAGTCAATGAATTTTTGATGAAGAAACAGATTTGTCTTATTGACCACCCTCCGTATTTGCCTTTCTTTACAAAAACTGAAAATTGGGCTGTGGATGTGTATTGGACTACCCAGTAAAGTGGGCGTTACGTGATCAATGTGAGCTATATTCAACTCAGGTATATAAAATGTCCCTATATTCGATTTCACATCGTTCACTTAAAGACTGAGGGACTAGTTTTGATTCAGACAGACAAAGGACAGACTTTATAGGGTCTCCGTTGCTTACTTTAATGCGTTACAAACTCCTTAACAAAATTACAATACTATTCACAGTACGTGTGAAGAGTATAGAAATATAAATAGTGAGCTAAGAATTTCTTCGTGTTCAGATCAATAAAAAAAATTTTTTTCAGTAAACAAAAATTCACAAAATTTTTTATGTAAAACTCGTACTAAATTTTAATGGAAAAAAGTTGAAACGCGATTGAAGGATTTTTCTTTTATAGCGCTTACATTTAGTTTGAAACAATTTTTTATGTATTGTTTGTTCCGTTGTTCTGCTCTATAGCCTTATCCTGGACTTATCTGCAAGAAAATACCCTTTTCGGTGTCTAGTACCATCTTATAGTGGGATCCACATACAATCTGGGTGAGTATAATAAAATATCCAGAAACCCTGGGTCCTGTATCATTGTCTGGCAGAGATCTGTCTTCTTGATCAGCATTCACTCAGGTCACAAGCATAGGAGGGTTGTCCTTTACATTTCAATAGTGTGCAAAACTAGCGCCAACACGTCAAATTTTGTTATGCCAATCGTTGAGTCTGATATACTGGTATTTTAGATTATTCGAACTAGGAGCGTTTTGATTTATTTTGTTTAATAAAGTTAAAATTTTGAACAGTGCATCGACGAACTTCAATCTTTAAATGGTAAAGAAGTACCATTCTAAGACACTATTTTGCTGCTATGAAGATTTCAATCATGGTAGGAGTTCCTCCAAATGCCAAAAACCATCGGTGTGAACTAATATTGCAAGATCATCATGTGACTTATTGAGAGAGGAACGAATATTTGATCGTCTAAAAGATTTGTTCACGTTGGATTCCAAATACAATCATTTTAAAATCGCTCAAAAATAAGATCGTGTCGATGAACACAAACAAATATTAAGAAATCGGATGGCGGTACTTTAAAGGATGTTCATAAACACATTTGGCGAATCTTGGATCTATGCATATGATCACGAAATTAAATAGCAGACGTCTAAACGATTCTTTCAAAGTGAGTCAAACCCAAAAAATGTTGTTCGCCCACTAACCATTTCGAAGCAAATGGTGAGCTGTTTCTTCAGAAAAGATGAACGTTGTCGCCGTGTCGTTAGTGAAACGTAGAACAAACCAGCGACGCAGAATTATTTTCACCACGACAATTTGATTTCACACACACATTAGCACAGAACATGCGATTATTTCAGCTCTTGGTTAATCAGATTTTGGCTAATCTTTGATACAAGCACAGTTTTGATGGAATCTGCTGTGATCATGGATTTCGGTGGCCAACACGTTAGCCATAATTTATGTTTTTACGATCGTTTTGAAGCCGCGTACACCACTCACGAACTCTGCCACATAGTAAACAAACATCACCATAAACTTGGTTCTTCAATTGAAATGTTTGGGTAAAAGTTTTACCAAGTTTGAAGCAGAACTTAATGTTCGCTCGACGAGCAATAAATTCGTTTCCAGATAAATCTTCTTTTTGACTGGAAGTTGGATAAGCCTGTACCTTTCTAAACCACTAAATGCGCCATCCGAAAATTCTAGTTTACTTTCTAACGCACCTTGTACTTGTATGGGAGTTATATTCTACAGCGTTCCGATATGGCTATATGTGCAAGATTTTGCTACTTTTTATGTTTTAATACAAATAGAAAAACTTTGCTAGACAAACATTCAATTGCGATTACCCTTATAGTGCGGTTGTTTCATTAATGTTGAATATTTTGTCGGAAGATGTGATAATGTGTTTGGTAGATTTAGCTCTTATAGTCTTAGAGATTTTAGGCATTCATGAAGACTTTACTTTTGATGCCGATAAGGAATTTACGTATACTAGAGTTCTCCCAGTGGTCGAAACTTCACCTTTTATCTTTAAAGTGCATAATAGCAAAAATATCCATAATACAACACTGTCCAGCCATAGCACTATGGGGACGAACACACCCATACGAACAAACGCATGACAAAGTCGGCTGCTTGATGCTAAAGTGAAACAAAAATTTGATTTAGTTACGTTACATTGGTGTGGTATTTTGACACACAGTACATATTATCAAAAATACTCCGAAATGATTCAAACTTTGGGTGATCTCCTTTGGACAGCTTTGCTCTAAGGGCAGTCCAGAAAAAGAGCGGCAAAAGTGAGCAATTTATTTGCAATAATTAATGCACAGTTATAAAAGAGTTTATTTTGTTGTATCAATTGTTTTTGTTTAAAATATTTGTTTGATTCCTCTTCTTTTAAAATTTTACCAACTAAATTACTATCAAAAACACAGTCAACTGATGTTCGTCAATATGTTTGCCTAACGTCGATCTGCTCGATCGATGTGAATCGCCATATACAGCACGACAGAGATAGAGAATAGTTTTTTCTCTATTTTCCAACTTAAACCAAAGGAACCGAAAAAAACAAAAAAGGTAGCAGCTATTGCAAATGTAGAGAGAGCTGAGAGAGAGAGAGAGAGAGAGAGAGAGAGAGCTTTGTGAGAGAGTCCTTGTAATTGGCCAAATGCGTTACCTGCTTTTTATGTACCTTACACGCAATACTTTAGAAAAAAAAATCGACCGTGGTCCTCTTCACATTCTTCCCAACAAAAACAATTAATAAATCAAGCGAATATGTTGTGTTTCAGAGGGTTAAAAAAAAGTGTGAATGATTTGCGCATTGCTATTTATAGATAAATATTTTCTTGTCTCGCTTCCTTTTGCACAAAAATGATATACTCTTTTACCCTATGGGAAAACACATCAGTTCTCCAAATGTACTAATTTTAGCTTGATACACTTTTCCAGCAATGTTTGATAGCTTCGATTCCCTGTTTATGGGGAGAATCGTTGAGAAATATTCACCTAATCATTTTTGGAAATTTTCTTTAAAGTTTGGTAAAAGAAAATAATCCAAGTGGCAAATAAAGTGCGTGCATTTTGAACTTTAACTCATTGATAATTGTTCGCGATAACTGATGTGTGAACTCGTACATTCTCTAAATGCAGTAAAATCGTGAGTTATCGCGGCATCCAGCGTGCGTTCAGCTTTCTCATAGCCAAATTTTCAGTCAATATGCAAAGTACAGACTTTCAATTGAGGTCATCCAATATCATTTTGTGTGTTTTCACCATTTCTGGCGTGGTCTTCTCATTTGGTGAACCACTGCGATGCTCATCCTAGCAGCTCCTCCAACGTTCAATAATTTAAGGTTTTCTATGAAGGAGCAGACTTCTCAGTCTATAATCGAGCTGCGATTTGATATTGGTTGGACTGAGTTTTAAGTATTATATCACATAATATCTATATCAATTAAATAGAGTATCCATATTGACCCTCACTTTTTTCACATTCAAACAAAACTTTTAATATAAACTTGTGAAATTTGATACGGTGGCTTTTTATGAACGGATACTTCACATATATATCAGTGGCTGTGATCACCTCACTTTTTGCAATAGCCCCTATGTAAAGCAACCACCCACTTTAGACATTTATCATGTCACCAATCAAAATTTACTTGAAACTTGACATGGTGTATACATCAATTGCAATTTTGTATTTTTTATAAAAAAATTCTTTATTTAAATCAAAATTATCTTGAAATTTGATTTGGTAGATTTTAGTGGACAACCTCTCATATGGTCGTGTCCCGCCCACTTTCAGAGGTAATCCCTGCATTTGTATGGAAAACGTAAATATCAACTTGTAATTCCACATGGTGGAATCTTATAGATGGTTGCTTCATACACATCTACTAGTGAGCGTAGTCCCCCCCCGTGTGAATGGTATTAGAGCTTCGGTTCAACCGAAGTTAACGTTTTTCCTTGTTTTTTTTTTTGTATTAATTTTTGAATTTGCTAACAAATTTACATCGCTTTAGAAATCTCATTCATTCAGCGCGCAATATTGCACTTACATAGTTGCTAAGCCACTTAACTACTAGTACCTTAGAAAATGGTTGCTATTGATGGAGTGCGATTATTAGTCAATCATGCATGCATTCCTGCAACTCCATCTATTATGATTGAGTAAAAATTGACTTTGAAAATTTGCTGAAAAGCATTCCTTTCCTTTGTATTTCTTTTTATTTAAACACTCACTTTTTGATTTCTTAACATAGGTCTTGCAGTTGACTTTGTACTCGTTTTTTTATTTACATTTCGCTGCTTACTCAAGTGGAAAATGAAAAGAAAATATTAAGTCTGATCTGTGGAATGGCGAGAATATTGAATAAATGTTACGTTGAGCAAATTTAATACTAGAGAAATTTTAAATTTCGTGACATTAAAAAGCATTTCTTTTTTGGGGAATGGCTTATAGGAGTTATGCTCTCTGGGAAACGATTTAAAAAAATTTGCATATTAGAGATGGGCGCATGTACGGCCAGGAAACTTCGCAAAAAACTTGCAGTTTATATAATTTTTCACAGTTGCACAAAAACTGTTAGTTCATTGGATTGAAGGCTGAAATAGTTCAGCTTTTCCAGTGTACGTTTCACATAAAATATATACTTTTAAGAGTTAGCGGAAGGAAACTAGTATATGTTTTCAATATCTTTTCCCTTTATTTGTCGTCCTTTCGTTGTTTAAAATAAAAATTCTTCAATACCCCTCCTTAGCCCCTTAACCGACCCTTAACTTGACCCTCAATGCCGAAGTCTTTAACACATTTCCCAACTGACTATGCCAAAACTTCAAACATTGATATATTTTTTGCCTAATTAGGACTAAGTTTCATGAAAATGGAACTCGTGGCTCCTTAGTTAGCGATGGGCTGATACGTATAGTGATTTTATATAATTATCCAAATCACCAAAATCAATTTTCTGCTCTTTTAATACTTTTAAATTTGGTAATGAAAAATCATTATTTTAGCAAAATTTATGTAGAAATGTGCCCAAATCGGATAAAAATGTGGGAGCTATTCAAAAATCGATGAAAAAGGTAAATATTTTCATATATTCATGATTCTAATTAAAAATACATATTTTTGTTGAAACTACTTCGTTTTTCTAACGTGGAACCCTCGCGAATTTGCATCCAGTAATAGTCAGCCATCATGACTTCGTCCCAAAAGCCGTCATAACATGAATGTCAAAATGGATTCTCCAATTAAAATGAGGTTATCTTAAAAATTGATCTCCGACATTCGGTCGGACGGACAGACAGACAGACAGTCAGAAAGACGGATATAGCTAGATCGACTTGTTCCATCAAGATTCCACAGAGAATCTTTGTACTTAATAGTGTCTAGGATCCCACCTGCCATATGTTACAAACTTTCTGCCAAACTAATAACACCATTTCATACTATGTCCGAAAGTTAAAAAGAAAAATGCGTATTTTTGAAATCTATGCACCGAAATACATAGAAATAATAAAAAAAACGTTGGACCGAAGCTCTGATACCATTCACACGAAATTTGAAATCATATTGTAAAACATAAACGTCAGGCAGGTTTGTTTAGGGTCTACTTAAAAAAGTAAGCGATACGCGCCCATTAGCATATGAGTGTGAATCGATCATCCATAAGAAGCAACCGTATCGAATTTTAAGCTGATATTGGGGCTACCTTAAAAAAAAGGGAGGGACGAATTTCAAGCTAATATTGATTTAAATGTGCAAGTTTTTCATACAAAAAAAAAAAACACAAATGTGGGCGGTGGGTTTGTATGGGAATACCCCAAAAAATTGGACGGGATACGCCCATTAGTCTATGTATGTTAAGCGTAAAAAGTTAAAAACGAAAAGATTGAATATCAACCTAATATTGATTTTAATTAAGAAGTTTTTCATACAAAAATAATGGATTTGCATGGGGGTACCCCTAAAAGTGGGCGGATCACATCCATTAATAAATTTGTGAAGTGTCTGTCGTTAGAAGCTACCAATTACCAATTCTTAAGTTGATATTGACTACAATAAAAAAGTTTTTCATACAGAAAGTTTAAAGTAGGCGGGTTTTCGTATGGGGTCTAACCCGGCGTGCGGGTCAATCTTCATACTCTATTAAACTGCAATAAAAATGATTGGATTTGACAACTTTCAACTGGATACCATAAAAATTGATTCCCAATATTTTGGCGTAATCTAGTGGTATCGCATTGCACCTTGTACCCAAAGTGACAAGGGTATAATAAGTTCTCTATGGTTAGCTACGTCTTTTCCCCAGCATTTCTTTTCAGTCAGCATATAGTTTCCGCGTTGAAAAAATTCCTCGTCTTTCCTCGTTTATTGATTGCTGTTCATGTCGTTTTAACATGATTATAGTTAGGCCCGATTAGATTAGGGCCCGATTCGATGTAATAATAGTTACGTCATCTTTTGTAAATCACTCAAATCTTATTTGAGATACGAGGGTTGTCGATACTTTTATTGCGTATGAATTTATTTGAAAGAACTAGAAATATTTAAATTTAAATTTAAATAATTTTTGGATCGAGCGGGGGTTGTACCCAGGTAGTTTGTAATGTTAGGTAGCACGCTAGACAGTTAAGTTAACGAATCCTCAAATATTTACTATACAAGTTCAATCTATACACGGTACATATACCAAAATACATTTTTATACATTTTTTGTCTGTCTGTCAGACTGTCTGTCTGTCTGTTTGGGCTAATCTCTGAAACGGCTGGACCGCTTTTGACGGGACTTTCACTGGCATATTGCTGATGTAATAAGGAGTAACTTAGGCTACTTTTTAATTTTATTTATTTTTATTAATCTTAATATAAATCTAAAATCTATATATATAAAAATGGAAGTAAATAAGTGTGTGGAAGGTGGGGAGGGCCACACAATTTCACATAATCGCTAGCGAGCGAACTAGATGTTGTTCAACTCAACGCTAGATGTCGCACCAGCTGGTCATGAGCTAAAGCGGTCAATGATCATGAGTTGGTGTTTTTAAAATTTTATTACTACTTTATTCTATTTAAAATGTTTCATCTATAACTGGATATTGGATAAAAATGGAAGTAAGTATGTATATTCCCTATAGACTCCGAAACCGCTCAACCGATTTTGATAAAATTTTGTTCCAATATTCAAAATAGTCCGTGGGTGATCCTGTGAAGTTTCGTGGCGATTGGATGAACAGAAATTTTTTATTTTAGATTTTTCTAATTTTAATAGAATTGGAGGTAATAGAAGTAGAGGTAGGAGGGACCATCTAGTGTTATATAAGAAGAGAAGTTGAAAAATTTTTAAATTTCAAAGATTCCCTAGTAGACCTCGTCAGGGACATGTCTTGTACAGTGTCATGCTAATATTTAAAAAGAGAGCGCTTGAAGACAACACTCCTGACTTGTCGTGTAGAATATCGTACGATATTTGTATGAAAACGCCGTCGAGGACGCTTATGGCGCTGTCAGCAACTGCATAATTCCTTTATAATTGAGTACTTTTAAGACAAAAGATCGAATTTCCACCACTGAGAGAAGTTTAGTTAATTTAATTCATCCTTTTTACCAATTTAAAAACACTTATTAATTTAGCATTAGTCATTTTTTAAATATTAGCTATACCTTCTAGTCGATAAATGGCGGTCAAATAAGCGTGTACCCTGAGAACATTGGCTACAGACTATTTGGGAGTGTTTGAATGAAAGATTCTTCGTTTGATATCTGAATTTATTCTAGTTGGCGACGAATTTCGGACCCGTATGAAACACGAGTCACGAGTTTTAAGTCAATTAATATTAAAAATATAAAATTGATTCAAGACAATTGAACACTGAATTATTAATCAGTTAAAAAGTAGAATATTCATACAAATATTTTTATATTCGTGCTATAAAATGTTGAGAAACCAAAGGTAAATGCTTTTATTTCACAATAATCAAAAATAATTTTTTTTTTTTTTTAATAAATGCTTTACAGTACACTTGATGTGCCGCAGAGCTCGGATGATGACTTTGTTTCGGAAACGTAAGTAGCAATATTCAATGAAAAGTGCATTATTTCCTTTATGTATTGTTTGACAGTATGTTTCCGCCCTACGCGCGTGAGGTGACCATACATCCGGATGGCAGCCGAACCGTGGTTGAATTGCTTGATAAACCGACTCACTTGATTGCCACACTTAGCTTAGCACCGCTCCACGAGCGCGCTGCTTACTCGAGTTGCACATCCTTACTCGAAATAGCCAAACAGCTGGCGGGCCCCGGCGAAGAGGGATATGAACCAGATTCTTCAGATGAAAATATGGAAAACGATATAGAAGCAGATGCAATTTCATCTAATGTAGATTTAGAAGAAGGTATTGACGAACTAGAAGAGCATTTCCCGGAAAAGTCTATAATGGATGACGATACATACAACATCACAGCAATGAAAAACCTGGTACGTTCTTGAATTTATAAAGATATAAACAAAATCTAACAAACATCTAGGAAAAACGCATGACTGCCGAGAAGTGTTCGCCGTTGATATTCTCTAATAATCTCGATGCTAAAAATCCGGAGAAATCTGCTCCTTGGGGTGTGCACAAAACAATTGGTAATCTAATGGAGAGTGAGGCAATTGAAACATTGCCAATTGTACGCAATAAACCGAACTTCGATTACTTCAAACTGAACTTTGAGCCTGTGCAGTCGAGTAAGCCTTTTTGCATTATAAACAATTTAAATAATATTGGGTATAAAATGTATGTTATTACAATTTACTAGATCTGGCAATAATATACTGCTTTTTCATATTGGCAATTAACTGCGCCGCTCTATGGTACACACTCTTCTATGATATCAACAAGAGATACACTGAAAAACGGAATTTGAAACAAAAAATAGCAAATGCTTATTTCTTTATGAAAATGTTCTATTGGATTCAATATGTTCTTAAATAAGTATGGAAACACACATGATGTATATTTTTATTGACGCATTTGTTAGTTGTTCTGTTTAAACGATCAAATAAATGATTAGTACAAGCTTTTAGTCAACATCTTTTTTTTATTTATTAATTTGAAAGATAATAAGCTGTAAATTAATATAAACCTTTGTTTTGGCGTTCTATATACTGTCTCAAAAGTCTCATATAATATCATGTTCGCGTCTTAAGATATTGAAGGTCAAAGGTTGCGAATATCTCGCTTCCTGTACCTTAAATGAGATTTCCATCTATTCTAAAAGTTGTAGACTATAAAATTCTCTACAACTTTTGCTTCAACTTTTTTTTCATTCGATTAACCGTTTTTGAGATAGAGCGTAAAGAGTAAGCACGACCTTTTTTCTATTTACAGCCGGAGCAGATGTTCTATTGTATTCAAGGTCACTTTCTCTTTTAAGGCACCACTTTGTGTTAGCCAAGTTTATTCGTTAGTTTTAAATTGTAACTTCGCAACGACGGACTTACAATTTTAAGAGCTATGGCTGATTTATGTTTTATATGTGATAACTCACTTTCAGAAGGTGTTTCTGTGAATGTTGTACGTGGCTTACAAACTTTAAAAACTGCAAGTATTGCAAGAAATGATGGACATATAAACTATTTGTATACTTTAAGATCTGTGAATGTACATTCCGAGTGTCGAAAAGTGTACATTAGATATTGATTTTCTCGTTATTTTAATTGGACGTACTCAATCATATTAACAGGATATTTTCTTTAAAAAAGTTGGCAAAGGCAATGTTAAAACACAAATATATTCTTCTAAAAGCTTTGATCGCTATACTAGTTCTAAAAAACACATCTTATTTTTACACGCATTTAGTGGCTGTGACACAACTTCTGCGCTGTTTAAAGAGGGGGAAAAACTGTTACTAGAACATTGGAGAAATTTACCGATTTGGATAAACTGGTGGAAGTATTTCAACAAGCAAACTGCCCCGTACAAACATTATTTGAGAATGGAGTTCTCATCATGTTGGTACTATATAATGCTCCAAAATCCGAGAACAATATTGATCATTTCCGTTAGACGCAATTCGTCTAATTAACAAAACTAAATAAACCTGTACAATTATCAAAACTTCCAACAACAAGTGTAGCGGCTCATCAACATATCAATCGTGTCTGCAACCAGATTCAAACGTGGTTAGGGAACGATTTAGAACCTCAAGAATGAGGCAGGATGCTGCAAAATGAACTCCTGGAACCGATAAGAACATTATTACCCCCAGCACCAGTTGAACTACTCAACGACATATTTTGCAACTGCAAAAATGGTTGCGGTTCGCGCTGCGGATGCAGGAAATCGGGATTACAATGTGCTTTAGCTTGTAGCCAGTGCAATGGACAAGCTTGCCTTAACGCTTCATCATATCTAAATAATCTCGATGAAGTAAGTGCATATGATCCCGAAATTCTGGAAGGTTTGGAGACGAATACCATCGACAACGAGGATGATAATAATGACTTAAACATTCTCGAGCCACCGCAAGAAGAAGACAAAGAAGAAGAAGAAGAAGAAGAAGATAACTAACTGTCATTTGCCATTTATAAATAAAATAGTTATACTATATAAGGAATTAAATATACTTATTTTAATTAAATATAAATAATTAATAATTATAGTACATAAATAATATCCATTGTTTAATAATAATAATATTTTCTTAATAAAAAATGAACTATATACAACATACAATTAACCGTAACTCAGGCTTGACCTTGCATTCGGCCATATACTAGTATGACTGTGAGCTGCGCACTCTTTACGCTCTATCTCAAAAACGGTTAATCGTATGAAAAAATAGTTGAAACAAAAGTTGTAGAGAATTTAATACTCTACAACTTTTATAATAGATACAAATCTCATTTAAGGTATAGAAAGCGAGATATTCGCGACCGTTGACCTTGAATATCTTAAGACGCGAACATGATATTATATGAGACTTTTGAGACAAAATATAGAACGCCAAAACAAAGATTTACAGCTTATTATCTCTCATTACGAGGGTGACATCTATTTTTGGCTAAGATGACTGGGCTACCATGTCAGTTTTTAAGGTGATATTGACAGCAATAATAAAAAATTTCGAGAAATGGCAAAAGTGTGGCGGAGGGTGGTTTTTTTGGGGCTACTCTGAAAAGTGGTCGTGGCAATTTTGAGAATCTATTAAACTGCAATAAAGAAAGAGAATCGAATATTTTAAAAATCAGACAATCTGATGATACCATTTTATACTATGTGTTTGAAAACCTAATAGCAATAAGCGTACAAATTAACAAGAACATTATTTACTAAGCGTTTTACTGTTCAGTTCTACCTAACAGAATACATACAATACAATGTTGCTAGGCTTTAATCTAATTAACCTAAAGTATACGGAGAGGACACTGACGGAATAATGCGCAAGGATGAGCAAAAGCGAACAAAGAGATTTAAAGTGCCCATTACATTTATCAACTTTACACGTGCGCAACTTTTACGACTCTTGCCGCAGAACGCCCCGACACATCTTTCGGCGAGTCAACCACTCCACTCCCGTTTCAAGGTGATATTGTACAATATATTTTTTATTTCACGTAGCATTTTTTTACACCTTCTAAAAGTTACTTTACAAATAGCCGAGCTAGAATCCTGAGCGCATCACAGGCCAATAAAGTTTATTGCAGAACGCTTTTAGTAGCGCCATGTATTATTGTTTTTTTTTTTCGCTCTTATTTTCCTGCACAGTTTTTTTTTAATGCGCTGCTTGTAATTATTTTACTTCGTTATTTGTTTTTTGCGCTACAACTTCACTTTTATTTAGTTTGCAAGTTTTAATGTGCGGGCGTAAAATGTTTGCATTTGTTTTTTTATAAACTTCGACGCGCCTTCATCAGACTCCTACGACATCCTTTGGTCTACGAAGTCACTCCGACTGTTTTAAAGAAATATGACAGCATTATAATAAACGTATACAATAACATGTCCGCGTATCTTTCATTCACTCTTGGTTCCTTTCAACTGTCCGTCCGTGATGTAGAGGATTGTTACGCTGTGCCATTTTCCGCAGGATTCGTTCGTTGGTTCGTTGGTTATTCCATTCGTTTGGCATATAAAAATGAAAAATGTCGACATTAGCAATAACAACTGAACTGAACTCGCTTTCCGCTTCTGCGCTTCTGCGCTTCTGCGCTTCACGCTTTTCTGCACGCTTAAGCGGCTTCCCTCTACGCTACCATTCTCCAAGGAGTTGAAGTGGAGTGAAGCGTCAAGTGGAAAGTGGATGACAAGTTTACTTTTTTCAAACAAAAAAATAATAAAAAATCAACTAAAAAAGAAAAATAAAAAACGGTGCAGTTGAGTGTGCTCGACTCCGAGATACTTTATATATTGTTTTAGGCTTGTTAAATACGCTATTTTTTTTAGTGTTCCGAGCATGTGCCGGATATTTTATTAGAATTGATGAAATATTAAAATTAATTAAAAATAAAACCAGCAAAAGCTTAAAAATTGATGATATGTTTGCATGCTTTAGCATAAACTTAGTATACCCTTTCACCCTTTGGGTATAGGGTATAAAGAGATGAACGCACAATAAACAAGTTAGTGCGACAGATATGCTAATAAGAAAAACTAACAGCAAGAATGTGAGAGCGCATAAAACAGATATAAAAGGGAAGGCAGCTCTGCTAGGATATGAAAATATGGAAAGTCCAAAGAAACTTAAATGTTTTTTTAAGCTTTATAAAAATGTAATTAAATTTGCATTTTATGTGTAAGAGTTTGCGAGCAAAAGACATTTTGTTTTCGCTTTTCTGCTTAAATTTGTTTTTAATTGACAGGCCTATTTATGAAATTGTTATAAAAATATCCAATAAGTGTAGTTTGAATGCTGGCCATTAGAATAGTTTAAGACTTTCTTTAAAAAGCAGACAAAGTTAAAAAGCAAGAAAAAAAATGTTAACTTGGGCGGTACCAAATAATTCACACGAAATTTTCAATCGCTTAGCAATTATATAGAGCAACTATGGCATAAAAACAAATCAAGAGAATATGGTAAATGCGGTAGAACCGAAGCTTAAATACTCTTGACACGCATCTAGGTCTTTGAATGATATATTTGTTTTACTTGCGAACCTTTAAAGTGGGCGGTTGGTCCGTTTGGGAACTACCTCTAAAAGTGGCAAGAAGACGTCCATTAAACTCTGTGAAAGTTTTTCATATAACAATCTGAAAGTGGCGCTGTGAATTTCTTGGGACTAAACCCCTCAACAAGAGGTGATCACGCCCCTTTATTTATGAGAAGCATCTGTCCATTAGAACTCACCATAGGTTAGGGTAGGTTAGGTTAGGATGGCCCCACATTGTCACTTAGGCCAGCTTAGGCCCCTTGTGATACCATATATGTTTCCTACTTAAACCGCAGCTACTCTGAGAACCACTTTGTCAGTGTCAAGAACGTCAAAATCTGTTTGATCTCTTTTTCCGAAATCTCAGTTAGGTTATCCAGGAAGGGGCGCCCTAGTAACGCCAATCTCTTCCTACTATGGGCCGTGCAATGGCATAACAAGTGCTCGACCGTCTCCTCCTCATCGGCATTTCCACAGCTTCTGCAGAGGTTCCAGGAGTTCAATCCTAGTCTCGCGGCATGTCTCACTATTGTGCAGTGGTCCTACAATAACAGCTATCTGATCTCTCTTGTGCTGGAGAAGTGTAATTGTTCTTTTGAGGTTGTAATTTGGCCATGTGAGTCTTGAGATTCTGTACGTACCAAGGTTGCGCCATCTATTGTTTGCTATACCTATTATCTCTGTTGAGATCTGTAGTTTAAAAGTAGCCATTGGTATACCTACTGTGACCTTCCCTGGAACGATTTCAGCAGTGGTACCTTCTCTGGCTAGTTTATCCGCTTCACAATTTTCCTCTATATTTTGGTGACCAGGCACCCAGATGAGCTGTATAACGTAGTGTTCGGCAATCTCGTTAAGAGATTTACGGTACTCCGTTGTGGTTTTGGTGTTGGAGCGGAAGGAGTTCAGCGCTTTCAGGCAGCTTGACCGAGAAGATAAACACATTTTCTTGTGTGTGTGTGAGTATAGCCTAAGGAGATGCGTAGCTCCTGAATAGTTAGCATCTCCGCCTGATAAACGCTACAATCATCGGGCAGTCCAAAGGATTCTCTAATCCTCACATCTGTTGAAAATACACCTCCTCCTACCCAACCATCAAGCTTTTCTTAATGGAGGATGGAAATCTCTTTCCACCGAATTCTTATGTTCTAAGAAACTTTTTCACTTGGTTTCAAATTTCTAATTTTTTTTATGAGATTTGGGTAGATACATCTCTGGACAAATTTCAAAAAATAAAAGCAACAAAAATATTTTTTTATGTGATCTGTACCAATTTTTGAACAATCTATTGAAATAACTTGTTAGTTTTGCATATCGCAAAATCTCAAAAACCAAAACCAATCGAACAAATTAAGTTCGAATTTATTTGGAGTTTTTGTTTAATCCGTTGCATTTATTTCTCCCCCAATTGTCTTTTCCTAAGAAACCCAATGTCAATTATGTATTTTAAATACTTCACAGACAACACGTTAAACAGATGCAGAAGAACTATGATACAGGTTGTTAAATTTTTCAAAAATCTCTACAGTTTTCTGTGTCACACCCAATAAAAACAGAGAAGTGCCCGGTTTGTATGAGTACTATAATTACGATTGGACATGGCGTAGTAATTGTGATATACGTTCAGCCTAGGAACATAAAATAACCGATTTCAGATCGATATCTTAAAAACTGACAGACTATGATCCACACAGAAAAAGAACAGACTGGCAGACGCAAATGGCTAGTTTGCTTCGTCTCTTCAAACTGATCAATAATATATTTACTTTATGGGATCTTCGATGATTTGCTTATTGTTTAGATCTTCTTCACACACTCTTATTCTAACAACAATGTTACAACAAGTTTAATATAGTGTTAGGCATTTGAGTATTTTGGCCACACTAATGAATTTATCGACCACCGGGGACTGATACCAGTTCAAGCACTTACTTGAAATCTAATATTTATGAAGTTTTTATTTGGTGGAATTTCGAACCACGACAACCGACGCTGAGCATAAAGTCTCAGCATGTTAATTAATTCGGCTAACTGGCTACCAACTCCAGCACTGGGGGATTGGTGCGTGGTTGAGAAAAGGGGCTGCATCGTCGAAAGCTCGGTCCCTTCCAATGACATCTCCATGTTAAATTTGCCACTCAAATGATTTTCCGGGGACTGGTATACCAAACACTTTTTCATTCTAGCCAATAATAACTTGAAATTTGATATGGTGGTTTCTTTTATCGGGTATGTATGCTAGGGGTGCTGAAAAGAAGGGTAAACTTCTTCTTTGCGAGCACTCAGACTTGGTGGGTACCGCAAATACCATTTTTACTGTACGAACACAAAAAAAAAAACTTTCATTAACCATAGATTTGTATTATACTATATTTTTTAGTGGTTCGATCTAGACATATGCGGAATGTTTTATTAGAATTGACGAAATATACACCTCATTTGGAGTTTCCAGCTGAATTAAAAATATAAAAAAAACATTTTTACACAAAAACTTAAAAATATGGCGTTTCTAGCATAATTAAAAACAAAAACAATTTCTTACAAAAACATAAACGGATTAAAAACATGGAGGATTAGAAGGGATTAGAAGTATGTTCATTTAATACACATTCTCTGACGAGGTAATAGGAGAATTTGAAAATCCTTGAAGTCTCTATTTCTTACAATATAATCTCCAAGATTCCGTTGTTGAAATAGACGGACATGTCTACATCGACTCGACTTTTGATGATAATCAAAAATTTATATACTTCATATGGTCTACCACGCCGCACAACCAGTGACGCTAACTCATTGTCAGAGGTATAACGTTGGAGGGCCACCCTGACGGACAACTGGTACTGCGACAGGATACAATGTTGTCTAGGGTACTAACCCGGATATGGTCAATTTAATACAACTAGGATCTTCTTTGTCTCTTTTATGATACGGAGAATAACCTTAAACAAGGTGTTTCTGACCTCGTCAGACGTTGTGAAGGAGCTGTTCATTTGCCCAATTCTGAGCCTAGCCAAGGCCGGACTACCACATACCAGAAGCTAACTAGTTTCGTCGTCATCTAGACAGAGTCGGCACTCTGTTTCTGAAAAGAGACATAGTTTATTTTGGTTATGGCCACAGATGTAGCCCAGAAGCAGGTCAGATGTATTGAGATGTGTGTTGGTTTTAGAGAATATAGGACGAGTTAGTAGCTTAGCCTGCCGTAGTTTTGTTTATGTTGTTCAATAAGCTAGAAACTCTATATTTTGTATAAATACTAAAAAATATGCCATATACGTGTAAGCTTAGATCGGACCATTATACTGCATTCGACTACAGTGTTTTTTTCTTGTTAATAATTGATTGTATGAAACCTGGCATAAAGCCATTTTGTAACTAGAATTAACCTACTTTTGATTATGATTGTGACATGGCCAAATTGGTCTAGCCATAGTACCAAAACAAAAATATGATTGACTTTTTTACAACAAAATTTCTTAACGTGTACGGAAAGAAAATATTTTTGGCTGCTTAGCATACCCAATGGCTTCTACTTTGGCTCTGTTAGCTGGCAATGCTGCCACTGAGCTGGTGAGCCGTGTTGAGTTTGTTTCGGCCGGAAAGGCATCAGAACTCTTTTGAACCAGCAGTCGTAGCGTTACCGGACGTGGGATACAAAAAAAAAAGCAGCAAAGACAACAACGAACGACAAGGCAAGACAGAAAATGCCAAATCAGGCTTAAGTTGCGTCTAAAACTGTCAATTGTGCAGAAATCCTTTTGGCATTTCAAGCCCTAAATACTACACACACAATAACAGTAGTCCTTCACACACACACACACTCACTCATACATAAGAGCACACATATGTCACTGATATGGACAGCAATGTAGTGGATTGAGCGAAGGCGGTTAGGATCGGATGTAATCTACGCCCCAATGGGAAAATAATGCACTTACTTTGGCCAAACACTACAGCATGAAGTGGAAAACGTCAGGGAGGCAGTAGGGCAACGCGATTCAGCTGCAATAAATGCTTTCGAGGGAAAAAATAAAACGCTTATTGAATGTCGAATGGAATGCACGGCCGAGTGAGATGCGACAGCGACAGCAAAATAAAAAAACATAAGATGCACGCCAAGCCAGACGGACAACAATTCGGACTGACAAACTCTCAGGCAGGCAGGCAGTCAGCCAAACAGAAAGGGGTAACACTGATCCTTTTTACTTCTTCTTGTTGCTGGATTTGCCAAAGCACGTTGTCCACTAGTTTGTTGTCATGGCACATGCCCACTTCAGTTCCTGCTCTATTTACTCCTGGTTCATTTCCTCGTTGAAGCATTTAATACTAGCCGAAAGCACTTGCCATGCAAACATGGCAGAGCACTCATTTTGGTTTGTTAGTATGTGTGAATCTGCTTAAGTGTGCATCTGCGTCTATGTGTGTGTGTGTGTGTGTTTGTGTATGTATATACATATATATATATATATATATATATATATATATGTACTGAAAAAGCCTTTTAGGCAATGCAATTGAAATTCAATTTAAGTGCACAATTACGCTCATATGGCACTTACGGCACGGCACGAGCTGAACGGCCCTGCCGGTCGGTCGGTGCAACGGTCGGCAAAAGTGAGTAGTTGAACGGACAGTATTCACAATCACAACGCGCTGAGCTGGCATGCGTATCTAATGGATTTTTGGGTGGCCGGGTCTGTAGAATACGTTAGGCAGTATGTCGTAGACAAAAAAAGAAAAAGCTCTCCTAGTGCTGCACACAATGTTGAGTGCAGCGAGCGTAGAATAGGCATGAAGTGCCAATTTGCATTTGCACACAGTCAGATTTTCGCTATTGAGCTTAGACGAGTTGAGTCGAACAAAGTTGTGCCGACCTGAATAAACGCAAGTTCATTTGTAATCACTGCAAATCCAGTAAAAAGTTGAATATGGAGTTCAGTTTGGTCGAGGTTTTCTACACCAAGTGTCAAAAGTATAACATTAACGAGCAAAAGAAGACATTACCTTGTATATAGTTATTCATATATACCTTTACTCTGTACGGTTAGTAGTGGTCAATATTTGACCTTAGTCCACAAGGCTTGTCACGAAAATAAACCAAAAGAAGAAAAGACACTGTGCTCGACTGTTGAGATGCCCCTTTATTTGAACTATATATTTGTATGCGGCCAATCGCACCCTAAGTAATTTGCTGCGTAGAATCTGAATCCGGGGTCAGAACTGGCTCATCACGTCAGGATTTTGAGATATTTGAGGTTATGTACCCGAATAACGTCGAAGGGATATATTTCGTAACTTCAAAGAGCCACAACTTTGCGAAAAATAATCGGTAATTGATCTCTTGAACTCTTAAATTAAAGGGTAAGAGTGATACTAAATTATGTAACTGGAGAGACAGCACCCTGTACATAACCTCAAAAGTAGGAAAAAACGCCATTTTTGGGTAAATAACCTCAAATATCTTAAAATACTGACGTGATGGGCGAATTCTGATCCCGGATTCGGATTCTACGTAGCAAATTACTTCGGAATTGACCCTTAGCTTTCCAACAACTGACATTACCCCGGTATTTGTAGACCTGTGTAATACATAAGAAAAAAATTGTGCCATTAAATGAACACGAATTTTTTTTTTGTAAACTAGTGTAATCTATAGTGATATAGGTACATACTCGTATAATTAAAATTGATGAAAAAACCACCCACGCCATATTTTGCGTTCATAGCTTCTACCTCTCGATCCATAAGTGGGGAGTAGTTGGTTAGTATAGGAGATACTCCTGAGTAGCAATGTCAAAATACCCCATTTTGGTGGTTCTAAATCTGATACTTAGTACCCGATATCTCGGCATTCCACTGCGAATTTGACATTGATTAATAAGGTTTGGCGAAAAAGTAAAACTTGTGATTTTATTGTGAAGCGACCATACGTGGCAGCGAGCTCGGAACGGTAGAGGTAGAGTCGGCTGGACAAACTCTATATATACGCACAATCTATGGATTCTAGGAGAAATTGTGGTAGACTCCGTTGTTTTCGAGCTGCCCTCCGGACAGAATCGACAAAATAATTAAGCTTCTTCCTACTGTACCATGTAAGATCCAGATGAAACGTTCCGTTGAAACATGATTCGGCACTAAACATTTTGCTATAAATCCAAGAATTTTAAAGTCCAAAAACTTGAGATGAAAATTTATGTACAAGGAGCAGGTTTTATGTGGGAAATAGTTGATTCGGATAATATCAGTGTTCTAATGAAAAAACCACTACACGAAATCATTACTGTGTGCCAAGCAGGTGTTCGCATTACTTTCCAGATAAATACTTTAACTCGTCAAAAACCACATTAAGAAGAAGTTTTACAAAATTATGCTAAAAGCAAATATTTTTACTCTCAATATATACTCATGGGGTGAAAGGGTATAGAAAGCTTGTGCAAATGTATGTAAGAGACATAAGAAGAAATTCTTGATCAGCATCGGAAGCTGAGTCGATTCAGTTATGTCTGTCCGTCTGGCCGGTTTATACTGAAAATAAATTAATATGGTCTTACCATTTGTGCCCAATCTGAAAAGTTTATATATATTGATATATTCGAACATATCAAATAGTTATTCCGAAAGATGAATTTGTCAAAAAACTCATATCATGTACGGCATATCATTTTGATCTTTGTTAAATCCAAATCATATTTTTAAATATCGATTTCAAAGATCAAAATGATAATTTTAAATAAAATTTTTATGTTGAATAGAGTATTTATATTGACTTGCTTCGCCCCACTTTTAAAGTAGCCCTATACAAACCACCCGCCCACTTTTTGACTTACTGTATGAAAAACATCGTTATTTATCAAATGATCAATAAAAGCTTGAAATTTAATAACCAAAAATATCTATCTATAAATAGGCAAGCGTAAATCATTCACACTATTTTTAACCCTATTAAACAAAAGATATTCGTTGGATTTTGGTTGTTGTTGGGAAGAATGTAAAGCGGAGTACGGACGAATGTAATTTTTTTCTAAAGTATTGCGTCTAAGGTAGTTAAACACCAAGTAACACCCTTGCCCAATCACGACTACTCTCTCTCACAAAGTAAGTTTGTCAAAGTTATTTCTCTCTTTCTCCCTCAGCTCTCTCAATTTGCTCAAGGTGCTACCTTTTTTGTTTCTTTCGGTTCCTTTGGGTTTAGTTGGAAGAATAGAGAAAAAAATATCTCTGTCGTGCTGTAGGGTGCACTTCACATTGTAAAGCATGTCCAACGAGCGGCTCGGCGATAGGCTTGAAACAATTGTGGGCGCTGTTGCAAACATGTTCGCGAGCATCAGTTGAGTGTGTTTTTGATATAATTTTACGTGTAGTTGATAACATTTTAAAAGAAGAAGAACTAAATAAATATTTAAAACAGAAAAGAGGAAGAATTGATACACCAACAAAACCTCTTTTATAATATAGGGCCGCCCCTAGATCACTGTTGTCCAAAAAGAGAGCACACAAAGTGAGAATCATTTCTGAGTTATAATTTGTGTACAGTGTGCCAAAATACAACACCAATGCAACGTAACTAATAAAAATGTTTGATTCTCTTTAGCATCAAGCAGCCGACTCGGATGCGTTCATTCGTATGAAGGTGTTCATCCAAATGGGGCTATGGCTGGACAGCGTTGATTTAGAGGTGAAAGCATTTTCTGTACAATAATGGTTATATTTATTATTGGATGCTTTAAAGTATATACTAATGAGCTTGTCCCTCCCAGTTTTTGGGCTAGCCCCCATATACAGTTTGGCGAGCTATAATAACCTATTGAAGACTTTTATTAGTATCCACATAAATATTTTTGTAAATTATTTGTATATTTAATTAGCAAATGAGAAATAGTTTTTTCCAACAAATTCATCTAAGAACACTTTTTAGTTTAAATACCTCTACCGACAATTTGTTGCTATAATAGAATATCATACTAGTTAAGTTATTTCATATAACGAATGAGAATTTAAACCCTTACGAAGCTCACAGACTTCAATAAATGAATGAATTTATTCGATAAAGTTTTTGTTGATCTATGCCAAGTCATTTAATGAATCTTAAATTCTATCTGAATTTGCATTTGATTGATACTATTTCTACGGCTGAAGGCGATGGAACTTTTCCATGCCATTGTCTGCACGTCGTCATCATAGCATTCATTCGCAGACCGCCGGAGACCGCCGAAGACAATCAACAATGTCAATAAAATCAAATGCCACAAAGAGTTCGTGTAGATGTAATTGTATAAGTTGATGCTGTGAATATTGTATTGTCGCTGATTTTGTCGTTGGGTTCATTTGAGTTTGTTCGCGCACTCGTGTGTGCGTGTGTCTGCGTGTGTGTATGTGTGTGTGTGTGTGTGTGTATCTGTGTGTGAAATCGTGCTGTGTGGCAAAGCAATGTCCTGTGGTGCAGCTCAATGATTTCTGACCACATGCGGGGCGACGCCTTTTTCTCGGCAGATGTCAGTGTCACTTGATAATATCTCAACTTAAATCTAAAAATAGGCAACAGTGAGTGGGAGCGTGCAAGTGTTATAGCTTAGATACTTATTTAGCATAAGATTCATTAGCGCACTAAAAAGTGTCACAAGCAGATAGAAATCGTCGATCAAACACTGCGTATGCCTAATAATAATGAAAAAAAAAAACTGAAATAATTGGCCGTTTCTCGATTTTTCCGCAAGCCAATTAGAATTACTTGCCACACATGCACATGCACATGTATATACATCTAATTGGCTTACTCGAGCTCCTTTAATCAACAAACCATTTTGTCAAAGTTATTTCTTTTCACGTTTTCTCGTTTTAATCCAATGTTTAATACTTACCGATATAAAGACCTCTTCGGCCTGTTGTAGTATGGCCACACGTGACCAGCCGAATTTTTTCATTAATTTTATCCTAGTTGGATTGTGTACAGTAGCGGAGGGATGTGTGCGAAACAGCGTCGGGAAGCGACTGCGATCCGAGAGCGCAGGACTTGAGGCACCGTAGCAGAGCTGCATAGACAGACAAACAAAAAAGATAAAAAAAATGTTGTATTTTTTACTAGATCCAAAGAAAAAGCATCTTCTAGTAAGAAGAGTTGTGTCGAGTCAACACAGGACGAGCAGCAAAAATTGTGTATAAATTGAATTGAAAAGTGAACGGAAAGTGTTGAGCTGTATGTAAGCTCTTAAATAAATTAGTTTTCTTTTGGGGATTAGACGAGCGAGCGATTGCAGCCAAGGCAAAAAAATACTATAAAAAAAAAAAATAAAATAAAAACTCTTTTCGTAGTTTAAGTACATCGAACGCTGCTGTTTGCTACTTCGAATACATATTCATTCTATTGGGCTAAAATTTTCAAGTGCACAAATTCAACTTACCACAATCAGATTCCACATTTTCGCTGCTTCGGCGACTGTGGTGCAGACGGTGCTGCAACCGGCGAGTAACATTAGTTTTTGTGGCTTATTATAAAGCAGATTGTACATCACACTGGCGCCCAGCCCTGGTTCACACTGCAAATAAAGATTGATGAAGTATATTGGTAAGTGCTTAAATTGCATTTTGTAAAATTACTTAATGATAGAGTAGAACAATCATTGCATATTTAAGTAGAGTCTTATTTATTAACGTTCTGACTGCTTGCAGTAACGAATATTTTTGTTTCAATGTTCCACAAATCAACAATGCCTCAACAAATAGTTCAAAAAGGTAACAAAATAAAGGAAATTCTCCAAACAGCTTCATAGATAGATAAACAGATCCTGCTGAACTGAAAGTGGGCTGCAAAATAAACTTTGATAATCGACCGAGTCAGTGTCATAGCACTAAATAATTCACACTTCTTGCATTTATGTATTCACAGATTTTTTTTTTTTAGTAGCATGATTGACAATTTTTGTGACTATTTATTTTTGTAGTGTAACGACGTCACAGGCTGGGGTTAGATCAGAGGGTGTCCAGAATTCGTCGCGACAGAAATTTATATATAATGTCGAGACCAGGCCTGTCGTCAGCCTTATCCTTCTCAGAAATAATACGATAAAGTATTTCAATATTTAGATTACAATTTTATTCACAAATTCATTAGTGTTAAACTTAGGCTTGCAATTACCGTAGGTTACCCTACTCTGGAATACCTATTACAGCACCCGTTAACAGAAGTGCTTCTCTAACTATAGCACCCGTTAACAGAAGTGCTTCTCTAACTACGACGCCTTTTGCCAGAAGTGTCTTGCTAACTACGGCACCTGTTCCCAGAAGTACTATGCTAAACTACAACTCTGTTCTAACTTCTATATATATAGGTCAAGTTTGTAATCGTGCTATCTTTTATAGTGGTCCGATCTAGACCTATAAACTCTATTTTATTATATTTTATGTTTGATACACCAAAATTTGGCGTACCAAAATATTTAATTGGTGGGATAATCTTCCAATGTCGGGTTATGTATTTATATTAAACTAGTAATCTGAAGAGGGAAAATACGAGTCTAATTATCCAATTTTGCAGTATCCATCTCTTCTTCCAATGCTGATCAGTAATATATATATTGTACTTTATAGGGACTGCCCCGTATTGTACACTTGAAGTTTGGGGCTAAATATATATTTAAAATAATTTATTTTAATTAATTAGAAATAAAAAGAAAAAGTATAGGAAATTCGTGCTTATATATATAGGGTGTCCCAACAAGAGTGCAACATTCAAACTTGGCACCATTTTTTTTTCTGTGAAAGTGGCAACTCGGAAATATGACAGATAGCATATACGTTCGTTCCGATTTTTAAAAATGGAGTGTTGTTATCATTGTGATAAACTGATTATTCGAAACAAATCATCTCCACCTATAAGAAGCATTTTCATGTGAATGGGTTCGTCAACAAACAAAATAGTCGAATTTGGGGCTCAGTAATCCATGAGAAACAACGAGTAACTATCTGCTGCGGATTTTGGTCATTCGGTCTGATTGGGCCTTACTTTTTCGAAAATGAGGCTGTAAATGCAGTGACTGTGAATGGCATTCGCTATAGAAACATGATAGCGGAGTTCTTGTGGCCTCAACGGAAGGTATTGATCTCGACAACATGTGGCTTCAGCAGGACGGTGCCACATGATACACAGTGCATAAAACAAACAGCTCGAAGTAAATCGTACACTCTTGTTAGGAAACTTTATACTATAATGCCTCAGCATTGACAATGACTTAAAAATCGAACTTCATATTGGAATAAGTGGGCCGTGTCCAATTTGGAGAAAGCTCCTACATATTTAACGAGTTTTATTAAAATCGGGGTCAACTATAACTTTGTATAAAGCACAACCAAACGCCCAAGTACAGACGTACAGATGGACAAACAGAATTTGATTTTATATATGTAGATTATTCTCTTCCAAAAAACGATTGGAATTTACGAGTACAGTTTATTAGCATATGCATAAGTCATTTATGTGTAAATACACAAAAGAAGCAAATAAGATTATTACTAATTCTTCTAATTCTCTACTACATCTTTATTGAATTTATGTATTATAACTTTATGCTTCTGTTCAGCTTATATTCAATTTATATTGCTTGAAATGAAGCAGCAATAAATACGCTTATAAATTCCATACTCAATTCAGCACAACTTCATTTAACTTCGCTCGTATAGAATAAATTGTTATAGAACTTTTGAAATTTAAAATGTATTTTATAGCACTCAAAGCGCACAAAGTTCATGCATTTTTAGTAGCTCGAACTCAACTGTACTCCACTTCCATTCACAGTGAATTAAGAATGCCTTACACCGACCAGACGATGTATTCATCTTTGTCTGCCAATGCTGGTTGAATATCTTTTAAATTTTTACGAACTATTTACCAAGTCAATGTACCCTTTAACTATGCTTTTGGCAAATAGAACTATAAGGTACGCACTCACCGAGCTAAAATGAAACGAGCTTCTCTTTATATTTAGAGATATCGCAGTAGTGCGATACATGTGAGGGTATTTTAACAAGTCAGTCAAAATAACAAAAGAAAAGAGAAAAACTTTATTTCAAATTTTGGTAAGTTTCTTTTTCTGTAATTTTACGCTTTTCAAGGCAACAAGATGGCAGTTTCAAACGTGAGTATGCAACTAAAGAACGTTTGAGTTTAAAATATTAAATTATTTGGTCAAAACCTAAATTCAGCCTTTTTTTTTTTGTAATGTAAAATCTCTTTATTTTTACTCCCGATATTGGATACTTTGAGCGTAAAGTCGGCGTCATGTTTGCATCAGAACATATGAAGTATGTTAAAACTATTTGTGAATTACAAGTGCATGGAGGTAAATAGTTCACAGCTATTTTAATTGCTCTCTTAACCATCGTTCTTGCTGATTTTTCGTATGACAACGATTCTCTACGTTTACTCCTCAACACTTCAATATAAAGCTAATGCTGTATAATGGATCGCTGTCGGGGTGTTACAGAATTCGCCGCATACTCTCTAATTTTCATTCATGCATGAAATCTGAAGATTTTGAGGTGTATGCGTTTTCTGTAACAACTCTCTTCTTTCACTGCATGCTGTGATAATGACGTTTTTTGCTGATTCTCGATTCTGAGAACGATATATTTGACATCAAAACCTCTTGAGTGTTTAGCACTGCCATCAGTTTCTCTGTACATAGTTGAAGAAATCTGGAGAATAATGAGTATTGATTCATATGATTTCGCCATTGATAATTTATTTAGAATATCCATCTAAAAGAGTTCTAGAAAAATTACGAAATCGAATTTCCTTATACGTTTCAAAATGACGAAATTATAGACACTAGTGTCGGGGAAATCACTTCGACAATGCGGTCGACTATAGGCTCCAAAAAATATTGATTGCTGTTCTTTTCAAAGTTTACCAACAACACTATGAAGCCACGCTCTGATGCTCGCCAACACGTTTTCAAGTCCGTATGATGCCTATTTCTATGGTGTTGCACACTTTGACTTTTTTGTTGAAATTTTTGAACAAATTGAGAGAACTGAGAGAGGGAGAGAGCTTAGGTCTTTGTGATTGGTCGAGGGATTACCCCAAAACTAGGATGTAGGTTTGCATGGCAACTATCGCTAAAACTGTGTGTTGTGTACCAACTTGTGGACGAATACTGGCTTCATAGAGTCTTCATATGGATTCTGGTGATGGGATCCGTTTTAAAATATTAAGCGACAAGTGATAAATCATTTAAGTAAGAGTAATAATTTGATTTTATTTGTTAGATGTTATTTTAGAGACAAATGTAAAAGAAGTTGTCGCGACTTTTTTGAAGCGAACACATCAACAAGATCATCAAAAGATAAATCGCGTAAAATGTCAATACTCAAAACCATCAGATTGGTAAAACTTTTTTGTCCTGAAATAGTGCTTTATCTGTTTGATGAGTTTAATTTTTGAGAACAATCTTTCTCTACTGCAATTAGTCATCATAAAGGACATGACGGCAAATAGTTTTTTAGAGTTCCGTACCAAAGGGTAAAACGAAACCCTATTATTAAGACTCCGCCGTCCGCCCGTCTATCTGTCCGCATGTCACCAGGCTGTATCTCATGAACCGTGATAGTTACTCAGTTTGAAATTTTCACAGATGATGTATTTCTGTTGCCGCTATAACCACAAATACTAAAAAATAGAATAAAATAAATATTTAAGGGGCTCTAATACAAAAAACCTGATCTTTTAGCTGATATTTCGCTCTCTCTCTCTTTCTCTCTCTCTCTCTCGCACATACCAATCAAGGTTTGTATGTGCTAGAGTGATAAATGCAATGCATATTTATAGTAGCCTTCTGTATTTAGTGTCTACTTTTAAGTTTGAAGCAATATCAAATATTATTCGACGCTTAAACACATGTTTATTGCATACATGTACCTTTCTTAAGCTATACTAAAAACTATCTGAGTCAAATGACGAAAAATGAAACGTTGAATTTGAGAAATGTGAAAAAAAAATAAAATAATAAACCGGCCAAGTGCGAGTCGGACTCGCGCACGAAGGGTTCCGTACTATTATCTATAAAAAAAATCATGTCTGTTGTGTGGGAGCACCACTTAAATAATTATTTTTATAGATAATGGTACGGAACCCTTCGTGCGCGAGTCTGACTTGCACTTGGCCGGTTTATTTATGATTATGAATAATAAAATGTTTTCGTTGTTTCTTCGCTAAGACAGTCCGTTACGAATAATTGATTCTAACCAACTCTACAGGTATTTTGGTCGTAAGATCACACAAAAATAAAGTCCTGAAGCTTCACAATGAAATTTTGCTCTTCGTCAATGTAAATCTCAGTAAATGCGTCTTGATATCATCACCTGAGCAACACCTTCGACTATTTCACACACTTCTTCCACAACAGTTTCGACCCTAATGGGGTGCTGCTCGACCAACAGAGAGTGAATCGCTCTTTAGAGCGCGACATATATAGCTAATATTTTTTTCTCTTTTCGGCTAACTGAAAATAAATAACTGATAGAAACAAAGAAGAAACCTGTTATTAGGAATACGCTACTTTATTATATTATTCTAACAAGTTCTAAACGTTAAAGTGCAAAGATGCAAATGAGAGGAGAACGGACAAATCAAATTCATCTGTGTCATTATGTGTTTACAGCGGCGTCAATTCAAAACTACACATTTTCGTCTCTTGCTTATTCCTATGAAGTCACTTACTTTGACTTTTTTGTTGTTATTTTTTAGAAAATTGAGAGAGCTAAGAGACGGAGATAGAGAGAGAGAGAGATAGAGAGAGAGAGAGAGAGAGAGAGAGAGAGAGAGAGAGAGAGAGAGAGAGAGAGAGAGAGAGAGAGATGGAGTTCAGGTTTTTGTGAATGGCCGAGGACTGATTTTTACCTACCTATTCCTCTTGACAACCAATCCAAAAAAAATAAAATCAAATGAATATTTTGTGTTTAAGAGAGTTAAAAAGGGTGTGAATGATTTGCGCTTGTCTATTTATATATAGATTACTTTGTGATATTTGTTGAAGAAACTTAATGAACTACCCTCGCACATAGATGTAAGCTGTTGTCTCTTTACTATTTTCGGTTGTATAGTTCTATTCTTTTGCTTAAAAATATTTTTTTTTTTGTAGTCGGATGCCTCTGTCGTACTTATGGTTTTGTTGAAAGTAGAAATTGCTGATGGCGATGAATACGAAATCAGTTTTCAACACAAAAACAGTTTAGAAATACAAAAGTACAGACAAAGTACACACACAAACACACACAGACACGTTGCAGCATTCGCACACATACATTCAGAGAGATAGAGAGCGTTATAAGGCATATCCTAGGTCGATGCTATAAGAAACCAGAACAAAAAGTGAAAACAATGAAAATACCAGTACTAATGTTGAACAAATAGCGCAACGAAACAATATGGTCATGAACACATTTCAACAGAACACCCACACGCACACACGCACACACAGACACGTATACACTAATAATCCCACAGTGGTCATATGCTCTGTGCCACAATAGTTCAACTGGTATTTTGGGCGTGGCACACTGCACTCAGCGACAGTTCAGATTTTTGCATAAATATTCGAGTAATTTAAAAAGTAACCAAAAAAAAAAAAAAAGAGAAAACAAAAAAAAAATCGATTTTTCCGACGTTGAATCCGGTATGCATCTTAAAAATGCCTAAATGTATGCTACGAAAATTTGTAAAATTTTATTAAATCCAACAGATTTGCCGACCGGATTAAATGACTGACTGACTGACGAACACACCGAATGGATGACTGAATGACCTCTATTTTCGGTTTTAATTATTATGCGCAGCCAAATAAACCCAAACTGGGTGAATTACTTGGCTGCGGTTGCCTTCCGGACGGAATGGAATGGAATGGGATTAGCCATCGGTTGGCGTAAATTTGCAGACTGCGTATATTTTTAATACTTAATAGCGAGCAGCCGGCTGCTGGCAGCGACTAGGCCGAAGAAGGATTCACAAAGTCATGAATTAAACAAAACTGAAACTCGTAAAAAATGTGTGTTTCTTTCCAAATACAGTGTGTTTCATACTTATTAGACAGAATAGTAATGGGTAAAAACTTAAGAAAATAGAAGAATAAATATTGTCTTTTCGAAATTGACTAACAATTTGAATTTGTGAAGTAAGTTTAAAAATTCTTAGAATTATTGGTTTCGCGCAATATTTAAATAATGTGACAGATCTGTGCAGTGTGCTCTGGAATATTTAAACGTTTCCTGTAATTGCATCTCTTAAGCACTTTTGTGTGTGGTTTCATAACTATAACTATAATGGGTTCTCAAGCAATTGATTTTCAGACAGATTATCCTTAATAATGAATATGTTGCATGAAGGCACAATAGTACAATATGTAGCACTGCTGGTAATCTATCATCTTAATTCTCTCGCTGAATTTTATGAAATTTATGAAATCACTGAAAGAGTAGATTATTTTTTTATAAACTGATTTTTTTTTATACGAAACTCTGTATCACACCACTTTAATAGAATAAATATCTGTCGCAAAATCAATGCTGAGAACCAATAATTATTTTTCAATATCTTAATATTTTTATACCATTCTCACATAGTGTGAAATGGTATTATCAGTTTGTCTCAAAGTTTGTAACCCATTAAAGGGGGCATCGTAGACCCCAGATCAGCTCGTCGAGTTAATCTAGCTATGTCAGTCTGTCCGTCTGTTAGTTGTTGCACAATTTTATTATCAATTATTTGGATAGGTGGTTGAAGTTTATGGAGGATCCATATTGATGTGCCACTCCAACTTTTAAGTTGAGACTTTTTTATGAAAAACTTTATCATTTCAGGCAAAATCAACTTGACATTTCATATAAATGGACGTTTCTCATAATTATCAACGGGCGTGTCAGATTCATTTTTAGGGGTATGCTCTGACAAGCTTATATCTTAGGTTTAGTTTGTTATACTGTACAAATAATTTTTTGTTTTTACTCCTGCTAAATTTACATAGCTCTTATTGTCCCTGAGATCTGTTGTTTCATACATCCAGACGGATGGAATTGCAGACGAACATAGCTAAATCGATTCAGATTCCGATGCTGATAAAGAATATATACACCTTATGAGTTCTACCACGCCTCCTTCTTTCTATTACATACATTCGCAAAAACCTATTATTCTGCTGTCACTTTAGGTACAGGGTATGCAAAGTTTAGGTTAGCTCTTAATATAATAAATGATTAATTGATACATTCTTACGAGGCAAATTAAGTGTACTGATTTTTGTAGGTTTTAAAATTATTTATTTAAACAAAACAAACTACGTGATACTTTCGTACATAATGTAAGCTATTTTTCGACATAGTCACCATTCCTCTCTATACAGGTGATGAAGCGGGGTATCAATTTTTTGATGCCTTCCTCGAAGTAGTTACCCGCGTATTTCGCACTTGGCGGGAGACTGAATTGACGTTGTGCACGAAACGTGTTTTCGCGTCGACAGTTCTCAACGTACAGACCTCGAACCGGCCTCGTTGCAAAGGGAAGAAGTCTGGCTACACTGCAGTAATGCCAACATGACGAAAATAAAATCCGTCCGGCCGTGAGAGCCTCAGTATACTTACTTTTTGGATATGCCTCGTATTTTTCTGCAATATCGCAGATGTTTAAGATGACGAGCTCCGATTCGAGGTGGTATTTTAATAAAGAAAAGATGTCCGTGCAAGTAGCATATATATTTACTTTATTGCGATTTGAGAAAAGCCTTCCCGATATTTAACTTTGGAAAACGTGTTCATTTTAAGCAGTTCTAATAGAAGTAAAACAAAAATAAACGTTAACATCGATTGAATCAAAACTAAGAGTATTTTACAATTGACACGAATCTTAAATTCTAAGAGCAGCTATGTAGTGGGTGGTGGGTTCTATGACGGCTATCCCTAAAGGCGGATCTCGCTTACTAATGTATATGTGCTTCTGTTCACAAAACAACCAAGCTAAATATAAGGATTGACATGTTAATGTTATAAGAAAAATTCATACTAAGTCTTCGAAATGTAGCCCTCCTTTGTTTGTATAGTGGTCCGATCTGAAACTCTGCGGCATATTTAAATTAGGATTTCGGTAGGATACGCCAAATTCGGCCGTTTAAAGTGTAATTAACAACAAAAATAAAAATAAATTTGTATGGGCACTACCCCGAAATTTGAGCGGAACACACCCACTGGTATATGTATGTGAAGTGGCATTTAATAAAAAGCCAATATTTGAAGTTGACTTTAATAAAGATGTTTTTCTTACAAAGGCACAAAAGTAAGCGGTGGGTTTTTATGACGGCTACCCCAAAAAGTGCGCTTGGCATGTCCGTATATGTACCTTATGAACTTGATACCACAAGTAACGCAAATATCGGCTTTCAGCCATATATTTAAAAATTTGCATCCAAAAAAATGCTAGAACTAACATAAAAACAGACGAACGGATATAACGGATATAATAAATCGAATCGACTCCATAAGCTTATCAAGAATATAGATTAAGTACAATAAAAAAAAAGTGTGTGTGTGCAATTGACACACGGCAGAAGTGAAACTTCAGAAAAGTAGCCTACAAGAGAATCAGATAAATATAGGAGGAGTATTAGGATAATTAAAAGGTTTATTATTTTTATTTATAATAAATTTTTTTTCTGTCGACACTTAGAGAGTATTCGCCTAAAATGGTACAAAAAAACCATTCGAAAGTGTGGGAGCTAGTCTTAGTCATTGGATATGAGCTAATTGGGACTAATTTCAAACTGCAGGAAACCGCCTTCAGTTTCTGGAAAATACTTTTTTGGTCCCATTTTCTGGAGAGGAGTAGCTTAAAATGGTTCAAAAAACCAGAGGAGAGTGTGGGATATGGTCGGTATCATTGGACTAGCGCAACAGGATATGGGCTCCTTACAAAGATCTTGGGAATTGAGGCGGGAACATGGAATTTTAAGTAGTCATCAGATTTGTATATATTCCATTCCAAAAACCCATTGGAACATGTACATCCCATTACGACGCTTTTTGTGCCTTTTTCTGGAGAGGATTGGCTTATAGTTGGTTATAGTCACAAGCATTGGGATCCCGTAACAGACGAAGTATTTTGATTGCTAACGCCAGGGGCGGTTGATACCACATTCACCACAGAACTGCTCCATCTATCGTCCTACTCCAACCTACCACACGTTTGTGTGGTCATAAGTTCAAAAATTGTTCTGATATTTGGAATGGAAAGTTTCACTTCTAAAGATAAAAATATACAAACTGTCAAAATCGAATTTTCAAATCACAATGGGCAGAGCATCTAATTCGTAATATCTAAAAATTGTGAACATAAAATCAACGGTTAATCAATCAAATCAAAAAAAAAAAAAAAACCATTTGCATGTGGTCATCTCGCACTTCCGCTACTATGTCCTACCCTAATCTACCAGTTCAAAAATTTTCACAAACCATGAAATTTTCGTTTCATCGAATTCAATTTCCGGTTTCATCGAATTCATCGAATTTTTAATTTCCGTTTCATTGAATTCGTCGAATTTTGTAATGAAAACGATTCTAAAGAAGTTTCAATTCAAAATTCCGGGAATGGCTGGCTCTTGTTAAACGCTTTGTGCTAATTGTACGTTCATGTTTTTTGATGAAACTGATGCAACATAACACTTTTCTAATAATCATAGCGAATTGGCACACGAAATTCTGTTCGTAACACTGCTGAGATGTACTAAATCAAACAGCTGATGTAAGCAAACTGGTTGCCATAATTATAGCATATTTTTGTATAGCAATCAGAGACAGTGCTGTCAACTTATTAAAAAAAAAAACATTTAAAGAAAATCACTTTTAATTTACAAAATCCTGAGACATTTTTGATATAATGCATATACTTTATGGGGTCTACAATGCCTCTTTTAAAGCTTTACAAACTTTCAGATAAACTTATTGATAGTAAATGGTAAGATACAACAAAAACACATGAAAGGCTACCGATTCACGCATATTTATTTTTGTAATGCAGTTCAGCATACGTCGAACATTGACTTACACTTACAGCGCTCTTTGCATTAATTGTATAAATTACACAAACAATTTCATTATTCTTCGTTATATGTATTCCCAAAGCAAAGTGTCAAACAACAAGAGTGTCGCAAGCTACAAGGTTTCGTTATTTTTTATTTCGCTTATGGACAGCACATATGCATATACCGCCTATGGGACCAATGTAAATTCTGTATGTACCTATAAAAGTCACAAAACATTTAGTGGCTACTGGAACACATAATTTTCAAACTGACTGTTCATTTGTAGTATCTACGTATTTATATTATGTTATATGTTTAAGTTGAAACGCGCTCTCTGTTTTTTTATATTATATACGTATGTATACGTGAGTGTGTGTCTGCGTGTGTGTGTGTGTGTGTGCGGTGTGTATTAATTACATTTTATTGCCAACATTTGTACGACGCAATGGCCAAATGAAATTTTCAACAAAATTCTGTAAATATTCAACTTGCTGCCGCCTCAATAAAAACTCTCAATTAACGAACGAAACGAAGAAACCTGGCAATGAATTCGTATAAAAAGCCTTTGAGAACGCGGTCGACCGTGCGAGCGAGCGATTTTGTATCGAGTGCTGCGTGCGTGTTAAGATACATTTTAATTAATTTTTGCACTGCTATTCATACGAGTACGCCCAGCTATCCAGGCACATATTCCTGTATATAAGTATACACATATATGTATGCCTACCTACCTCATACACTTCACCCTGTATTCATTATGCGCTGCAGGTGGCGGCAATTGTAATTTTAAATCAATTTATATTCATTTACACGCCGCAATTGTTACTTTTTTGCACAAAACTTACGTATGTAGCGACTTATTGTATACACAATACACACTCCTCGTATAAGCATCTCTCTCATTACTCGACTCAATTCAAATAGCTGGAAAAGCTAAGAGTAAGAGATAATTGACAATATATAAAGATAGAAAGAGAAAGAGATAGAAAAGATAGAGGAAAGACTTATTCACATTTACTTCTCTACCCGTGAGCTCATTAAATATCTCATTACTTTACGTACAAGTCAAAGGTGCGCCGTTTTCTACTGATTTGCTCTGGGATTGCGCCAAAAAGTATGCTTTGAATTCTTTCCATGTTTTATGTCTCTAGCACGAAGAGCATTTAAGCTATTTGCTCGTTTTTTTTGCCAACAATCTAACCCAAATAACTGCCGTGTGCTGTAGATGATGATGATGATGACTATCTAAATACAAACCTCTTAAAATGGAATTGTAAAAATCGCGTAACACGAAATGCCTCAACTACGCCACGCCCACAGCGAGCTGTGAATCTCTATTTAATTGTGTCGCATATTCAACAAATTTGCCATAATTACCATCAAGTAGAAAATGCAATTGAAATTTATTTCAGTTATTTTGTAAAATATGCTTTAAATGATAATATCACGAGAGGTATACATACATCAACGGCAAATTAAGTCAAAAACAAAATATTGCGGTTGCTCAGTCCTGCCTGCCTGCCTGCCTGCCTGCCATCGTGTCATCCTGCCTGCCCTCCTGCCTGGCATGCTCGACCGAAACATGCAATCAGCACATTTTCACACTTTTAGCATCATGAACGCGCTACAAAACGCAACAACGTATCGCAGCTAAGTGAAAAGGTAGCGTAAAGCTAGTGGTATGTATTGATGGAGATATGGTGGCATAGTATAGAGAATAGTCCAATGACTTTGATACCGGAAACCAGTAAAAACGAGGGCTTCATACTATGCTGAACTTGTGGAGTTGAATGGTTTTAGTTCTAACGTGGAAAAAAATTTTACATTTTAGGTAAATCGGAAAACATCGACTGTAGTAGTTTGATTAGATTTTAGACTATAAATTCCTTCTGCACGAGCAACGAGACACCACTTTATTAAAACTATTTTTATACCATTCACACACACTGTGAAATGGTATTATCAGTCTGAAAGTTTGTAACGCATTGAAGGAAGCATCGTGGACCCCATAAAGTAAATATATTTTTGATGAACTCCACGAGAGGACATACATATATGGAAAATTTTTTAGATATCTGGATGATTACCGGTAGTTAAGCTTCATTGGGCTCCAAATACAAAACTCCATACAAACCTACATCTATGTTTTTATAAGAAAAACTTGTTAATTTATTTAGTTATTAGGAGCTTGATATTCGTCATAGTTGCTCTTTATTGTCGGACGCTTCATATGCATATAATAGTGGACGTTAGAGTTGAGCGAGGTTTAACTACCTGTGATTCAATCACGGCGACTGAAAAATCACTGATATCAGTTGCTACTCGATGTTGAAAATATCAGTGATTGAGTATCAATTATTTCCTACTAGTGCCACTGTGATTCACGGCCTGTCAGTAATATTAGTCTCAAAGAATTGATCAATCTTGGGAAGGATAATGTGGGATATACATATTCCAAACGGTTTTTGGAATGGCGCTACAATCTACAATAGTTGACACAAGCATATATAGAAATCAGGTGACCACCTAAAATACCATGTTCCCGCCTCAATTCCCAAGATCATTGTAAGCAGCCTATATCCTGTTGCTGAAGCTCAATGATTCCGACTAACTACCACACTATCGAATGGTTTCTTGTACCATTTTAAGTCAATACTCTCTGCAAAATGTCACTAGATATCGATTTGGTGGCACATCTTTTTATCACGCTTGGATACTAAGAAAACATTTAAAATAAACACATGATGTTGACAAATTCTGCTTTGTAGTGTCAACTTCTGGAGAGCGTTTGCTTAAAATGGTACAAGAAATGATTGGATGGTGTGAGAACTTCGGAATCATTGGGCTCCCGCAACATGATATGGGCTCTTTACATAAATCTTGGGAATTGAGGGGGAAACTGCGTATTTCAGATATTCAGATTTAAGAAGACTATGAATAAAAGGGTTGGTTTAATTAAAAAAGAAAAGAAATAAAAATGGATAAAATTATGTTTTTTTTTTTATTTTAACAGTTATCCCAGTAGCAGTTAAAAATTACGGTTAAAAATCACGATTATCACTGCTACTCAAAAATCACTGAGTTGCTCATCTGTAGGGGCGTATTCTGTCCACTTTTTGGGCTTGCCGCCATAGTACATAGTACTTCAGCGTATGCTTCGCGATTATTTCTTAATGGTGAAGTTGCCTCTTCTGATTCGCATATATCAGATCTGTTTGCCGACTTTTTCCAAAGCACGTATTCTAGTAGCTCTCTTAACGCATCTTCTCACATCATATGACTTTATATCTCCTCCCACTATCTCCGAGTAAAATATATTAACATGTCTTTTTTCAATTAAATTCTCTTTCTTACCTGGCCCTGATAATATTCCCAGTTGCATACTAAAACATTGTTCTAGCTCCATTAGTTTTCCTTTAACAATTCTTTTCCACCTATCCACAAAGCTATGTAAATTTCCATCACTTTGGAAATAATCTTTTATTATCCCTTTACATAAAAAGGGTAGCAAATCTAATGTATCGAATTATAGAGGTATTGCTAAGCTGAGTGCTATTCCAAAGCTCTTTGAAAAAATCATTTGTAACCAATTGCAACAGTCATCAAAGTCTATTGTCAGTTCTTCCCAACATAGTTTTGTTAAAGGAAAATCTATTACAACTAATCTTTTAGAATTTTCCACTTTTGTAAATAATGGTTTTGAGTCGGGTTGCTAAACTGATGTCATTTATTCAGACTTCAGTAAAGCTTTTGATAGTGTGTCATAAGCAGCTTTTATTCAAATTAAAAGCAATTGGGTTTCCTCCGTCTCTTGCTACTTGGATTGAGTCATACTTATCCGATAGAACACAAAAAGTTTTATTTAACAATTGTTTGTCCACAACTATTTTTGTTTCTTCTGGTGTTCCCCATTGGAGTCACATAGGTTCAATATTGTTCAACATTTTTATTAATGAACTTCCTTTGTCTAGTAATCATGCCCATACTTTAATGTATGCAGATGATGTTAAATTATGCTTGTCATATTCTGATGTTTCGCAGCACAGTTTATTGCAGGCTGACTTAAACTCACTACATATATGGTGTCGTCTAAAATTTGTAAATCTAAATTTGTCAAAATGCAAATGAATGTCGTTTCATCGCAGAAAAGCATTTATAGTAACATATTCTTTAAATAACATTACCCTCGGTAGAGAGTTTTGTTTTAATGACCTAGGTATCCTTATGGAACCTAAACTTATTCATAATAATCACATTTGTTCAAAAGTAAATAAAGCAAAAGGTGTCCTTGGCTTTGTTAAGCGTTGATCTAAGGAATTTAATGACCCTTATACCACCTTAAACTCCTATATACTTCTCTTGTTCGTCCGATTTTAGAATTTGGCTCTTGTATTTGGAACCCATGTTATGATGTTCACGAGGATCGTATTGAGTCAGTCCAAAAACAGTTTCTTCTTTTTGTTCTTAGGAGTCTCAATTGGGATCCCGATATAAATCTTCCACCCTATCATGATACATGATAGGTTAAAATTAATTGATCTCCCAACCCTCTTGTCACGCCGTTCAATGCTCTCAGTTGCTTTTCTTCATAAAATTCTTATTGGGGTGATCGCTTTATGTTTCTTATAACTCTTCTCTACACTATGTAAAAAACTCTGTACTAACAAATCAATATTCAATAAATTTGTAAATTTCATTTAGCAACTTCTATTTTCTTTATTTTTGTAATTGCGTCCGCTTGGACCACTGTCCAGGTTGTAATTAGGGGAACAGTCAGTCAACCTGGCGTGCCAAACAAAAATTCCTCGAACGGGTCTGAGTGTCCGCAACTTCCTTCTTCTAGCTTTAAGTTAGTTTCATTACATTTTTATATTGTACTTATTAAGCGACTGTTTTGTATATGTAGTTGCAAATATTTAAATAAATACAAAAAAATAAATATAAATGCATAAAAACCCATTTTCTGTGCTTTTGTGAGACAATATTTCTTTATTATATCGTGGTTTCTTATGTATGGCCTCTTCAAACACATATGTTATATAGTACCAAACAATTTAAAACCATCGATAGTATGGATAGTGCTATTGATAGTTTGCTACCACTACTAAAACGAGAAGATACATCTAATTGTCGTAATATAGAGTCAGAATTTTATAAGCTCAAACAAGTTTATTATGAATATCTTCCTCGGTGCCCTGTTTGAATGGAAGTAAGGATTTAAGCAAAAGCTTCATAACTTGTTAAAGCTGGAAGCTATTGGTTTCAAATTTGATGGATTACTCGTAACTTTGGAATTAAACCAAATTTAATACAAAATGAAATCTGTCTGATCAATACACATATCTGTGTTAGGTGCTCCATATTTGAACAAAAAACTTAATAAAAAGTAAGCAAATATATAATGCAAATGTAAATATCTTTTATAGCCAATACAGAGAAAAGCCTGATTGTAAAAGTGTTGGTGTTACCGCTTCACATTATTGAAATTGTGACAGATGGCCAACCAGCACAATCTTCCCTCATATTACCGAGTGATGCATAAAACTTTGACAGCCCATTGTGGTCGAAAATCTGCAACTGATATTCGTATATTAAATTTAAATTGAAAAGAATGCGTTCAAATTTTACACACAGTTTTGATTTTACTGCTCAAAAACAAATTGCTGGAAAATGTTCCTAACTTTATTTGCCTGCTAGATTTAAGTTTGCGTTCATTCGCCAGTTGAAGCTCACCTCGCTCATTCTGTTTTTTTTTTTTTTTTGTTATATCTGGAACCATTTTTGTATGCGTTTCCTTGCTATTTTTCAATCCCTGACGGTGCGACTAGCAGCAGTAGGACCAGCAACAGAAATGCTAAACGAACGGAAAGCATGGCGGACGAATGGGCCTCAAAATCGACGACGACATAGTCATCGTCTGTAGAATATATGAAAGCAGGAAGCGAACAATATGGCGGTCATAAATGTAAAGTATGTCACGACAACATGCAACGAACGACCGAACGAACAAACCGAGTGTGACAACAAACGAACAAACTAACAAACGAACAAACGAACAAACAAACGAGCTAACCAACAAATGAACACAGGCATGAACGGTAAGAGGACGAACGACTGTCAGGACCAAGCGACCGCGTTGGCACCCTAGTCAAGGAAACTATAAAAATGTGTCGCTAATAATTTCCATAATAAAAAAGTCAACATGCTAGCAGCGACGACGACGACGATGGCATTAACTAACGAAGGGTAGGTTGAGGAGGCATAGAGGCTAGCTGGGCCACTGGGCCACTGATTTCTCCAACGATGATGAGAACAACGACAACAACAACAACAAAAAACAGCGGCTGAACACATAAAATGGCGATTTGGCTACCTTCCTGTTGTCGTTACTCTTAGTGGGTGCTCTTATTTTTTTCCAGTGTTTAGCTACTTTTAGTGCAGTGTGTATGTGAACGAATGTGTGTGTGTGTGTGTGTGTGTGTGTATGTGTGTGTATGTCTGTGTCATAATGTGGGGCATCAAGGTGAAACACGCCATTTTACGTGTAATAATCCTTTGCGCTCGCGACACAACTCGCGACTTTAGTCGTAAAGGCGGCACGACTTTGACTTGACGGCCATTTCGTTTGCCCTCGACTTTGTTGCGCCTATAGCGTACTGTGTACTGTGCATAAATACCTACATATGTACGACCTAAAACTTTCAGGTTTAATGCCTGTTGTTCTTGCTCACTTTTTTGCATTCATTTCACTTTTATTTTTATTGTAGCAGTCCTGATGTTGTTGCTTTTGTTAGTGTTCTTGTCCTTTGAATTTTATGTCGTACACGTTTGTGTTTCTGTTGACTACATTTTGTCATGCATTTCGCAGTTTAAACCCAAACAATACAAGTTCACGCCCGACGTTGTCGCCGGCTTCATTGTCATCCACCCCATCTCCAATGCCGTCAAATAAGACTCACAAACAAACAGCCCAGCCCAGCCCAGTCCATATCATATCATAAGCAATTCAGTCAGTTTAAATATATAGTATAGCATACATGTATTGCAAACGTTGACTGACTTTGGCCGCCGTCGTGGCTGGTATTTCATGTCGTGTCGACTACGTTTGTATTTGTCCTTGCCTCACCTTGGCCATGCCGCTTGGTCCTTGTTCGCGTTTGCGTTCGCCTCATGCGCTGCGCTTTTATCGCCTGCGGTTTTATGTCGCCGGCGTCGTCGCCGCCGTCTTTCACTTTGCCATACCTTGCGTCTGACAATTTCACTTCAGTCGCTTGCCATCAAATGAATGAATGCGATAATTTCGCCTCAGTATGTAAATATTTGATGGAGTAATGTGTTTCTTGTGTTCTTGTTCATTTAGTGCATCGAATGGGTTAGAACAATAAACTTTTGGACTGTTTTTAGACTTAAGCAAAATTCTTCAATTTGTGCGCATTTCCTGTCTTTTATAAGCTTCTAATTTGGTTTTGGGTTACTGAACTATGTGCATATACTAACTGCTTTGAAAGTTAGTCTTTCCGTCCGAGAGTAAAAAGCTGCAAACATATAATCTTACCCGCACGATTTCAACCACAAAATTGAGCAGGAAGTAATCTTTGGCCCAACAGTCGGAAAATGTGGCCTTCACGATGCTACCTCCTGCAATGGAGAGAGGCTAACCGACTTGTACAGCCGACGAACAAGTAGCACTAGATTTCGGCACCTTAATATTCGATAGGCTACTTGGCGTATTCAAGATCCAAACTGAAGATAATCATGTGCATGACACATGTCTCAACACTCAACGAAAGCTAAACGTCGGATAGCGGCAATCACAGCAGACATTCGAATCCTTTTGGACCAGACTCTCCCAACTGTTCCGGAAGTCCTCTCCGGCTTCCAAAGATATAAATGAGCATTCATGGGTACTGTTGCCAGGTAGGGTTGGTCATTGGATACACCAAACGTTTGACGAACCCATCGTATGATGAGGAGTTTCGCAAACCAACTTGGGGATAAAACCAATTATTATCGATATTTAAAAAAAAAAATTTATATTCATCGATTTATCGATTTTTTAGTAATAAAAGCCAAGAACAACCAAGAAGAACCAAGTTTTACTTTTCACACTAAAATTTACAGTTATAGATGGTAATGAGGGTTGTGACAAAATTTTTTGAGCTTGAAACGATTCTAAAGACAGAAAGAATTAAATAAGCATAAGAAGTTAAATAAATTTTAGATCAAGCGGTATTGAACCCAGGTTATCTCGATACAACATGTTCGATATACTAAGTGTTTTTGTATATGAGCTTTACCTTCTCTATGTTAAATCGCGATCACTTTGGTTATAAAATCAATATTAAAGTTGGATATTAAATATATTAAATATATTAAATAGATATATTAAATAGATAGACACACAGGCATGGCTACTTCTATCGACTCGTCGAATTGATCAATACTAGAGGAGAATAACTGACTGACTGACCATAGTACACACAATTTCACATATTGGCATTCTCTTATACTACAAAAAAAAAAAAAAAAAAAAAAACATCATATCAGGCAAAAACAACTTGACATTTGACATGGTGGCTTCATAGTTACGGACGCTTCGCATAATTATCAAGCGGCATATCGCGCCCACTTTAGGGTTAGGCTCCAACAAACTTACACCTTTTTACACCTGCTAAGTTCACAGCTCGAAACTTCATGTAAATACTAATTACGTTAAATACTTTTAAGCTATTCGATTAAAAATGAGAAATTAAAAGTAATCACACAACCCTGTGAATGCCCTTTCAGCACATGTTAAATTTTGAACGTCTGACTGTGGATGTACTTCGGATTCCATTGTTATTTCCTAATAAATACCAAACTAATAGTCAAATAAATTTATCGGCGAAAACTTGTAATCCAGGGTAGACGTCGCTTATAGCTAATTGTTTTCCCCTTCAATGCTCTGGTATTTCAAACACGACAGAGACATGCGAAAGGGTTAGCTATATACATAGAGCAACATTTTTCACTTCGACTCGTATAGGTCACACTTGACTTTTGTTTATGTTTCTATTAAAATATACAGAATCAATCATTTTAAAAACGCATGCATTGAGTAAATTCACCATTTGTGCATGACATGCCAGAGTAATAGTCTTTGCATCATTCATTATTGTTATTTTTTCTAGTTTTATTGTGCACTAATACAATTTTTGTGTAAAGAGTGACCGAATGAAGAAATAATCCAAAACACCATAAAAATATAAATAAATACACTATTTCTGCCGAACTTTTGGTACTTTGTCATTTTTGAGTACAGCGTTGCCTTATCTTTCGCATAGATTTTCATTTTAATATGGTATTTTTGCTGTTTGTTTTCCTGTTTGGTTTTCGTTTCACTTTTTAATGAAACTATATTTCAACCTCTTGCACCAGTAGAATTTTTGCTTTGTCTATGTTCTGATCTGCTCTAAGAGCAATGAGGGGGAAAACAATTTGCTGATTGTATACGTGTGCCGTACGGCCATTACTATTTCAGAGTACATTTAATTGTTGGACATTATATATTTTCTCATCAACTATGCTATTGATCGACTACGTGTGAATACCATATTTTTTTTATTCTATTAAATTTTATTCATTTATTTACTTCGTCTTATAACTCTACAAAATTACATAGACATATTTGTCAATCAGTATAGCAAAAGTTTTCAATGTAGACATATTTTTTAAGAATTTTTACAATTTCTTTTTCAAACAAACAGTTGTGCCAAATTTTGCGTCTAAATATGGCGTCTGAACATAACTTGAAGTACTGTTACAAAACTTCACAAAATCCAGCTACTCGTACCATTTCGAGTAGTGCAAGTTTCACAACCAATTGTAATAGCATTAACCATGGTTCCACAACGGTTGAAATATCAATGCCCAATATACCGGTAAAGATTGGAGGATATAGACTCGCTGAACGTCGCTCAAGATCAAAACCGGATACAGTTCCTCCGCCTAAGGAAAGCCATATTGCCGAGGAGTATTATACGATGAGGCGGCGTCGCAATCGTGATCAGGTGAGGGTGAGGGCCCGAAGCAAACCATGTACACGCTTTGATGCAAGCGAGACGGAGTGCAGTGCACGGGTTTTAAGTGATGACTAAACATATTAAATGATAATACATATTAATGAAGGTTGCGTGTATTTGAGAATTTTATATTGAGTCTCATTAAATTTATTTGTGCTTGTAAAATTTGAATCAGCGAATTTATTGGTCCTATTTATTTTCACTTTTTTATTTACAACACTTGAAATTACTCGAAGTACAACTTGCGCTTTTGATTTTTATGTTGCGGCAAATTAGAAACAAAAACACTACAAAATTCTCCAAGTCGATTGACATCGTTGTTCTTATGGTCTTCTACGCTATTGCCACGAAGTTTTTCCGCCATTGTTTACTCTGCACGGTGCTTTGTTGTATTTTATTGTACTATTCTCTCCGCCATTTTCTTTTGATTTCCATATTATTGATTTTACCGTTTTGGCGTATTTTCTATTCATTTTCATTTTCATTTTTATTGGCATTTGCATTTGCATTGTCAACGCCTGCCGTTAAAATGAATTCCAAATTTTATTTCTTATTATGGGTGAAGTACCCGGCAATGCGCGGTAGTAAAAGAGTTTGATGAACTTTTCGTTCTGTAAAATGATATTGTTCTACTAATCTTTTGCGTAAATCGCAATAATAAGATGGTAGCGCAGTATGTTTTCATAAGTACTATTGTGATCAGTTGTATATTTGCGCTCGAGCTGATTACAGTTGTGTGTTTTTATTTTGCTGTGCTTTTTCCTCAAGAATCTGATGCCGAAAACGATATGACATTTGAAGAAGACTACATTCAAAATGATGAGCAAGAAGAAGGCAAATAGTTTTCAGGACGTTACGGGACTCAAGCAGACAGTTATGGAACAACTGAATATCCAAGAGTATTATGCTGCACCCAACTACACCTGGCTATCGAAATGGCACTCGCTCACCGTCCTGTTGCTGCGCTCGACACTATGTTACACCGCTTGACCGTTAATTCCAACGATAAGAAGCCCTTGCACCCGTCTGCTGTCAATATTTTGAAATTGGGTTGTCAATATTGTGAACGCGGTCTGGCGATCCAGGTGAAGAGCTGCTCGGACAGGTCATGAGTCATCGACCGGAACAAGTGGTAGTCGGAATGGCGGGTGGCACAGCATTAGCTGCTTACCATGAATATTCGGTTGGGCAGTTGAAGTTTATGCTTACCCCACGATTTTCTGCGCTTTGGATTATTGAAGTGGATCCACTACCATCGCGCTCCAAAGTCACTCCCAAGGTTTCAGCGAACTTGATCCAATAACGCCTCCAACTCAGCATCATCAAACTTTTCGTTTTGTGTCACTGGTGTCAAAATCGCCATTTATAGAACGCCGGAACCAGTGTTTACATGTTTTATTGATTTAGCATGATCCACATATGCGATATGATATCAATATGTGTAGCGAATGAAAGTTTTGAGAACGCCAAGGTCATTAATCGGTAAAACCCTCTTCAGGAGATAATTATCAATAAGATATGCAGACTATATTATAGATATTGTACGACAAAAAGTCATTATTTTGCATTTAGAGCAATAAAGAACTAAATCATTACGTTGACACCAACAATGAAGTGCATTTCAGTCGGTTTGCAGTTTATCATGTGCAATTGAACCATTGTAACTCAAGCATCACTTAACATCATCATCATACATCAAAGTGTGGCACTGAGATAAAGCATCTGGGAGATTATTAATAAATAGTATGAATAGTAAGGGTCCCAGGTGACTACCCTGTGGTACTACTGAAAGAGGATAAATTTTATTCCATGTAGTGTTGGCAAACACAAACACGCGTTGGTAGGGAGAATCCAAATGGAATGAAATTCAATTTACCAGAACTGGGACAAAAACCTAAACGGGTAAGTTTGTTTAGCAATAGCCGATGGTTTACTCATGCAAAAGTCTTACTAAAATCAGTGTAAATAACATTCGCTTGTAAGCTATTAACAAATCCTTGGCTTACTAAAGATCTAAGTTGCAATAAATTTGTAGAAACTGAAATTATTTACAAGAAAATTGAAGTTGTTCAGTAATGATTTTTTCAAGAAGTATGGGAATTGAGATTAGAGAATCCTTTAGACTGCCCGATCATTGTAGCGTCTTTCAGGCGGAGATGCTAGCCATTCAGGAAGCTACACATCTCCTAAGATCATACTCAAATACTCAAGAACATGTGTTTATCTTCTGAGACAGCCAGTCTGCCCTGAAAGCGCTGAACTCTTTCAGCTCCAACACTAAAACCACAACAGAGTGCCGGAAATCTCTTAATGAGATTGCAGAGCACTATGTTATACATCTCATCTGGGTGTCTGGTCACACATAGAGGGAAATGATGAAGCGGATAAATTAGCAAGAGAGGGTACCATTGCTGATATCCTTCCGCGGAAGGCCACAGTAGGTATACCCATGGCTACATATAAACTACAGATCTCAAGAGAGATGATCGGTATAGCAACTAATAGATGGTGCAACCTTGACACGTGTAGAATCTCTAGACTCACCTGGCCAAAATATAATCTTAAAAGAACAATAAAACTTCTTCAGTACAAGAGAGATAAGTTAGCTGTTATTGTGGGAGCCCTCACAGGCCACTGTACCATAGGAAGACATGCCACAAGGCTATGTTTAAACTCCTGGGACTTCTGCAGAAGCTGTGGAAACGCCGAAGAGGAGGAGACGGTCGAGCGCTTGCTATGTCATTGTCCGGCCCACAGTACGAAGAGACTGACGTTATTAGGGCGCCCCTTCCTGGACAACTTAATTGAGATATCAGAAAAAGAGATTAAGCACATCTCGACGTTCTTGACACTGACAAAGTAGCAGTAGCAGTTTCCTGAGTAGCTGCGGATGAAATAGGAACAAATATGGTATCACAAGGAGCCTATGCTGGTGTAAGTGACAATGTGGGGTTTAACCATGTTGGGCCATCCTTACCTAACCTAACCTAACCTATACCTCAATAGTAAGATACAATAGATTTACTGCCTTTCTTGTGGAGAGGAATTAGAAAAGACACCTTACAAATCGATGGAACAGTATATTCATAATGTTGCGCTTTTAAGTCTGCGCGGGATCAAAATTTGACAGCAAGAACCAGGTCCAATAAAAAACGCTGAACTCCAGTGCATTCAGCCTTTATTCACTGCCAATACATATACAAGCTTCAAGTTTCTAACAAATATATATACGGTTATTATTACTCTCTAAATTAACATAGGTTCTTACATTTAGTCTTGCTCTTCTCTTTATATTTTCCACGTTGGAAATGAGATTAAACAACACATCACTTAAAGGAAAGTTGTTAGATGAATAAACCGATTGAAAAAAAAACGCAAATAAATTAGATGCATTTTGCGCAGAAGCAGAAGTGAAATCTCACAGTAAAATACTCGATGGGTAAAAAGACAAGTTTAGCTTTTGAATTAACAAATTTATAGAATGATTTAGGCTCATAACAAAGATTCATTTTGATTCCAAGCAAATTACTTATGAAACATCTTCTGTTTAAGAATTGAAACTTTGGACAAACTACAGAATATCAGTATAATGTTGTGCAGTTTTGGATTATTTATAATGTGTAAAACAGCGCGACTTACTATTTTTTTAAATGACACAATTGGCATGTGACCCACGAAGGATTAGAAGGACTTCTTGGTAAGAGTGAAAGAATAATTTGATAAGATATTATAAAATATCATACAAGCGCTTTCAATGCCATGATTGCAAAAAATAGTTAGCCAATCTGTATTAAGCAAAGGGGAGTTTAATTTAAACATCCTTATAAAAGAGGTGACGTTACAAAATGAACGAGCGATTTTAGTTCCCTAATTTGGTTATATTCAAAAATAATTCAAGAGTCGGATGATATTTATCCTCTGGAGTCGAAACTGGCAAAATTCGAGAAACTCAAACAACTAAAGTGCTATCAACGAATATAAGATCAAGCAATCTATTTGAACAGTTAATTGTATTATTAATTTGATGTAGGGAGATGTTGAAAAGAGAATCAAAAAAATTGTTAATGGGATCAAGGAGGAAGACTTTTTACAATTTATCCAAGATACTCCAGGTAGATTAAAATCACCCATACTAGAAATCCATACCAGATGCCAAGAATTTTCAATATTATCGGGCTGCTGTACGAGTGCTAGTATCATGATTTGTTCTTTGAATTTCATATAATACAAGTATGTTTACTATATTCATACCTTCTATAATATAGTATATATATATATATATTTTTTTTTTTTTGTTTCACAAAATTCATTCTCTACTAAATTCTTAAATTCTGTATATTTGCATAATGCACAAAGTTTGGATGAGTTGTTGGCAAGATAAAAGTTTTCTATGAAAAACCAGAATGCATGCGTATATTAATTCTTTTTTAACCTTTTGCGGTATCTCATCAGCTCTAAACTTTCTTTGCCAACTTTCTTTGCAGGCTTTGTGTGAAAACTTTGCAAGAAGCAATCAAGGTGGAAAATTTTTCTATTCTAAACCAAAATTCGACTACTTAAATGTTTAATTTCAGTGCTGCAGGTATCTGCACTATTCGCACTATGCTGAAGGAAGATTTGCAAACATTTGAGTGCAACGCAACGATTTGAAAGCAGAATTGCAGAATTTGAAAGCAGCAATTGTATAAATTCATTTGCTGGCAATCCGCTGCGTAACTTACAGCGCCTCAGGGATCACATTTTTGCTTCATACCAGTATCTACGTGGTATACGCTGTAAATCGAGGTCATGTCTACGCTTATTAATGACAGCAGCGCTAAAATGCCAAATGCCAAAAGACCAAACAAACAAACAAACAAATAGGTAAACGAACAAACCACCAAACAAGCAAACTCTCGCACACATGAAGTCAAATTTTGACAGCTTCGCATTTACCTTTGCTTGTGTTTAATTTTTGGCTTTTTGGCTTTTTGGCTGCATTCACAAACTGGCATTCACTTTTATTTTATTTGTTTAGAATGAGTGCTGCCGCCCGTGTGCAGTTTTGATTAATTGCCCGTGCTCACCTAAAATTTGTCAACTTCCACTCACACGGAAAGTGTTCAAGTTATAGCAAACATTTAAGTTTAATGCCAAACATTTTCTTTTAGTTTCCGCTTGTGCATTTACACTTCCCAACTTCTTTCCGTGTTTGGTCCTGCGGCTCTTGTTCGCCAATTTCGCTGTTCATAAATCGGACATACACTTACTTAAAGCTCGACCAATTGCGCGCGACATTTCTAAGATATTACGCTTATTATTATTATTACTGTGAATTTCGCCTTCTTCTTCTTCTTCTTCAAATTTTTCTTCTTCTTCTTCTTTTGTTGATCATAAAAGCACATTTATCTATAATGGCCGCTAGCTTATGTTCCCACAGTCAGTTGGTGCTTAACTGCAAGCAGGCTGTACGAGACTGGCATCGAATCAACTTGTGTATGGAGTCGAGCCAAGTCCAGATGAGTTAACGCGATGCAAGGCGTTTCAAGTGAACCTTTATCCTTTAATTTGATTTAATTTCATTTTTATGTCACAGTACTTTATTAAAAGATTACTTTTATGAGCAAATTATTTTTACTTTGAATGGTGTGTCCTTTTAATATATATTTCTTTTGTGATATCGCTTGTACAAGACAGACAGGCAGATGGACAGACACCGTTTCATACAAGGACAAATGTAAAAGTTTCAATTAAAAGAAACTCAACTAGCACAAAATATGCTAATTGATTGAAATGCAGGAAACTTCGAAAAAAAAATTCATATAATTATTAATTTTAGTAAATAAAAATATCGCGAAAATTGCGTGTAACTTAATTAAACCTATAGAAACTAGGGCCTTAAACTTACTTCTACTTACACTGTTTTACAAAATGGAAAAATTTTTGTACATTTAATGTTTCCACTAAACTAGATATTCACATTGAAAATATTTTTAAGGCCTGGTCAGACGGTCTTTTATTTACGTGTCATGTTATCTTATTACTACTTTTTTAAACATTTCACAACACTGCTAACAAAATGACTCTACCTAAAGGCCTGTTGTCGCATACACAGAAACTGAAACTGAATTCAGTACGTTAGCAACTGAAACTGAAACTAAAACAGGATTTTACAATTCTGTTGTCCGCAGCAACAGAAACTGAATTCAGTACATCAGCAACTGAAACTGAAAGAAGTACTTTTGACTTCTTTCTGTTACTGAATGACAGAAAATCAGCTGTTTTGCCATTCACTATTAGCAACACAAGCATTTTTTCTAGTTTTTGTGGTTTTTTGTTAGTTTCAGTTCAGTTTATGAGGCAACCCCCCACTGTAACTGCAACTGAATAAATGTACAACAGAAACTGAAAATCAGTTTCAGTTTCTTTTGTATGCGGCAACAGGCCTTAACAAATGAATCTAACAGGAAATAGAACCGGAACTATTTCTAAAAATATTGCGCGACATTGCTGATGAGATACATTTTTTCGTGGTCACACGAGGTGACTCGACTATCCTAGCAATATGACTTGTAAATATAACTCCGTCTGACCAGGCCTTTATCGAATAGGGTATCGAATTTAGAATTATTTTTTCTCGTTATTTTAGAGCTTTATTGGGTTTATTAAGATATGCAAATGTATGTGTGGGGTCATTGAAGACCCCACAAACTATCTGAATTCGGAATCAGCGCTACAAGACGTGACGATATAGCCATGGCCGTCTGTCCGTATGTCTGTCTAAGAGAAAAGTTCTCCGTCTACAGAAAGTTTTGATAAACTCAACTCAAGGTACAGGCTCTCTAAGTACCGCACTACCACAAATCTAATTTTATAGTATGCCTTGGTTTGCCTTTCCATTTTACATTTATAGCAATGGCGTTATTTCCAAGAAATGACTTTCACATCTTATTCACGCGGAGTTACGTAGAAGAACGGATTTTTTGAACGTTAGTGTTGAAATAAATAGTACTCCAAGGTAAATATATTCCGGCACCACATTTATTGACTGACCATTTAACATCCATTTTTTCTAAACGTGACCGTTTTCCGCGTTATTCAAAATATCAATATTTGAGACTTCATCATGCTTATTTCCATATTCCATTGCTCGCAGTACTTTTCCAGTTTGGTAATCATTGTTTGCATCGTATTTACATCATCAGATAGAAAAACTATGTCATCTGCATACAGCAATACTCTTAAGTTTATGTCTTAAGTAGTCCGTCCCAATACAATCATGTAGATCATTGAGGTACAGAATAAATAGTTGCTCTGATAACAAACATGCCTGATTTACTTCGGAAAATTTTAATTTTATGGCAGTACCTAGGTTGTAGATACTATCTATTGTGGAATAATTTTACAAAATGTGCTGCTTGATAGCTGTCTTTTTTGTATATTAGGAATATCACGGACTCTACAAACGCAGCATTTACCTCACCCGTTGTCAATATCTTGTGAATGCCCGGTGCGCTATTCAATTTTGCCCTTGCCAGTGCCAATGCTAACCTCGTCAATCATTATGTTCGCTTCGTGCTTCGCGTCGACGTACAAATACTGCGCATACTGTAAGTTTTTCGCCTTTTGCAGGGGATTCAATGATGTCTCAAAATATGATTTAAATTCAGAGGCTGTCACATCTGTTATATTATTGTGCGGTTGGTTATTAATTGCTTTGCCTAATAACCATCATTGTTTGCAATCCTTAAAAGAGTTTATTTTCTTAACTAAATTCTTCTGATAGTGCAGCTTACTTACCAGCTTTGCATACTATATCTTAGTTGTTTGATTGTGTATGCGATGTTGAAGTTGTTTTTACTGTTGAAGAATTTTAATGCCTATGAATGCCTATATATATGCCTATATACGAACGCATAAGTACTATTTAAATATTAGAGTGCGCTTCATTGTCGTGGGTATCTAATTTCTTACCTTTTGTCCACTGCATAAGATCAGTCAATTAGCTAATCTGTCTACCATTTTCTTCAAATAAAACTAACTCACAACAGATTTCTTTTTCAAATATGATTCCCTACCTAATTTCCGTATTTCATTAAGCTTTACATTCGAATGATATTAATTTTAAAAATCTTTCGATTTTTTTAATCGGACCTGGTGAACAACGTGAGAGCCTTAAGACAAATCTATATATATATGTATATATATATATATATATATATATTTATATATAGCTCACACTTTTGCTCTTCATTTCTATAAGTCCGTAGTCGTTCGTTGTCGTTGCTATTTTTGTTAGCCGGTTTTATTTATTTGATTTTATTTTATTTATCTTTTTATCAGCATTAAATTTATTTCGGCATAAAATAAATACTCCTGCTGCTGCCCTTGGGGCGCTTATCTCTTAATGTAAAAGCATAACATAACATAACGTAATGTAACATAACATAACGCAAAGGAACGTAGCGTTATACAATATCACTGTGGACGGTAGACCACGCACGTGAAGACAGTCCACCTCTGTGTGGCTGCAACGCTAGCACTATATTATAAGCGCTATAATGAAGTTTGTACTGATCGAGACGTGTTACATACTATTAAAAACGTCTTGAAACGTTTATTCAGAAAATGTTAAAACATATATCGGATCCCCCCTCCCGTGTCCGAAATATAGGCGGTTTAAAATACCCACCTCATGCGATATTGTAGCTCGTGGGGGTACCGATAATCCCAAACTTATTTGGTATTTATTCTTGGCGTCGAGATGAGTCCAACGAGGCTAAGATCATGTGTACCCGTGCAAAAATTATGAAATTTTTTTAATTTTTGATGAATTAATCAAATAGTTTGTTATCTGTTTGTTTGTTTGTTTGTTTTTTTCTTGAAACAATCTTTGAATCCTTTATAAAACCAAAAGTTTATTGATACAAGATTTTTGTACACAAAAAACTAAGAACCTTTTGTTCAACAATTTTTTCAAAATGGCGGAGTTTGGCGGAAAAGTACAATTGAGTACTGCGCCCAAACGGCTAATTGGAAATGTCTATAGAATACCTTTCAAACGAGCTGACTGAAATGCTAACCTGCTAACATACAACCCCTAAAAAATCATGGGTCAAAATAAATAAATAAAAATAAAAAAAATTATTCCATTAGAGTATGAAAAGCAGGATTCTTACTTGTTTTCGGTTTTAAATTTTAAAAGCCGACTCAAAATTGTTTCTTAGTTAGGTTCTACATATATGTAGGCAACTATTCAATGGGCTCTATCAAAATGATTGCTACAAAATAAAAGAAACCTCATGACGAAGTAAAAACCAAGGGACGCAAGCGTTCGTCATGTTGCTAATTTTTTATGTAGTTTTTCTTCTACGATACGAGTATTATTTCTCTACTTAATTGAAAGCTTCTCCTGCAGAATCTAGAACTACATCGCTCAGTTACATTTTACAATCAATCGCAACAATACAAATGAAAAATATAAATCTTTCGTCAAAAAATTGATTTCACAATTTTTGTGAATTGCGTTCGTCACTTGGTTTTTACTTCGTCAAGAGATTCTTTTTTGTTTGTTTCATAAATAAATACATACTACATCCGTTCTGTTATATTTTTTGCAATTTTTTCCGTTTAACGTTGTTTGGCATTCGAAGCGCACTAAAATCTTTGTAATAACGTCTTATTTGATCTGAAAGGGAATAACATGGCAACTGAAAGTATAACCTGCACTTTTTTTAAATTTCGTATTCAATATTTTCGATTGACGAACAATAAAGAATTTATATTGGCTTATTGATAAAAATTATTTAAAAAAAGGCATAAAATTTAAAGCATTTTCTTTCGTACAGCAAAACTTGTGATACAACATTTAAAATGAAGTGCCACTTTTAGTTTTGCAACCGTTTTGAATTGAAGTGCTTTTCCTGAGAATTATGCGGTTCATTTAGTTTTCCGCTGAAATAGAAGTTACGAAAATGTTTTGGCATTGAAAAATTTGACCGTTTGAAATTAAAAAACTACGTAGCAATGTTTCCAGGACGCATTATAAGTAATTTTTTTGTTTTGATGTGAAAATTTACTCTACGTACGCAATTTTTTTAGTATCTATAAGGGATTTTCAATAGTTATGTCCGAACTATGACAGATTATCGCCTTATCCTTTCATATGTCCGGTCATTCTTCGTCGTTTGTGTTCTGTCATATTTTTACTGTTGCCCTATTACAAAGGAGCGCTGTAACATTCAAACTTGTTAAAATTTGCTAGGACCATTCGAGTTATATTTGTCAAACTTTTCACGAGCTACGAAATATTTACATTTAAATAATCGTCTAACCCAACGATCAATGAATCGATCAATTCAACGAATTATAGTGAAATTCGATCGAGCAGTTCCTGTACGACACCAAAACGTGCGGTCAAGTGACACTGTTGCTAAATGTGTGGCTGAAGACCCAAACCTCTCAACTACTCGTGGTGAATGATGCGAAAAGAATTGAGCATGCATCTGCACAAAATCCAATTGACAAAAGATCTGTAGGCCTAAGACACGTCGTACGTTCGCTGGTTGGGTTTTATAGCAAATTTTAGCGAACAAAATTATCTTCAGTGATGAATCTTCGTGCACAAACAAAATTACCGCATTTGGGAAGAGAGTAATCCACAGCACTATCTTCATTGCATTCGGATAAACTGTTTTATGTGGATTTTGGTCCACAGGGTGGCATTATTGGGCCATACATAATTCGAAACGATAAAACCCGACGGCTACTGGCAGTGGCGAACGGTATTGGTCCATCACAACTGACTTTTTTATTGACCTCTCGTTGTCCGAAAATAAGTGTGTTTTACTGGCACTTTGAGCAAAGAGTCAGAGAGAAACCGTTCGCATCGGTTCTTTAGAAAAACGGTTTGCACTCAACAAACAACCTTTTCTCTTTGTTGTCTTTTGGTCTGGTTATTCCCGGACCGTTTGGTTGAGTGAAATGAAGCAAAAAGTCTTTTGCATATATATACGTAAGTGTGGCACCGGTTGTGAAGACAGCTCGCCTATTCGCACACTGGGATGTATATGAAGTAAAACATTTTGGAAACCCTAGATGACTTGGGAATAACGCTTGCTCAAATCTTTAGGTAAACATTGAATTACAGAAAATTTTTAATATGTATGTTATTAAAGAATTAAAATGCTATACACACAGCATTACATCTGATAATGGGAGAAACATGGTAAAAGGCATTCAAATTTTAAATGATGCCACGAAAGAGTGCAGAAAATATTAATTCTTTATCAGCTGTTAAGCTTAACTCTCCCATAATAAATAATAAATATATATATATGTATATGTATATTACAAAAGTAGTTAAACCGATGTTTTGACTACTATTGCAAATAAATTTAAATTGTTCTTTTAAAAAAAATTAAAAATTTTCTTTTAACTAAAGCATTTCTTTCAAGCTTAAGAAAATCCATATTTAAAATTTTACTTACACATTAAACTTACAAATTTTTCAGCCAAACCAGCCACTGTGCATTGACAACCACTCAAATTAAAATGAGAACCGTTTGCGTTGAGCCTTTCAGTCTTTTGTTCATTTGCTGAGTCTCATTGTGCGACCGTCAATCGTATCTCTCTCTAAACGTTGTTCTTTAACAGAGCGTCACACGAATAGCTCAACTCAAACCGCTCAATATAAAACCTAAACGAAAAGAAACCAAGTCTGCTGCTCAGAGAGAGAGAGAGAGAGAGAGAGAGAGAGAGAGAGAGAGCGAGTGCATGTTTTTTTCGCTTATGTTCGTGAGCAGCGCGGAACGAGAAAAACGGTCAACTGTTATTTGCAAGCCCTGTGATAAAGTCATGAAGATGCGGTCAAAGAAGTAATGAGGTATTGAACAGGTCATTCTTCTTCTATATTCTGACAGCTTCTAGTAAAGTCAATCAAGTTAATCCGAGTCTAAGTCCATGCCTGCCTATGAGTTATGATTCCTATCAATGCCTACACAGTTTCAACAGAAGTGATATAAATTTCAGATTGTACGCAGGTTGTACGCCACGTTAATTTTTATGGGACGGAGATCTCTATTATTTCCTACCATTTTTAGCATACAGCAGAGCTAAGGTTTTTATTAAATGGCTTTGTCATCTCGTTTAGAGATACGTGGCATTAAGTGATAATTTTCAAATTAGAAAACAGCGCGTCTAGTGCTTTTTGAGTAGCTTGGCAAACAGAGTATAGACATACGTCTTGATATAAATTGATATAATAACATAGAAACATGTTTTAAGGTTGTATCTTTAATTTAAAGTCTGTGACTTGAGTGGTACATTAATTTAAGCATTAAATTTCTATTTAATCGTTGTGGTTTGTGGAATTGATGAGGGTTTTGGAGAAAGTAGTGGGTGGTAGAGATAAAAGAAGCAGGACCTGGAGCTAATTTTGAATTCTGTATGGTAGCATGCTTGAGTCTACTGGTGCATAAGCTGTTGTCCAGTGGATTTATCCCCACATAGCTTCGGTGGTCATACAATATCTGCACATAAGCGCACTGAGCGTACGCAGCCTGTTTATTTATTTTTTAACCCAGGGTATTTCAAACTCATCGTGGATTGTCATACTTGCTGTCCTTCATTGAAGATATGAGCCTTGGAGAGCATCCTCAGCACTTTGCTCTGGAATCTTTTGGAAATTTTCTGTATTCGTATCACTTGCCCTCCCCAAAAGCTGAGTACCATACATACAAACAGGTCTTAATATGGCCTTGTAGAGCAGCATCTTCTTAATAATTGTCAGTTTAGATTGGCGACCCAGAAACCAATGGATTTGCTGCAATTTGAAATTTATTCTTAGCCGCAAAATGTTGGCACCATGTGGGCCGACTGTGCTTTGAGAGCCGCTTGGCCAACAGAGTAAAGACAGCCGTGAACGAATTAATTTGAATAACATAGAAATATATTAAATTTTTTTAGGAACAATAACTTCTTAATAGAGTTATGAAGTACTCCCTTGCTAATCGATATATAACTTTGAACGTAAACATCTAAAATACATTAGCAGATCAGATTATATAACGATTAGGAAGCGAGTTTTTCGCATATGTACAGACGGACACACAGACGATTCATCGCATTTGTTGATCAACCCTTCTTCTTACATGTTTTAAAAAATTCTTGAGAAAATTATAATACTAATCGCATTATGTATGACGAGTATTTACAATATAAATTGATAGGCGAGCCGATTCCACAACCGATTTTAACAATGCACATAGCATTTGAAAGGTATTAATTTCCAGATGTGCATAATCTATAATTTATCAAAATCAGTTGAATATATTTGGCGTAAAAGGCTTAAATAATCATCATGTACACAGCGAATAGAACATAGGCTTTAAATTTTAAATGATAGCATACGAGCAGCCAGTTACAAGTTGATAAGATTCTGCGAGCGCGAAAGAGATGGAACTATCTCTCTGTTTGTAGTTGTTGTGATTGGCGCGGCGTCGATACCAATCTTTTAAAATTTCGTTTATTTTGCCAAGCGTATAGCTTGAATTATATTTTGGGTAGACTAAATAAATATTCGAGAGAGCGAAAATCCTTTTAATCTATTGTGTATCAAACTTAATACATTAAAATTCACTTTTTAAACATCTTTTTTATCGACTTCCATGCAGGCAGTCGGTGCCATTATAGTTACATATATTTATTTGCTGAATATGTCAATTTAAATATTGATGAAGTGAAAATATTTATATACGAAAACTGTAAATCTCCATTGGCGGTGTTTTTTTCTTTCATCTTTTAAGCTCTTTAAATATTTACAGATAGGTGATAGTTTTCACTACAAGCGAAATCCAACCTAGACCCTAGATGTGCCTTTTCATTTGTCTTTTTACACACACACACACACACACACACACACACACACACACACACACACACACACACACACACACACACACACAATCTGCTGCGCTCCTTCCTTTGGCTACACTTTGCTGGGCGCTGTTTGAGTTCAATATTGATAAGGCAGCGTGTCGCATATTTGTTTTCAGCGACATAAATGGATTTCGAATAATACAGATACACACACACATCCATTGGATTTGAATCGACAAGCGACCTACGGCCCGAGAGAATTATATCGTTCAATGGATATATGTAATATTTCATCGCATTTTTGGCGCACTTTCAACTTTGGATGTGATATGATATGCGAATGTATTCCCAGAGTGCGCTGCGGGCAATGCCGTTGTTCGCATTTTCCCTGCGATATCCGCCATCCGCCATCCGCCAACCAACATCCGCCGTTTCACATCCCATTCACTCCACACGCGCGAATCAAATCGTATCCGTATCGTTCATTTTATTTACGCTTTTCATATTTTATGAACTTGTTTACGTTGTTAAATAAATAAATTCGCGAAAGCTGAAGAAAACAAAAAAATTGGTGCAAGAAATTGAGACTGGCACACACACACACACACACACACACACACACACACACACACACAGTCAGAGGCCGATTCGAAGTCAGAGGTCAGGCAGGAATAGTTGTGGAGCTGCCTGGTTGCCTGCCAATTGTTTGCCTAGAGTTGCTTTCATTATATGTGACTCCTTGTCCGCTGTTTCTGCCTTTTATCTTAAATGTGACTCTTTGTTTGCTTTGGCTCGATTTCGTTACAGTTTGCTGCGGGATTCCATCTATTTTGGAGCTAACTGGCAAGGAAACTAGTCGCATACATAAATAAATTGGCAATAAACAAACATAAAAATTGAATGGGGGAGAATGTCTTGTCGAATACGCATTAGCACTTGTCTTTCAAAGAAACTAGCACAGCATCAAATGATTTTCCCCATGGATAGTTAGCAAAAAAAAAAAAAAACAAAAAAAAATGCAGCAAAATCAAAAAGGAAGTTTCACATCAAATTGACAAAGGACTGAAGACTGTATTCATTTCTTTTACATTTTGAAAACAATCTACAGAAAATGATGTATACCAAAATGTGTTTGTGCGCAAAAAGGTAAAATATAAGTGAAACGAAATCAGAATGATGTCTTTCAAATAAACTCAAGTGGAAAAATGTTAGGTTTCTCTATGTGAATACTCCCCGTACTATTGTTGTATGAAAAAAAAGTTTCCTCTTTTTTTCTTTTTTTTTTTGTTTGTAAAAAGAGCCAATCAAATTTGATATAAAAACTTGGAAATGTTATAAAAAAAAAAAACCAAATAAAACATGTTGTGCACAAAGTTTACAAAGTTGACATTTTAAATTGTAATGCAGCTCGTTTGGGTTCTTAAAGCATCCAAAATGAAATCTGAAGAACTTAAAATCACAGTAAGTATGCACACGTCTCTGACATCTGACAATAAAAATGCATTCTTTAACCTTTTCTAATAACTTACCGGCTTACTTGCATCTGAAAGTGGAAAGAAAATTGTCGCTAAGTGCGCAGCGAGAAATTTTAGTTTAAAATTGCACGTAGACAAAAGTTGAAACCATTAACAGACATTCACAGATACAAGATAGAAAGTACCTTTCGAATGAGTAAACAATTCCACGACTATGTGAACAGCACATCACGAAAGAAAGTCTTATGAAGCCTTTAAATATTAGAATTAGAGTTTTACATCGATTAACGTTTTCAAATATGAGACCAGAATTAGAGGCAGATTTTCATCACATTTTCATTAATAAATAATGGTAGGTATTTCTATGCAATCGACTTTTATTGCTAGTGGATTCATAGGTACGAAAGGGGAAATAAACTTAATTTTTTTAATGATAGAAATCGCTTTATTCCAAAAAAAAAAAAAAAAAAAAGAATTGGAGCTATGGATGATATATTTTGAAGACAGTATATTGAAGGAAACCAACATATTTTCGCTAACCTGCATGTATCTTGCGCACGACAACCAATGACCAAAGCTGCCCAAAATACTGCGGAATTTGAAAGGAAACGTATGAAGGAAGCAGCGGACAAAACAAAATAACCCTCATCATCAGTGACAATGCAAATGTCTGTCACTCGCAATGGAGAAGCACAGACATTACCGAGCGAGATGAGTTTCATTTTAACTACCTTTTACCTGTCAACCTTAAAAACCTCCCGCTGTACATCAGTATTCAGACAAGGTGGGGTGTCTGGTAGATATATTTACCTATACATAATCGACAGCACTTAATAGAGTATGTCCGAAAAGAATGGCACGTCATATTTCTGGACCCCAAGAAGCAACAAAAGAACTGTAGGAGGACTTTCATCAAAGCTAAGCGAAACAACTTAGAAGCAGACTGGTTCCAACCCAAGCCCGATTAGAGTGAATATGAGAAGGTAATAAGAAGAGCAAAAAGAAGCTCCTGGGAGATTTTATGTAGTAATATTTAAGTAAGTTATCTTAAAATGTTAAATTCAAATAAGGTTACTTTGAACTCAACTCACATTACATACAGAAAGAAAAGACACATAGACAGAAAGACATTACATTACTTCAGAAGGGGGTTGCCAAATCGTTTTTTTTTTTAATTAACAAGTATAAAAAGTTAAAATTAGCGTAGGCTTACACATTATTCCAGCTCTCCAAGTCCCCAGACTACGAAACACCTTTAAACATGTAGGAAAATAGCTGACCTTGCCTTAGACTAAACCACATACCCAACAATTGCAAGGAGGTGAAAGTAGTTTTCATTCGGGCAAGGCATCGCATGTAAGCCCCAAAGACTATAGACTGAAAAGTCTCTAATCATATCTACTGAAGACTGGAGTGACTTCTAGATATTCATACTAGATACAGAATCTTCTCATCACGGCTCTCTAGCTCTCAAAATTCATACAGCAAGTCAACAGCGACTGCACTACATAACTTTCTAACCAGAATAAAGGAATCCTTACACAGGAAGGATTATACGCATTCTTAAACCTAGAAGGTGCCAACAATAACATAAAACTAGCAGTAATAACCGAAGCGTTGATGGATTTGAGGGGTAGATGGGTAAGCATGGTAAGCATCATTAGCCAAATGAGCTATGAAGTTATTGCATATGCGGACGATGTCGCCATATCGATAAGCGCCATTCATCCGACAGACTCTCTGGTATGTAATGGTGATAGCACTCAAAGAACTATGTAGCTGGGCAAACTCTTGCAGTTTGGGAGTGGAGCCTAATAATACAGAGCTCGATGTATTTACAAGAATGTTCAATGTATTGAATCTGATTCTCTCAAAACTGAACGGTACTAAAAAAGCAAAAGGCAGTAAAAGGAAGTTTCTCAAACAATTGCCTATGTTTGCAATTACTTATGTACAGCATTTTTCTATGATGGTCAGCTCTAGATAAGATCACAATCAGTATTCAATATAGCAAGGTGCAAAATAAAATAACCACCAGGTTAGAATGGAATAGCCAACAAGAAGAGGTGACCGACTCCATAAGTCAAGTCGGAGGAGTCCTAATCGTCTCAGAAAATGGAATTACAAGCCTTTATCAGACTTACAAACTACTGTAACGTCTATGAAGCCAAGTGATGGCCCAGTGTTATAGTATGCTCATCGTTCGGATCTTAAGGCATAGTGAAACCGAGGCAATCCACGCTTGCGAGACATGGAACCTTTCTTTTAACGACTTTATCGGGATCTTTCAACATGCGAGAGAAAAAAAAACATCGCAAAGCATGCTAGACTAGACTAGAATAGCATTATATGAAAATTCCAAACAAACTTGGTCAGGATACGCCAAAAAAAGAACCCGCTCAACGTTGAAGCTAAACAGAACTGATAGTTTGTCTCTAATAGATGTCTTAACCGAACTGCAGCCACCAGGTTTGGAGCGAAGCAACCCGCTCTTTGTCAAAACAGCGAAGAGGAGAGGAGCGTTAAGCACCTGCTATGTAGCTGCCCGGCCATAAGTAGAAGACTCGTGCATATGGGGAGTACTTTCTACCTTTCATAAATCTCCAAAATTTAGGTTTATTGACATAATAAAATTCATCAAATAGTCCTAATGGCTGTGTAGAAGAAGTGGTCTCTCTCAAAATAAGAGATTTGTGGTACCACAAATGGCCTCTTAGCTTAAAGGTAATTTTTGTTGACACTCAACCTAACCTAACAAAGAATTTTTGTACACTAATTAATTTATCTATGAATGCAATTCTATCCAGTTTCAGTCATTTATAAAGATTTTAAATGAAAATAGGCAACAAAATTTTAATTGTAACGAATTATGAATTTTAGGTTATGTTCCTTGCATAGTTTCAATTTTCCACCGCTTTCAGAAATCTCCTACTCAAACGATCAAAATCATTTTCCGTCGATTTTCACCTCAATATCCTTTTCAGTTTCGAGTGCAACTCAAAATAGTCATCGTCTTTGACTACGTTTGACTGTTTAAACTTGTAAATATAATATTTTGATATAAAATTCTGTTGTGTGTGGAAGAACTGCAGTGTCGGATGCAATACAATTTATAGTTGAAAATAGTTACTATGCACGAGTGTGTACCTTTGAATATTTTATCACATGTCCGTGCAGAATAACATGAAGGACATTCAAAACAATTTCAATTTTGTTCCCCTTCAATGTATTTACATGTTTTTGTTTTTGAAGGTCACAAACGTACGTAAATAAAAGAAGGAAATTTTAATTTTTTTTTATTTTAAGTATTAATAGCATAAATTTGCAGTTTAGGTTGCCACATCCTTTGTGTACTCCTTTCTCTTGTTTGTTGCACATATCACATTTATCAACAGTTTAATTAATGCAACAAATTGTTTTGTTTTGCTTTGCATTTATTTAGTTATATTTTAGATACAAAACTGAACGAAATTGAAACAAAAACAAGAGCTTTATTTACGCTGCACGACTATATTATACCCTGAAGATTTTTTGTTGTAGTAAGCCTTGATTTGCCTCTAAATTTTGCTTTCCACAAACTATATAAAAAGTTTTGAAATTTAAAGTTCCACTTGAAGCAGTGCGGCACCTAGAGAGTCAATACCGTGAATTTAGTTTCTCAAAGCTGTCTCTAGTGAAAGAGCTTTTCTCTCTGACAGATATACAGATGGACGTCCGGACAACTCTTGTCGTACTGTCATGCTGATCACGAGTACGAGAGTTGCTTTGTATATTGTACGCATTAATAACCCTAAGTGTTGCTAGATGACAGCTGACACTTCCATTGGAAAGTTTGACATTTTTTACCATAAACGTACGCAGAACGTTTTGATGTAAAAAAAATATACTTTATGTGATCTCCAATACTCCCCTTTCTATGTTACATACATTTTGACAGTTCAACAATACCCTGTTACAAATATTTTATTGTACAGGGTGTAAATATATACATTATAATATAGGTATTTGTGTTTACTCTTGTTGTTGTTGTTGTTGTTGTTGTTGGTTCAGGCTGATTTTATTGCTAATAAAGTTCAACACAACAGAAAATCAATGTTAAATGTTCTGCAATAGGCGACAATGTCGGAAAATCGGGAAAATGTATGAAAATCCATGCTGAAAATTGTGTTTTTGTTCTTGTGGTTTTCGTTGTAGTTGTTGTTGTTTTTGTTGTTGTTGTTGTTGTTATTGTTGCTACCATTTCTGGGCAAGGACATTTTTAGTTTGCTGTGCATAAGAGACCGTTCCATTGAATGTGTACGTTTATGGTTGTGTTTCTATTTTATGTCAATATGAATATACAATTTCAGTTGGCTCCCTTGTGTCTGTCCGCCTGCTTAAACCCCTTCCAAAGAGTAAGTAAATCAATTAAGCGAATTTGTTGTTTTTTCATGTAAATTACAATAAATATAAACCAAAGTTAAACAATATAAATGTTGATTGACTGGCCGACTTTGACCTTGCTTAGCGTTGCCTTCAGTTAAAGTTTACGCTTTATTGTTTTTATATTCCGAGTATGTTAAAATGTTTTGGACTAGAGCAGAACATCCAAGCAAGAAGGACAAAACAATAGATATTTCTAGGTCGCAGTTTTAAGAATATTGTCCTACAATAATAATAATAATTTTACAATGTTTGTATTTAGATAAATGATTTTAAGCCATGCGAATAACAAAATAATATTAAAACTCTATGCAACAATTTCAAAGTTGGAAATATTTTGAATTCATTTTCATAAGTGAAAAATCGTTGACAATAACAACTCTGTCAACAATGTCAACTCTTTTAATGCTATGAAGAGGTTAGCACCAATTTCAAGTTAGTAATGACCATAATGAAACATTTTCTGTACAAAATATGAAAAGTGGTTGGTTATTTTGTATGGGAGCTACCACTAAAAGTGGGCGGAATATGCCCATTAGCATATTTGTCAAGTCTCCGTCTAATTGAACCGCCGTATCAGAATTAAAGTTTGTACTGACAGTAACCAAAAAGTTGTTCATGCTAAATCTAAAAAGTAAACGGTGGGTTTGTTTGAAGGCTACCCAGAAAAGTGAGCGGAATACGCCCATTAATTTATAAGTTTCCGTCCACAATAATAATGTAATAAAAAAAATTCTTAGTTTTAAGATATCTATCTGAAATCGGCTATGGAGACTTCTTATGTTCGTAGGCGGAACATATATCATAATGAATTACCACCCCCACTTCTGAGGGAATGGTTTTGGTTCACTGAAACAGATGGACAGACATATAGACATACAAACAGACAATCAGACAGACGGATATGGCTAGTTCAAATTGTATCGTTTAGCTGATCAAGAGAATATACTGGCATTTGAGATAGTTAGGTTGGGTGGAAGTTTCGTAAAATAGTGTTTCGAAGTACAATTCAGACTAACTAGCCGATATATGGAAACATTTAAATTCCAAAACTTTTACTTTCAGTATAGTTTTATACTATCACAATTGAAATGTTCCTCCATACCAAGTTTTTGATCGTTATCTCAAAAATTGAGGCAATAGTTTACAACTTGACGGACAAAGAAAAAATGAGTTCGTTTCGTACCACTCGAAACTGGGAGCCACCACTGCACACTTTCCCGGCATACTGAAAAAAAAGACAACTGTCACAGAACAAGCATCTTTTTTATTTCGCAACTTAATATAATTTACAAAATTCAATCTACATCTTCTGGGACCAAGGACCTGCAGTGCTTCGCTGTGCTCTGGAACTGAGTCTACTGTTCTACCATTGTTGATTGTAGCTCCTTTATAACGACAACCGCAGAATTGGTTCTACTGCAAAACAGTATTCTAATATCTATCAATAGTAAGTGGCTCTTTCTAGCTGGTCCCTCCACTCTTGAACAGAATACGTACCATTGATCAATGCAGAGTGGGAAATATGGTTCTCCTGCTTGAGATAGCTCTGAAATCAGCCATGAATATTCAGTAATCGTCTACGTCTTGTTAAATGGCCTCTATTTGAGAAATTATATTTTTCTTGTCACTTTCTTTCTGGTGTTTCATGGGCTTAATTGCATCTCTCGTCATATAACTATTTTGAATCCAAAATCAAGTTTCTTAATAACGGTCTTAGCATCGAACCTTGTAGAGCTATATAGATATGTCACGTGTTTCAACTTACAACCAATATATTTTTCGTAGAGAAGTTAAGACAAGACAGTTTTTTCCTTCTTTCCACCGGGTGCCCTATATTGCTTTCGATGCTATATTCGTGGCATAAGCTGTGGCATCTACTACATATGTAGCTTTTCTGAACCCAAACTGACGATTTAACAGGTCTCCTGCTTGTTCTACTGTTTCCAGGAGTCAACGACATATTAACATTACAACAATTGCTAATGTCTCAGGCCTATAGGAAAACAGAAGCTCTGGAGTGTTGCCCACACCAGGCTAATCAGTTTTTAGGACAAAATTTTGGCTCTTCTATACCTTAGATAAATGCCTTGTTTCAAGCATGCGTTGTAGATTTTGGTAAAGACTTAAGGGGCTACGTAGGTATTCCGTCGGGTCCTGAAGCCTTGTCCCTCTTTATGCGGTAGGCTGCGAGTGTTACTTCAGAACAAGTATTACTTCTCCACGTTCCCATTCCAGTCGGTAACAAATTGAACTAGATTGTACCAAGAAAAAAACCAAACAAAGTTTACTGAATTCCTACTTACCGACGAAACCGAGAGTAATTTGAAAAAAAAAAGAGAAAAACATTAATCCGAAAAACGTACCAACACTGATGTAAAAGGCAAAGATGGAACACTGGAGTCACTGGAGACACTGGATGTACCCAATCTATTTGAACCTTTTATTTGTATGCCAGCTACATTCTATGGAGGAGATAAGTGAGATTTTTAATCGAAATTGACATTAGATACAGTTATACCAAATTTTGAGATTTTCGCTAAAGCAACAACAAAATGATCATAAAAAAAACTCTGTAGGCTTGTGTGGCACTTACCTTCGTAATGGTTGGCGAGTTTGGCACTTTCTCTTCATATATCTATTCACTTCATCTGACCAGCATTTAGGAAAGTTTATATTAGAGTGCTTTAATTCATTGAAGCTGCTTTTTGAATATTCATTCATTTAAATTCAATTCATGAATGCAACACATTCTAAACAGTCAACATTTACTTCATTCAATGCAGAACAAATTCAACTTGATTAGCATGGATGAATGAAATGTTAAATCATTTCACTATAAATGCACAGTTAACCGAAACATTCATTCATTCGAATGCGTCGAAGGTTCGAATAAATTCAGTTGTCGATCTGGCTTTTTGCACCCGAACTGATGTCGTGATGGTAGCTAGCAACAGCAGCTCATAAGCAGAGTACTCGAGATATTGAAAGTGATGGAAAGTGATTTTGAAATGAAGCGGGAATTGCTGAAACAACCTTTGAAAATAAATAAATTTTATAGAAAATGCTTTCTAGAAAATTACATCTTAACACTACTCTTTCAGAAATCCGTTGCGAATTACTTCAGTATTGTTTAAGTCCCAAGGATTCGTTGTAAATATATGTCAATTGATCATTCATGAGAAGGACATGGATATATGGATTTTTGGAATTTGAATATGAAATGGAAAATATACAAAACTGTTGACTACCCAAATACCATGTTCCCGCCTAAATTCCCAAGAACCCAATGATTGCGACTGTCTCCCACCGTTTCACATGGTTTCTTGTACCATTTTAAGCCAATCCTCCCTATAAATTCGTTTTACAAAGCAGAATTCTGACAATAACCTGTGTTTTCTTGAAATGTTTTCTTAGTATCCAAGCGTGATTCTCAGATGTGCCACCAAATGGATATCTAGAAACATTGCTGAAATAGTTGTGTTAAGATTTAATTTCTCTAAAAAGGCTGTAAAAAAACTGAAATAAATCTGGTTATAATCTGCTCATGCTAACAAGCAAGAGCCGAAATGAAGTGAAATGGGCAGACCGTGAGCGAGTGTTTTCAAGCTCTGATAAAATCTTTTCAAATATGCTCTTGATAGTTTTACTAATTACTTGAGTTTCACCTCTTTTAAAATTCCGCATTTTCACTGAAAAAAACGAACAAACTGAGAAAAACAGGCACACTAACATGAAGCGAATTCATAACAATCGAAGCTATCTGACTCATTCATTCATTAATTCACACATTCATAAAATTCTACTTCATAAGATTTCAAACATCAAAAATTCATAAACTTTGAATGAATTAGAATGAATGTTAAGTTTGGAAACTCATTCATTCAATTCACATTCGTTGGTAGAATGTACGCTTTCATTCAAATTCATTTTTGTGTGAATGTGCCATTTGCTTTTGGCCGCATTTATGCAGGGATCTTGTTTATATATCCAAGTTTGTTTGCTTTAATTTCTATGATATCCTTGTCGGCATTCAAACGCACAAAATAAGTATACCCTCTTATTCTATAAAGGAAACAGGAAGCAAAAGAGGTGCTTTTATCTAAAAAAAAAAACTTCGAAAATAATTTATCTGCTCTTAAATGCACCATAAATTTTTGTCAATAAATTCGATTTCGCAGTCATGAACAAAATGAACATGTGCGGCGACAAGTAAATACACGCCTAACCGATTGAAAAGTACATAGATACAAAAATATAGATACATATATCGACCGCGATGCATAACAATGGAAATCGAAATCTTCGATATAGATAGGCGCTGCTGTGCAACTGTTACTGGCAAATCGAGCGGAAGAAGCGACATATAGATTCATTTTTCTAACAGTTTGTGCCAAATTCTTTGTCTGGTCGACTGACTGACTGACTGACAATCCATCAACACTAGAAACAATAAAATGCACGCATGGCTAACGCCACGCCCAAGTGGGAGAAGCGGCCTCCTCAGTCCAGAAACGTATCCAAGTATGGATAGCAAGTGAATGAAACGTTTGAAAGGCATCAGTACGCAGTTGCGTTAAGCGGATGAGGAAGTGCGGTAAAGACGTGTGGTGAGGGAGGCAGTGTAACAGAAGGGGCACTTCGGAATAGTTCATGTGAGAAAATAATAATGAGGTGCATGCACATAGACAAACAAACGCCCCAAAACACATACCTAGTACATACGCAGAGCAACCGAGCGAAGTAAAAAGGTCGTTGCGAACGGACGAGGCCGGAGACTTGCGACAGATAGTGTGACAGAGATAGACAGTAATAAGCGGCAAAAAAGAGATAGACAAATGTTCAACTAAATACTCATTGTGTCGGTAGTAACTCGACATGCTAATGACAATTATTATCCTTAGGAAAATAGCAGTTGTTTGCACGCACGCACACACACACACACACACACACACACACACACACACACACACACACACACACACACACACACACACACACACACACACACACACACACACACACACACACACACACACACACACACACACACACACACACACACACACACACACACACACACACACACACACACACACACACACACACACACACACACACACACATACACAAATAGTTACGTTCTGACACTATGGCATTTGGTATTGTGTGTAATAAAAAATTGCGCTTGCATGTAAAATGAGGCAAACTAAGGCAAAGGCGAAGGCAACAACGAACAAACGAACAAACGAACGAAAACGAAATGAAATGAAACACAATTGAAATGTCTAGCTTAAGGACATGCGAGGCGCACACATATTAAATTGCTTTGGCATTGTCCTTGCGTAGTTTAGTTTAGCTCAACTCAACTCAACTCAGCTCAGCCAAATTCAACGCAGCTCTGAGTTGTAGTCTGTCTGTGATTATGGACAATATCTCTTACTACTTTTCCCTCTTACCAATGCCATAAACTTTGACACCAACCACTCCAGTCCTACTTGCAATTCTCTAGCCTTGCTTTGCCCTGTGCAGCTTTGTCATTTCACATACGCATGAAATGAGTTTGCCATGTTCTAACATATTTTTTATTGGCATTTGACATGAATAATTGCCGCAATGCTGAAGCTGTCCTGCCAGGGAGCGTTCGAATATAAAAATGTATCCACATACTTTAGATACAAACGTGAAGCAAAACTTATTTATGCAGTACAATCGTATAATTCCTATAAAACATATAGTACATATGTATAAAAATACGAGCGCGCTTTAGCATATTGTCGTTCCAAGGTCTGATTTGTGAGTTCTGTTTTACACTTGAATGAGTACAGTCTAATTTATTATTGTACGAATACTGTAATATACACGAAATTTACGAAGTGGTACACTTAAATCTGAAAATTTAGTTTTGCTGAAATTGTTAAAGCCATTCTTAGTTTTGAAAATGTATCTCTCAGAAATAAACATCTCATGCTCCAAATAGACAGGTAAGTTCCCGAGGAAGGTTCAGGTATACACAATTATATATTAGGTTTAAGTATACCTATATGTTTTATGATAAATTAATTGATATTTGCCGATTAAGTTGCGTGCTTCATTGAACTGCTGATGGATAAGGAATACCTACTGCAATACACATAATTACCCGATTGGTACTTTCCCGAACCGGGCAAACATATTATTTTTATTTTTGTCGCAAACACAAAATATAACAGGAGCTTGAATTATCGGTGCAGGAGAAAAACTTAAGTAGCTAATTACGATATTAATCTACCTATATATCTATCTATGTTTGCATGTTTGATACATACAAGTATGTAAATGACATCGGTGGGTATAATATCTACTGTACAAATGGGTTTTGCCATGCCTTCAAATGAGAGTTACCAAATTCGTTGCATCTTCGAAGCTATATTATACAGAGAGATGAGACTTCGTACATATGTAAATAAAGAAACCATTCGTATAAATGGTACAAGAAACCATGTGAAACTGTATATGGGGCTCTTACAAATTTCTTGGGAATTAAGGCCGGAACTTGGTATTTGGGTAGTCAACAGTTTTGAATATTTTCCATTTCATATTCAAATTCCAAAAATCCCTATATCCAAGTCCTTTTCAGGAATGATCAATTGACATATATTTACAACGAATTAGATTCGTATAGATTCGTATGAACATGCCATGAACTTCGCCTTTGTGACGGTTGTAAATGGTTGTTAATAATTTTGTTGCGCATGATATGTAAAAACTATTTGTGACTTATAAGTGCTATTAAATTTAAAGTGTAAGAGAGCTATACCTTTTTTTTTTTTTGCTAAATAGCGGTAAATTTTCTTATAGTTATAATTGTATAATAAAATTAAATCTTATTAGGGTACTTCTTAAATTCGTGAACAAAACAAGAACAAATTTTAACTTCGATGGAAATGAAGCTTTAATACCATTTACACGAAGTTTCAAATTGTATACTTAGCAGCCTTGAAGAAGAAAATTTCTTTGTAAAACATAGGAACCTGGCTGTTTGGGGACTACCGCTAAAAGTGCAATTTATATATTTGTGAAGCTTCTGTGCCTAAGAAACCACCATATCCAATAACAAGTAATCTTTTAATTTTTTTATTTTTCATACAAAAACCAAAAAGTGCGCTGTGGATTTGCATGGGAACCATCTATCAAATTGGCGGAGCACGCCTACTTTTATATACCAGTATGTATGGCAAGCGGTCGACACAATTGACCGCAATCTATATTATTGCATTTGTAGTTAATTATATTTCACCGTGCGGCAATCACAACCAACAATTATAAACAAAGAGACAGTCACCAAAATAATAGCGAAGCGCATACAAAGTAATTTCCGCAATCTCTTCTTACGCGCTTGCAGAATCTTATAAACTTGTAACTGGCTGCTCGCATTCTTCGTTCAATATTTTTGTAGCTGCGTTTGTATCTCATGTAAAGTCTATGTTTGATTCGTTGTGTGTGTGACGATTGTTTAAACCTTTTACGTTCGCAATATTCAAACGATTTTGATAAAATATAACTTGTGCCCAATGCGCAAATGTTCCCCTTTCAAATGGTATAATTTTTGTTAAAACTGGTTGTGAGCGTTGCAGCCGTCACAAATAAAAATCTGCCTGCCTATTAATATATAGGTGTGAAGCACCCGTTCTTAAAAATACACCATATCAAATCCCCTGATATCGCCTGTGATAAATACGTTTTTCATGCAAAAACTAAAAAGTGGGTTCGCATGCGCGCTATCAATGAAAGTTGGCGTGGCACGCCTATTGATATACCTATGTCGATATAATCGATATAAAAAAATTATTGTTTCTTTTGCTCACACGGGTTCATTACTGAGTACACTATAATTATACTGTATAATATAAAATTGGTGAGTACGTCAACTATTGCACATAGTAAATTTAATAATTTCAGATACTTTTGATTTAGATCTTGTGTGCTTGTGTTTGTGCTTGTGTTTGTGTTTCTGGTGCGTGTCTGGCCGCGCATTTGTTTGGCAAATGTGTTCAAAAGCGAAAAAAATTAAAATGAAAATTCGAGCGACGATGATGACGGCGCGCGTTGGTGCTGGCTGTTTTAGAAAATAGGTCTTTTGGGATTTCGCGCTAGTATGCAGCGCCAGGTGTGTAACGTTCGCATAGCTCGGTAGTTCACTAGGTTGCACGCTTGGTCGTTAATGTGGTCGCGTTTGTGGCGGAATGCTTCGTCAATTCGCAGCCACTTCATTTTCACTCCCACTTCAAAAATGGCTGCCGGTGCTGCCTTGTCTCTCAAACTGGGTCAGACGCAGTCGATGGGTGACGACTATGCCGTTAAGGTAAAATGTGCGTATGAAAGTTTTCATCTGACAACCGTAATAAAATATGACAAATGTGATTGGTGAGTGTCAGATTTAAGATTTGAATCAATAAAATTGTGCTTTAGAACTGGTTTCTGTCTTTGAACATCTTAATCAGGTTTGGTCTTGTATGTAAGAATTATATACAGGGTGTGTCACTCGAAGTGTTGTAAACTCACAATTAACTAGCTTGGACAGATAAGTATCATTTTATTTGAAATTGTTCATTTCGAATAAAAAAAAAATATATATATTTTCCCCCTTTTCTAGAATCTGAACTCAATCGGAATCCTTTTCCAATAAAAATTTTGTTTCAGTGTTGTTATTTTTGTCTTCTGCCTCTTGTTTTTGCATTCATTCATCATTAGCATTATTTGTAGTTTTAGCCATTAAAGCCAAACAAATTCATTAATAGATATCCAGACACAGAATCTGTGCTAAGTACTAATCTGAGCATTGTTTGTAGTTGTATTACTGGTGGTATTTATGATGGGAAAGATTGTGTTTAATGGAAAAAGGCATCACATAACATTTTGTTATTTAACTTACCACATATGTCGTGTAGCTTGTAACACTTCGCAAAAAAACAAATAATGCGATTTAGCCAAATCTTATAAAAAGGATTGAACAAATATCTACTACCGATTTCTCCTGTATTAAAGATTTTTGTTTTTAATGCTGAGAAATATATAAGACTTGAGTTAGAAGAAACATTTTGGTGCCAAACAAAGGATTCTAGTAAATTGAAGATATACCAGGTCTGTCGAAAAAGAAACTGAACTCAAGGACATTCCGACAAATGACCTAAAACACTAATTCGAAATGCTTATTGACCGTGCAAAACGCTATATCGAAGCACAAGAAAACAATTTTGAATAAAAAAAAAATTACTTCTGAAAAATATTACATTTTTGTTGTTTTTTTCGAACAGTCCTGTTTCCTTTGCGACACACCTGGTATTAGGTGATCTGTCTAATCAATTAACGGTAAAATTTTGTATTGCCCTAAAGAGATAAGTTCTCCATATTTTAGAGGTGATTTGCAGTCTGAAGTGTGCAATAGAATTTTTCAATAAAATAAAGAAACTTTCCAAACTAAATAAACTGAAATTTGAGAATATCTCAAATTATAGGATAAACTAAACTTTCATTTTAATTCAATTTAATTTCAGCTCAATTCGATTTGTTGAAGTTAGCCGAAATTGAGCTCCTTGATTGGAAAGTAACAAACTGAGCAACTAACAGACAAACAAACTAAGAGGCTAAACGCGAGTTTTTTAAAAACAAGTAACATTTTAAGTGTCGGTTATTGCATAAATTCGAGAATCCGTTTTATTTTAAGAATTTCATCAGCTGTTTACAGTGCTAATAATTAGAAAGAATTAAATTAGATTTGCTTGCTAGCGATTTTTATAACCATAAACTCGTAGAAAGCATTAAATTAAACAAATTTTGGATCGAATATGGGTTGAACCCAGGTCGCTTGGAATGTTGAAAGTACACTTACTTACACTGCCAATTACAAGTTATGCACTATCCTGAACTATTGGAGACAAATATAGATGACAACTACTTGTTCTAACTGAACTTTCGTTGAAAATACCTCTGGACCGAAATTGACTCGGACTGGTGGATTTAATCTGAACCGGTTCTTCTTCTTAATTTAGCTGTCACTGTCATTGACATGCATGCCAAGTTTGAGCGGGATGCGATAATTAGTCTATGTTTGACAGCTGCTTGTTTACGAATCGAAAAGTTTGTATCGCGGTTTTTAACATGGAAAAACAAATTGAACAACGAGTTTGCTTAAAAGTTTATGTTTCCAATGGAATAACGGCAACGGAATCATTAAAAATGTTACAAAAGTGTTTTGATTACTCTACCCTATCGAGAACATAAGTATTTGAGTGACATACCAAATTTCCATTCACTTCAGTTAACGACAAAAACATCGAAAAGGTAATGGAAATTGTGCTCGAATATTGTCTTGTTGGCATTGGAAAGAAGGCAGAGACACTAAACATCTCTTATGGATCGACTCAACACATTTTGGTTGATGTTTTGGGTATGAAACGCGTCGTCGCCAGACTCGAATCAAAAGACCTGAATTTGTTGAATTTTTTGAACATTCCAGCTTGATTGATAGAATCTACTTTGATACCTACAAGATATATTGGATTATTAGGGCCAGATGTGATTTAATCAGCCCAATTGGGAGCTGCTATTCGCTACACCACACCTGAGTTTGCACTTTGAACAATACTGGCGAAAGAGAGGACCTCAGAAACTTTCTGGGCAGATCCAATTAAAAACTTTTGTTTTTCGAAAACGATACAAATAACCAAAACTGGGAAAATTTAATATGGATAGAAAAAAAAAATTTAATAATATATTTTAATTGACATTTTAAAATCAAACATATACGATGGAGCTGATGACGGTCGTCATTTCTTGAATTTAATACTACAAATACCAAATTTCTACATCGACTCGTTTTGTCGAGCTGCTCAATATATACTTTATGGGGCCTTCGATGCTTCCTTTAAGGCGTTAAAACGCAATCAAGATTTACGCGTTTATGTCTTATTTATGTTTCCAACTTTGTATAGTAAAATTGCAGCAAACTTTATAATGAGCACCTGTCCTTTCCACCCGTTCTACAACCTCCCCTTATGCTGCCCCCATTCCTCTGCTCCCTTCCCCTACCTCTCCTCCTTACTTTACCGCGCCCTTTCACTGTCTCCTTCGAACCTATTCACATGTATACAACATTTCATGCCTCTATCTTAAATGGTACCCAGAACATTGCTGCCACTCCTCTTGCCATTAACCCTCCTTCCCTATGATCCCTTGCCCTACCCCCTCTTACTCCTTCCCCACTTCCCCTGCCCTCTTCCCTTCTATCCCTTTCCCAACACTCACCCTTTCCTTCCTCCTTCCACCATATCACTACCTTTTATTCCTTTTTAAAAGGAACCCGACGCGTTGCTGCCCTCTCCCCAACCTCTTCATCCACCCACCTCTTCTTCCCCTGCCCCACCTTCCCTCTGCCCCACTTCCCTCATGCTCCTTTACACTACCTCCAATTCTCCTACTCCTCTTCTCCTACTCCTCTTCTCCTACTCCTCTTCTCCAGTCCCTTCTACCCCTTCTCCAAACATCGAGTAGATGTGCACAAATAAAATGTTTTGCACATTTTGTAGCTATTTTGGCTTAAAACTTAATAATATACTTCGATTAAAACATAATAGCACTGATAATTCACAAATAGTTTTTACGACGCAGATGTTCGAAATTTTCTAATGTTCCGCTCAACTTTATTACTTTTTTCTTTCATAGCAACCTTCTCCTGGCAATAATAAAAACAACAAAAAAAGGATTAGCGAAATTGTTCTATATAGAAAAGATGTTTGTACTATATAGATTAGTTCTAATTTTGCATCAATTCTTCGAGCATATGTCCAGATCGGACCACTAAAGATTATTATCTATGGTTTATATAAGGAGCCTTAAACAAGCTATATGATATCTCGAAGTCAAAAACACTCGACTGCAGTGTTCTTTCGTGTTTAAAATCTGCTTATTTCTTATTCCATTCCCACATAGTTTGAAATGAAGGATTAGTTTTTTTAGGTTGCAATTTTATAGAGTGTCCATATTGACATGCAATACCCACGTTCAAGATTTTCTGTTTTTTTTTTTTTTTTATATGAAGTTCTGAATCACGCTGTTCTAATTGAAAATCAATTGCATTAGTACGCATATTATAATATTTATTTGGAAACGTTGCAGTGGATACTTAGAAAACTAGATAAAAAGGATACATATTGTGGTGAGAATTTCAATAACCAAAAATTCATCTTAAATAGTTATCGCCTCTGCATTCAAATGACTTAAATATAAACCAAATGAGATTTTTCTGCGTTTGAATAATTAAAGTTTTTACGGAAATCTAACAATATTTGCTTGCTACGGAATATCAACACCAGATGTTCGCAGTCACTTTTTTAATTACAAAATTAATGCCCAAATCGCTTTCAATTATTCATGCGCTCATATGAACAGCCCAGCACAGCAGCACACCCACCTGCCACCAAGGATATATACCTGTGCATCCACCTCATTCGATGGCATTCATTTGGCATTAGGCTGCTCAGCGACTTTGTTGGTAATTGCCAGGCTGAATGTTGTGTTAATCTCAATATCTTATTAATGCCTAAGACGAAACCAATTACATGAAAAGAAGAACGCAGGCCAAATACATAGCATAATAGCATTAACCTTTGACTGGAACATGCAAAGCGAACACGAAAAGCTTAACCAATATCGACTTTGGATACTTTACTAATAGATTCTAGCCATTTCGAATATACAGCAAAATATGCACAATAATATGTAATTAATGCCAGTGTTGAAAAATTGTTACCAATGATTGTTTAATGGCTAATTCGAAATGATGCGTTGCGTTTTGGTTGAAATTAGAAATTAATTAGATATACTCAAGCTCTTGCATACGTACAAGTGTATAGATACACAAATAGATTGAACTATAAACTCTGTTTACTAACACACGCGAGCAAATGTTGCCACATTTGTTGTTCTTGTAGTTGTGGTTGCTCTTATGTCAACGACCAGTGTTAACAAATGTGTTTGCCTCATGCAAAGTTAAATATTGATTAAGTATTAATTAGGATATTTTCGATTCTCATTGACTGTGTGTGCTTAACTTTTGAACTTGAATGAAAACTTTTTCGTTTGCGTGTAAGAAACTATTTTAATAACACTTGAAAACAGACGTTTTTATTATTTATAGGTTTTAAATTTGGTAAGCCTCACTAGCTTGTATGAAAATAAGACTATAAATAAACAAGAAAAAAGTTAACTTCGCTGGAAACAAAGATTTAATACACTTCACACTTTTTTAACTATGTCGACCATTAAACAGCAGCCAGCACGATACGTTCGAAGGGCCATACCCATATGTCCGGGGAAACACTAATTATTTTCCGGGCTTCAGACCTCCTGTGGATTTCAAATGAATTCCAAACAATTAAACATCAACTACAACAGTCGTTACTGTTTTATACCACACAAATGTGGCTCAAATGTGGCTCATGCAACAAATACTCCATCATGGATGGTAAGCACAGCAAGCCTGCTGATACTCCAGTTCTTAAAGTTCTTCTTACTTGTCCTACCATACTGAGAATAGACAGACAGAACGACACACTTTTTGTATACAACCGATTTGTCAAAATATGTGCGGTTTAAGGTATTTATTTGCAGATGTACACAAAACATATTTTATCACCATTCGGTTGAATATTTTGTGCGCATAAGCCTTAAACAATCACACAACGAATCAAACATACATAGGTTTTACACGAAATACAAACGCACACATACACACTTGTATATTAAACGATAGGATGTGAACAGCTAGTTATACGTCGATAAGACTTGTAAGCGCGAAAGAGATAGGATATTACATATTATACTTTGTATGTGCTTCGCTATTATTTTGGTAACTTCTCTGTTTGTAATTATTGTAAACTGCGTATAGTGAAATAGCAATAACAACAACGTGTACACGCAAGAATATACAAAATTATTACTAGTTGCAGACCATAGAAAGCTGTAATGCATTCGTTCCCACAAATATAGTACAGTCACTAAATTCTGTATGAAGAGTATAAAACTCTGTATTAAGAGTATAAAAACAAATTAAATGCAGCTAATTTTCGTAAGCCATACTTCACCGTTAAATGTCGACTATTTTATCTCAGTGTAGTATAAAATGTGGAAAAAGTTTTGGATACACAAAAAAAAAAAGAAAAAACTAAAATCGAGACAGCTCGCAGAGGTCGCATGTATATTATATGTGCACACTCGACATGTGACAGCCCAAATAACATACGTAATTGGCACTTCACCGAATGTCAGCGCGCTCAAGTTAAAGAAGGAAGGATAATTGCAGGTAAGCGCATAGAGCGCTTCTGTCCCCAGTCAAATAGACAGGCGGTCTGACAGTTACGACGAGTGACTGTTTTCATATTGAAGAACCCAGAACCCATATATTGTATATACTTATACATATATAACTAGTATATACATATATACGAGTACATCTATCTATCCATGCAACCATCTATATTTCCCACGCGACATCGCATTCAATAAGCCGCATACATATGTAACAGCTAGCAAGGAGTCACACATACACATGCACACAAACAATTAATATCCTTTTTATTTTCCACTTACTTCGCTTTGCCTTCAATATACGAGTATAGGTAAATCTAACTTGGTTCTATGGCTTGTGCAAACATAAAAATAAACTTCATAATTTTAGAGCAATTGCGTTCGTTGGAAATGTCATTTGATATGTACATTGTTTGACAGTTTGAGGTAATAGTAACAACAACAATAAAGCTCTATCAAAAATACTATCGAATCAAAAATATATACAAAAACAATCATGGAAAATTTTACGTTCAACTTACATTCCGCACCGCGCCGAAGGTTGCATGCGAAATTGGTTTAACCATGAGATTGGCATTGCTTTTGACATGACTTTTAAATATACCCCACTTTTAGATACACAGATACAAACATTTAGAGCTGTTACTTAATGGATTAGCTTTACATAAAAGCAACATTACTAAAAGTCAAGTTCGAATGGTTTAAGCACGAAGAAATGTTGCACGGAAAGTCTTTTATCTTTTTTGTTTTATTTACGTACTAATATTTATAATATAAAATTTTCTTTTTCATGGACGAAATTAGCTTTCTCAAGGCAAAGAAAATGCAATGAAAAATTTAACACGGTACGAGGGTTCTAGCAAATGTTCGCTGAGTTATTTAAAACAAAAATGTATAATCTTCCTTATATTTTATCTTCTCTTCACAATAGCCAATAATTTCAATACATTTCTTTAAACTGTAGACCAACTTATGAAAACACTCTTGGAAGTCGTGCTTTTCTAGCTTCTCAGTTTCTACATAAACTGTTTCAATTCAATTTCCCCTTACATTTTTTTTTTTTTTTTGTTAATTTTTGGCAATAAACAGAAATTACAAGGTGCCAGATCCGGAGAATATGTTGCTGAAAGAATTTGCTGTTTTCCAAAAAATTTTCGAAAACTTTTGGTAGGCGGTCTTCAGTTTATCATTTTGCGATTACTACCTGACCAGTATTCAAGAAATTAACAGCTACGCAGCTACTAGAATTGCTCAAGTGAATTAAAAGGAGACATCAATTTTGTTGTTGATTTAATTGGTGTACTTGTTTTATTTTGTTCGACACTATGGATTGCTGCTTGGTTTCCGAGTTATCACCTGTTACGATTTTATCAAAGTTACTAGATCTGCCGTCTTTGTGTTCTCTTAGGGAATATTGTACAAAACGAAGTTGAGCCTTCTATTAGGCCTCATTCGAAATATGTATGTGAAAGCCATCCAGCTGATTTCTTCGCGACACAGTCATGTCATTTATTCCCAGTTCCTAAACAAAAATCAATCGTGACAATCGTGGCTCTTCGTCAGCTCTAGCCCTATATGTTTCGTCAGTCGAAGATTTGGCCGACATTTACGAGGCGCGTCCGTTATAGCAAACTTTTTTCAACCTTGACGATTGATTTTCTAAAGACCAATACTGAGATATATAGAAATTTTTGCTACCGAAACTGTAAATTATTACTACTATATCAAACAAACATTAAACATTCTTCCCAAAGCAACATGAAATACTAAAATCAGATATTTATAGGTGAAAAGTTCACACATATTGGTTTTTCTTTGGAGATGCAAAAATTCAAACTCTTTGTCAACTGTTTTTTGAGTATATAAAGTATTTTCGGGAGCAAAAATTTTTGTTATCTGAGTACTAGATGAAAAACAGTTCGTGCCGAAAATTTTTGATTGTTGTTTGACAGGGTTTTTTATATGTAGTTTTTTGTGTATCAAACATTTTCATCGATCTCAGTATTGATTAAAACAATTGTGAAGCGAATTTACAAATAAACTACCAGTTGACTTTTGTTAGTCCCCCTGTACTTATAACAGTTTACTCTATATTTACATATAATCGTATATACAAGATCTTTCGCAAAAGAAACAAAATTTTTGAAAAAATATCTGTTTCTGGTGGCGCCACTTATTGGTACTAGGTACATGTGTTGGAAAGGTACATCCTTCACTGACATCTTATAATAATTTTATGACAATCGGACCACTACAAGCCAAGTTATCGTGCTAAAAGTGATGTACCATTATTAAGTGGCGCCACCAGAAACAACTATTCTTCAAAAGTCCTGTTTCTTTTGCGTCAGACCCTGAATATATATTTATAAAAAAAAAATAATGCCCGTCGTTTATTTTAAATACTACAACGCAATGAATGAATTTTTATGTCGTTAACGAGAAATTGACTGCTGCAAAGAATAAGGCTCATTTGGACAGCATCTGCTTCCGTTCAGTCCTTGCGCTGGTCCATTGCTGTTTTCATTCGATTTTATGCCATGTGCCTTGTTTTCTTTTTGCTTGTTTTTTTTTTTTTTTTTTTTGTGAGTGTGTTATTTGGTGCTTTTTTTTAGTAAATAATCCGCTGAATTGCCTCATTACGATTAAGTACTGACAATAAATAAACGCATCAAGCGCCAACGTTGCTAAGTCGAAAGTGTGACATTAATCACGGCGTTCTACACGCGAGGACCGTGGATCAATGTACGAGGAGCAAGAGCAAAAGTGAGCAGAAATTGATGCACGTTTGATGAAAGTGAGAGAATTTATGGACTAGAGAGAGAGAGAGAGAGAGAGAAAAGAGAGAGAAAGAGAGAGAGAGAAAGAGAGAGAGAGAGAGAAAGACAGAGATAGAACATGCGAAAGACAGAGAAACGTAATATAAGGATTGAAATGGACTGAATCTATAAAAGTATTGACTTTAATCGACTCGGCTAACAACACAGTTAAGCTGACCAAAATTTTTTGTTACTGCCTAACTTCGTCGAGCTTAGCTTGGATGGCTTGAAAAGTCTTCGGTAAAGTAAGGAATCATGTAAATTATCGGTCAAATATTTTTATTTTACTCTAACTAATTTTAATCGGTATATTTATCAGATTTTGTTTCATTATATTGTTTAAAGAAATATAATAAGTTTCAGCAACAGTATTCAAGGCTATTGTCAGCTGTACTCAGTTTGGTTTGCCATTTTATCATGAATATACTAACGATAGAACAACGCTTGCAAATTGTGCAATTTTAGTTCGAAAATCGAGGTTCAGTACGGGAATGTTACCGTGCGCTACGTCCATTTTACGGTCGACATAATCGTCCATCCGAGAGACTTGGTCGAGAATGCGCCACATCTGAACCGACCACGGCGGCGCCCAAATGCCCGAAATCATAATACTAATGTCATAAAATTATCTTTTTAATAAGGCCAATTTTTTATTTTAGTTATGTAATCTCAGCACTTTAATTCAATTCAAAGTTCTACACCACTAAAAAACACCCTATATTACTGTTTGTGTTCTTATTATACCAGTGTGAATTGATATTATCAGTGTGTCTGAAAGTTTGTAACGCATTAAAGGTGAAAATAAATAAAGTATATATATTCTTGATCAGATCGACGAGACAAATCGATCTAGCTAGGTCCGTCTTCCCTATGTCCGTATGTCCGGCTGTATGCTGTTGGAAACCAAATTTTTACTCATCCAGTTAAAATTTGCACATACACTTATTTTAATGCAGTTTAATAGAATATCAAGAGTGACACGCCACGACCACTTTTTGGGGTAGCCCCCATATAAACCCTCTTTTGACTTTTTGTATGAAAAACATTTTTACTGTAGTCAATATGAACTTAATAATTTATATATTAGCTTCTAGTGGACGGATGCTTCACATATACATTAATGGGTGGGACTCGCCCACTTTTGGGGTAGCCCCCCATACAAAATCTGCTGTCCACTTTTGTGTTTTTGTATGAAAAACTTCTTTATTAAAATCAATATTAAGTTCAAATGCGATGTGGTGCGATTTTATGGACAGTTGCTTAACATAAATAGAATATTGGGCGTGGTCCACTTTTTGGGGTAGCCCCATTCAAACAAACAGCTTACTTTTATGCATTTTTACGAAAAACAAAATTCGAAATGGTGGCATCTTATAGATGATAGCTTCATACGCATCTATTAGTGGGCGTTTACCGCATACTTTTTGGGATATGATTTAAAATTTCTTGTGAATGGTATTAGAGCTTTGGTCCAACCGAAGTTTAACGTTTTTTGTTTTGGACTAATTTTTTGATAACAAGTTTCTGGATTATCGATAGTGACATGCCACGCCCACCGCCTTCATTTCTGTTTTTGTATGAAAAACTTCTTTATTTAAGCCCAATACTGAGATCGATGAACATTTCTACCACCGTACTTGTAAATTACTACTGCTATGTAGAACAAACAAGAACCAGTGTCCCCAGGTCAACATGAAATACTAAAATTAGATATTTATTAGGTGAAAAGTCCACACTTATTGATTTTTCTTTGGTTTTTTCTAACGGAAAAGCAAAAGGTCACCTGTTTTTTGAGTATATAAAGAATTTTCGGTAGCAAACATTTTTGTTATCTGTGTACTCAATGAAAAACCGTTCGTGTCTAAAATTTTGAACTGTTTTTTGACAACTTTTTTTTTATATAAATTGTTACTGTATCAAAAATTTTCATCGATCTCAGAATTGAGCTTCAAGTCAAAATCAGCTTGAAATTCGATATAGAGTTTTTAGACGTATTCAAATGAGCATATCCCGCCCACTTTTTTTTTTTTTTTTTTTTTGGTATGAAAATATTCTTCAGTTGAAATTAGCTTCTTATGGATAGTTCCTTCCCACACATATACTAATGGGCCAGTTCTGCATTTCAAAAAAGGAAGTTATGCTGCCGCAACCTGTACGTCTGTACACCCTGTGTATATTTGGCTAAATTCAACAAACTACTACCCTATGGGCATATGCAAAGGTGTATCTGTTTCCTTGCCCGCCCATTTGTCTATTTCTGTGACTGTTTGTACGACAGATTAGGCGTAAACTGTGATTATAGCCTGATCGTGATAGTGCAATAACTTTGTCGCCTACAAATCGCGAGAACACAAATCCAAAGCAAATATTCAACTCGAAATGTCGGTCAGGCGAAGCTTAACAACAGGAAACGGATGCTGCCGTCGCCATAATCGATGCATGTGGTCGCACAAACAAAATGGCGGTGTGCCTTAGTTCTTAGGAAGCAGCTAGCAGAGAGTCAAGTTAATCTGAGCGTGTGAATATTTATGTATTTGCATGTGCGTGTGCGTGTGCGTGTGTGTGTGTGTTTGTGTTTGTGACCTTGCCGAACGACATTGCTAATGTTGGCGCTAGGGGCGCTAATAATGAGTTGGGCGAACATTTTATTGGCCCAAGTTTGTCTCGGTCTAATTTGGAATGGCTTCGATTGCTTTACTTCGAATTAGTTTTGTTCGATCTTTGGTTCGGAATTTGTATTCGTACGTACATGCAAACTGGCTGTTTGGCGCTGTTTATCTTAAACACATCGACTGACTGCGACTGAGGCTGGAATTAATGGCCTACTACTATATTGGCATTTATATTTGCGTTTGCAAGCTTTTGTTCGAGCCGGTGAGTCTGGATTCTGCTGATGCTGCTGCTGCTGCTGCTGATGATGCTTCTGTTGCTCGGGAAATTGTTATTTATTGCCTGGGCTGGTCTCGACATAAATGCCGGGTTAATTTGACAGCAGAGTTATGTTTGCCATAATCGACAGTATTTCTACCTTTTGCCGCATGTCCAATAATATTCACTCGGCACCAAATCCATGTTGATGTCTTGATAATATTGCTTCGTAGGTGGTGGTATTAAATTTGGCTTTGCAAATGTCGGTTTTTATTGCCATCAGGCATTATGTTTCGTACAAAATAAACTTTTGCCTTGCATTGATTTGATTTGTTATTAAAATGTGGGTAGCTATGAAATAATTGGCTTGAAGTGTAGATAAGTATGATGGAAATGGGTTGGACGCTGTATTTGTGAGTGGCCTTATAATCTTCATCCTAAGTATATTTAATTTTTTTTATCGATTAAAACACCAACTGAGTGCTAAGTGGCCTGACAATGAGTGTGCTAGTCGCTTAACATGTAAATTTGAAACCTTGTTAAACATTTTGCTGTAATAAGCTACAAATTTGATTCAACATATTTCATTACTTTAGATTTAGCGACAAATATAGGAAAAGTCTAACGAAACTCTTGTAATTTTCTTATTATTTGTTTCAGTTTTAAGTCAAATTGTTTGAAAGCTAACTTAAGTGACTAGTTTTCTATTTTAAATAGCTCGATATGTGAAACCAGTCATGGCATAATGCCTGGACGTGAGTTGTCAGACAGCAAGTAGCCGCGTGAACACAGGATAATGCAGTGCGTGATTTTGCCTTAAATTAAGTGGTCATAGGAGAACCTGCAAACACAAATAGATCCACTATGCTTTTGCCCAATGTAGCAATTGCAGAATCGTTTCTGACAATATCGGAGGTATCTGCTGCATCTGCTCGTGACCCAGAAGGGACATTCACCAAGTAAGTGTTTGTTAAAGATTCGCTGTTTCGATTATTTTGTACATTTATTGTAAAGGTCAACTTATAAAAAAATTATGATTTCCGTAGTTGAATTGATCCATAGTGGTAGCAAAAGTATGTCGCGCATTGCTTTTTCTTGTAATTGTCGGTGCGAAGAAATTGGAGCAGCTGAGAGAGTAAATGTGCTTTTTCTCTCAGGTTCTTTTTACTCTCATAAATTGATTTAAGAATTTTCTACTTGACTTGAGTACAAAATTTGTTCTTTAAATTAGATTTTTATACTTAGAAGAATTTTATACTTATTTTATGGATTTCTGCGCTTGTTTCCTGTTTTGTTCTTGAATCAAGAAAATTTAAAAGTACGCTTTCAGATAAAAACGAGAACTTAAAATGATCAATCTGAATACGACTAAAGTCAAATTAAAGGTACAGAATCTCAAAAAAAAATTTCATTCTTTTAAAATCGATTGAGTAGTTTACAAGTTATAAGTCAGTTTTTTTAATAAAATGGATTTTTATACTTTGTATTGTTCAAAAAGTATTTGTAGTAAGCTACTACAAATATTGGGTTTGTTGAGCGAAGTAAGTATCGGAAACTCCATAAAGTACATATACATTCATAATCAGACGAGTCGATATAGTCATGTCCATGCGACTATATGAAGATTTAGACAAGCTATACTCATGATAGGCACTGCTACAAGAGTAACTTAACATTTTGGGACTCGCAACCATTTTACAGCAAGAAACTTCTTTATAGATTCAAATTTTCTATTTATTGTATTGAACAACAACGTGGAGATACTTATACGCTTTGTAGATATAAGGTGAAAATAGATAAACAGTAAAAAAGTCGAATAATTTTGAATAATCATTACTGTGGAATCTATTCATAGATTTTGTTCCTATGCATCTTATTTTCTTGATCCTTCACTAGCTTTAATTTGACATAAGTCGCAATCAGATTGATCGTTCGAAACACGAGATATAGCTAAATCTCGTGTTATATTTATATTCTAAGACTTTTGTACTTGACTTGAGTACAGATTTATTCTTAGAACAAGATTTATGTACTTATTTCAGGAGTTTTATACTTATTCTAAGGATTTTTGCGCTTGATTTATAAATCGATCCCGTTTTGTACTTCATTCAAGTAAAATGAAGTACGAATTGTACCTCAAACCTATATTTCTGTGTAGTCTCTTTAATTTGATCGTATCTCAATCCTTAGGGTACCAATTTAGTTATACAGGGTCTGTCGCAAAAGAAACATGACTTTTTAATAATAGCTGTTTCTGGTGTCGCCGTAACAGAGGTTTTCACGACCATCTTGAAAACCTGTAAACCACTCGTGAACATTGCTACGGGATAGACAATTGTCACCATAAACTTGTTGTATCATTTTGAACGTTTCGGTGAATGTTTTAGCAAGTTTAAAACGGAACTTAATATTTGCTCATTGTTCGAGATTCATTTTTCGACCGATTCCCAAAAGATACTGTCACTTTTAGCGCGATAACTTCGCTTGTAGTGGTCCGATTGTCATACAATTTGTACAAGATGTCAGTGAAGGATGTACCTTTCCAACGCAATAGGTGGCGCCACCAGAAACAGCTATTTTTAAAAAGTGCTGTTTAAAAAGTCCTTGCGACAGACCTTGTATACTAGTATTGTACAAAGCTGCTGAACTCGAAAATAGTCTCACACATTTTTTTGAATGAATTGTTTTCGCGGTACGAGTATTTTATTTTGTGTTATTTATCTAAAATTAATAGTGTTACTAAGAAAGGATACCCGGCGGAGGATAGTTATTGCGGAAATAATACTTTTTTCTGTGTTCGTCAACCTGTAATTAGTGTGTTGTATATTTTTAATAGTTATTGGCTAGAATGTGTTTTATATAGGTCGGATATGAGTTACTGTTTACCATGGATATTTTGATGTGAAACTGACTTTTTGGTCACCCCGATATAATGGCTGAGATATGATAAGATATGACCACAAAGCACAAACGGTCGATTTAATTCCAGACTTTTTTAAATTGGTATTGACTGGCGAGTGTAGGAGTCAGTTCTTCTTGGACGCTGGTACGTGCAGGTAATACGCGGATGCCATGGTGGTTGCAAATATCAACATCCTGCATAAACAGACACTTCATGTTCACACCCGCACTCGTTACATAGATATTATAAGCCATTTCACAAACCACACAAACTCACATACACATACACACACACACACGCAACCACATACCAACAACCCTACGTACACCCTACATCATAATGCTGAGATATAAAACCACATGCATAAATCATCGCTTAGCATTTAAACCCTACCGCATTCACCGCTTAGATTATGCTTTACATTTTTATCAAACCACGCCTATCTTGCCCCGCCTACTTGTAAATAATTAACGCTATATGGTATTGGAATAAATGAATTGAAATTAATATCAACTTCTATTTCTTTTGGAAAGTTCGAGTCTGGACGATCCAAAGTGCTAACCTCAGCCTGTAACTTCGTTGCAATGTGTGAAAAAATGCACTTCGGAAAGATCATACGTACTAAAGCCACACACCATCAAGTGATATACGGATGACTCCTTGGAGGAAGATGGTACAGGACTAGGGGGGAAGATGGTGCTCACTATTATGAGTCAATGCTAAAACACACCAGTATCTTCCAATCAAAAATGTGCTGAATAATCAGATGTGTTCAGTTTTACCTAGATAGAGACTATCACAACTGTGATATTGCAATTATATTAGTCAGCCAGGCTGAGTTGAAGGCATTTAACTCCAACACAAACAAAACTAGTGCTTGAAGCAAATGGTTTATTGGAAGAGCACGGTGAACACAACTGAGTCTCTCTGAGAGTCTTGAGCAGTCGAGCAAGATTGCCAGTCGGAAGTAATCTACATGGAGACAAATATAGGAAAAGAACAACACTCTGGTATATGAGCCAAGAACTGAGATAAACAAAGTTACTTCTAGGGGGTTACAACCCGATTAGATCGAAATCAATGCTTCAACTAGGTAGGAACCAGCTAAGTATACTAACAGGACTGCTAACAGTCTACTGCACATACATTTGTATGCTTTGGGTATACAAAACTCAACCGTATGTAGATTCTGTGTCTACGAAGAAGAGACTGCTCTCAAAATTCTTGCTGAATGTAAAGCTGTAGCTAGAAACAGACTTCATTTGATAACTAATCACTTTTTAAAGAAAGGAGCAACTGAAAAGTTTAGACCCTAGGACAAACTACGATTCATTCAGCATATAGGCTTAGGGCAGGTCATCTAACTCCGTAGGAGAAACAATAGAGCTTTTAGGTCGCAGGTTCAAATGTCCTCATCCTCAATAATAATAATAATAATAATAATTTAAAAACACTTCACATGTGCTACTATCGCCCATTACAAATCGACACCTATTTTCAGCATATTGAACTTCTGTACAAAGGCTTCGTAAAGATTAATTCTTATTATTTAACGAAACATGTAGCACACAAGTAGAAACACAAGCACACACTGCTTGTTTTCTTTAAGGACGAAAATATAACTCAACGTAGCCATTTATATCTTTCTTCATCTTTATCTCTTAAAATCCTTTAATGAATTTATATCGAAATACAATAGCGCACATTGTCTATTCTTAGACTTGAATGAAGAGATTTAATCGTTGGGCTCCACCGAAGCTAAGATTTTATGCTGTTCGCTGTTGTCATTTTGAGTTCTCATTACAGCATTGCTATAAATATAGGGTGTCCCAGCAAGAGTGCACGATGAAAGTATCAACTCTGAAATTTGACAGCTATGAGGCGCATTTTCATCAGAATTGGTTCCTCAACAAAAAAAATTGTCGAATTTGTCAAAAAATCCGCACGTGATATATAAGAGACAAATGCATCCACAACGAGAAACTATCTACTGCGATTTTTGGTCAGACAGAGCCGTCATTTTTTGAAATTGATGTGACTGTGGCTGTGACTGTGATTACCATTGGATACACCAACATGTTAACGAAGTGCTTGTGTCCACAACTGTACGGCATGGATCTGGACGACGTATGGTTTCGGCAGGACGTCGCCAACTGCTACACCGCGCATGAAACAATATTGGTGCAACGTTATATTTATAAATTAAATCACACCAATCACACTCCCATTGGGACACCCTATATAAGCATGTTTAAGTATCTACAAATAAAAACCTTAAATCTTTAAATAATCGTCAACAACAACGACTTTTCTGCGGATTTCATCTGCACGCGCAATCTCCGCAGTTGCTTGTTGAGGCCAATTAAAAATCCATTAATCAAAATATCAACAAACGAAATTTGCCGAAACAATTAATTGATCTTTGCCGTGGCAGCTTCTGTTGTTGTCCTCGCCATCCAAAAATGTTCAACATAAAATTATACTGCCTGCTCACATAATCCAAATATTAAATAAAATATTGTACTTGTAAGTAAGTATGTACAAGATTTTTGCTTAGTTTCAATGTAACTTGCAAACAAATACAATAACAAATACGCGGCCATTACGTAGTGCGCCTGAGCTTATTCAAACATTTGCTAAATATATACGCACATATACATATATATATTCAAAGATATTAATGCTCGCACACAGATACAGATACACACACACAAACACACACCTACACACAGGCGCGCAAGCACATACAGTATTTAAAGAAAATTTATTGATGAATTTCAATATCCAAATTTATATATTGTATACGCATGAGACGAAGCAAGCATTTGTTTTTTTTTCTTCTTATTTTTTTTTTTATATAAATATAAGAATCTGTTGGTGTGTGTGTGTGTGTATCTGTATCTGTATCTGTATCTGTATCTGCACGACTGACTTTCGCTCTATGAATGCGAATCTATTCGTTTGTCTCTGTGTGTGCTGTTATGTCCATTTGTTTGCATGTGTGTGTACATGTCGAGTGGCAACACTGTCGCTTGTCAAATGTTAACCGAAAAGAGCGCAAAATATCAAATTTGTAAGTAAACATTTGGGGATTTGTTGCTGTCAGTCTTATATTTATTTCGCTATATATCCTAGATATATGTACATATATATATAAGTATTTCTGTATATTTGCGCAACACTGTGCAATGAAGCGTTCATCTGTATGTGTGGGAGTGTGTGTGTGCGAGTGTGTGTGTGCGAGTGTGTGTGCCAGTGTGTGCTTACGAGTTCATGTTAGTGTAGTCATATACAAATTCGATTGCAATAAATCGGCGTTGGAAATCTAATATAGCAAAATATATCAAAATTGAAATTGAATACTTTCGTGTTTACCGGAAACTACTTCAGTGAATCTTAATCCATTTTATACACTGCAATGAAAACACGAGCATTATACATAGTTGAAGGGAAATAATGTTTCTATAAGCTTTAATTTAGTTTTACCTGTGCGTTTGAGTGTGTGTTTAAGTAATTTACGAGTATATGCAAATCTTAAAGCTTAATTCTGATACACTTCAACATCTCCGATTATGTTGAAACTTCACATGCACATTTGAATGCGGTAGAATATTGTATAATTGCAGCAGTCAAGTCGGTTCAATCTTGAAATGCTCTCTGCATCTTGTGTAAGGGTCTATATTTGAAGCATAGTTTCTTCGGGTAAAGCGTATAAAAATTATAGGTTTTAAGCTTAAACCTTTTTTTGTAGTTCTTTTCATAAACTTTAACAACTTCGAACATATATAGACTTGAGGTGTGTGATTAAGTGGTAGTTTTATGAAACAATGTAATTAAATAAGTTAATCAAGTAAGTAAAAAAAAAAAAAACGGGAAGTAGAAAAAAGAAGTCAACAATTTTCGATTAAGGGCCATTTTGGTGCTTTGTATACTTTTCATTGACAAAATACAGACAATTTCTTTAAAACTATTCTATATACATACTTCATCAGTGTCCATCAGTCTGTCTGGCCGTTCGTTTGTCTGTCCAGATTTCAAATGCTATAAGTACTAGAGACACTAAACTTGGATATTTTGACTCTATTTATCCATACTCAGATTGAGTGGTGTAGTGGCCAGTAATGGGTTAATTATTTTCAAAACTAAATAAAGATTTTGAAACTGTTATCTGTTATGTTGTCATCTTTGTCATTTATACTATTTGTTTCTTTCGCACTTGAACATGCAATGAGTATCACACGATAAATCAGTTATTCGATTGGAATGATCCCTTTCGAAAGTTCGTTGTTCTCATACTCTTAGATCGCGACTGATGCAGCCAAACGCATGATTGTCACTTTGCATTGGACTGTTCATCGTCACAGACATAAGACCGTGGCTAAGCGGCAGTTAATTAAATCAAACAAAAGTTATATTGAATTATTGGAAAACGCTGCCTAGTGACCGGCCACGCCACGCGCATTTGCGCTTTTTAATATATTCCCTGTCGTTAATTTTTGCACCACGACACCCTACATACACTAACCACGAGGATCAAACCTAACCTCGACGTCATACGTCATATGTATACCCTACACGTGGGTTATATCAACTGGAGAAAAAACCAAAAGTCGCATACGCCGCGCATTTTGCGTGTAGCGCATAAATGCAATAAACGCAACGGCAACTTTGAAGAGTATCGACGAGAATTTCGTTCTCCCTCTCTTTCGTTCGCAGCGTAAATGTTGCTCAATATAAGTTTAAAATAATTTCTTTCTATTACTTTTTTTTGTTGCAATTCTTTTATTAATTTTTGATAACTTTCGATGCAAGGTCTGATTTAAAATTTACATGTTTATATTGAATGTATAAAAATCATTCCGTAACTTTTTAAAACGTTAAGTTGTAATTGTCTGACAATGCTTTAACTGCAATTTAAATGCCTAATTTGCTTAGTAGCGACATCCCGTAATATATATGTAAAATTTTTTTATTAAATATAAGTCCATAGCTTATTTAGCAGCGACTTCGATGGGCCCAACGAACGAGCAGCGATAGATATATATGCGAGTGAGTAACAATATGAATTATTAATTGAATTTGCAGTACATAGCCTTTATATATTGACCTGCCCTTAAGGTCTAGATAGATATGTACGAATTAGATGGTATATCGCTAACTAATGTCAACGTAAAACCTTGAATTTAAAGTAATGAGTCGTACAGCATATCTAAATGAATTTTATATTGATTTGAATTTTGAGTTTGAGGTCGAATAGTGTATAGTATTATTAATTAAGTTAAATGAATTTCTCTAATATGAATTTGTAATAAATTATCTTCTGTCATAAGTACCTCATGCCTAAAGTATATCGTTTATAAAATAATCTTATAGTTATTTTAGGGGCATTTTACAAACTATTTCCAACGAAATGCCATGGTAGGGAGGGTACAGAGGAGAACAGGACCAGCACATCTTTTGGTACCTGAATCAATGCAGCTTTACAAATTTCTGCAACACCATACCGTGTCGGGTGAATAAGATTCTTTAGTTTTTATTTTGTTTGAGTATTGTTTTTTTTTTTTTTTTTTTAGAATAATCAGTTTCCGTGCACTTCACTTATTGTGTTAGTGGGCTAAGGGAATAAGGAGGCGGAACGAATCCCGACAATCCGGCGAGCTATCTACAGAGCGCAGCATAGTGCACAAAACCCAAATCCATTATCCCCAAACGAAAGAGAATAGCCGGTACACTACAGTGGGTGCACTCGATCACATCGGCAACCACGCTAACAATAGGGCTATTTGGTCGCCTTGTAAATTCAGCGTTTTCGCAACCCGAAATGCCATTGCTATTTTTTAGCATAAATATACGCAGAACATTTAGATTTACCGGCACTATTTGTGTTGTTTACAGCGTTTTTTTTTTAAATATATATTTATTTGCAATCTGTCCTGAAACAATAAGTAAATTTAACAGTATTTATTAAAATTGAATGACGGGCTTAACTATTCTCCAGTGAAATAAGCTTATCTAAACGACTTATATTTATTTTTACTTAATTTTTTTACAGAATATATAATTACAGTATTAGTGTTACTATTTCTACATGAATAACTTAAAATCTATCTGGGAGATCCAGAAACTATTTTCTGTTAAATTTAAAGCTAAGTTATTGCTATGGTCTAATACTCTATTTACATTACTCTTACTAAAGGCGCCTATTTCCTCTTTAACCAATGGTATTTTCAAATCCTTATTTATTTCTGCATTTGTCACGAGTCGGGGCGCGTTAACGATGGATCTAAGCATTTTATTCTGTTAGCACTGTATAATTTTAGTATTTGAGTTACTCGCCATACTCAAAGTTGCAAGGCCTAAGTACAAATGGGCTTCAGTACAGTTTTATACAGCCTCACTTTGTTTTCTAAACTGAGATTCGAATTTTTTCCAAGAAGCCAATAAATAAGACGCACCAAAACACTCCCTTGCGGAACACCTGCGTTGATAGCTAGAAACGACGGTGCCTCGTCCTGCTGCTGGATACAGACGGACCTATTGCTTAGGTATGACTTGATCAATAGAAAGTATGGCGCTGAAAGCTCTTTTTTATTTTGTATAGTAAGCCAGGGTGCATTGCATTACCCTGTCAAATGCTTGCTGGATGTCCAGAAAATATACTGTGCAATATTTCTTCTTTTCTAAGGTGTGTGTTATTTCATTTATTGCCCAATGCCATTGTTCGTAGTTCCATGCCATCTTCTAAACCCAAACTAGTGTCCGGATACGATAGCAAGCTTGTCGAGCACTGTTAACATTCTTCGCAACACTATTTTTTCAAATTAACTTGGAAAATTGTACTAGCAAACGAGTCGGACGGTATGACGACAGAGAGTTTTATGGTTTATTTGGCTTTGGTATCATTTCACCTCTGCACATTTCCATTGAGTTGGGAAGTGATCTAACCTAAGAATTGCAATATAAAGATTTGTATAAATATCGGATACATTTTGGTGGTAGATTCTTAAAGGCCACACGATCAATTCTGTCCAAGACGTTTCTTTGTGTTTATGTCCTTTATTTTTTCTTCAACTTCCGCAACTATAAATAATCGAATTGGCAAACTTGTTGAAAAATTAATTTCGACCAAAAAATTACAACTTTCGCGTTTCAATTTTCTACGATTTTCTGCATTTTTATTTTTCTTTTTATACATAGTATTTAACAAAATTGCCTGTTAACCTGTGATTCGTTTTATTTTAGCCCAACAACAAGGTTAAATGTACTACCGGGTGTCCCAAGTAGTGCGCCGCATTTGATTTTTAAATTAAACACTGTTGTTTGTGGAGAATCTATGAAACTTTTATTGTAGACATCATGAGGTTATGTTTGGAGTAACACATCGGGTAAATGCCCGCCACGGCTTTGCTGGCATAAACGCGCTCTTTTCGTGAAATTTTCCGTAACCGTTTTGCATAAATGTTGCGGTATTTCATTGAAGCAGCGTGTAATTTCTTATTTCAATTCTTGACGTGTCGTGGGCTTATTTACATAAACCTGTGACTTCAAAAAAATCCAAAGAAAAAAGTCCAGAGGCGTCAGATCACAAGATCTGAGCGGCCAACTCTGGTCACCAAAAACCAAAAACAAAAAAATGACTGATGCATTAATTGAACTGTTGCTCGTGCTGTATGACATGTGGCACCGTCTTGTTGAAACCACATGTCCTCCACATCAATAACTTCAAGTTTCGGCAAAAAAAACCGGGTTAACATTTTACGATAACGAACACCATTCACGGTTTGTGTTTGACCTGCCTCATTTTCGAAGAAAAATGGACCGATGATACCTCCAGCTCATAATCCACACCAAACAGTGACACGCTGTGGATGCATTTGTTTCTCATAAATCACTTGTGGATTTTCAAAGCCCCAAATGCGACAATTTTGCCTGTTAACGAAGCCATTGAGATGAAAATGGGCCTCATCACTGCAGATGATTTCGTCTTCAAAATCGGCATTTTCTTGTTGTTGTCAAAGCCAGCAAAGCCGAGGAGGCCATTTACAGGATGTGTTATTCCATACACTTTATGTCTATATATACTTTATATTTCAATAAATGTTTCAATAAAAGTTTCATAAATTTTCAACAAACAACAGTGTTTTATTTAAAAATCAAACTTGGGACACCCGGTATATTAGTTGCGTTCGTTAACGTGGGTCACTTTATGGCTTACACATTTATGATTTACACACTTTTGTATGCCTTCGAACGATTCGCCAAAGCAATTGTTTTCTCTGCCGATGAAAATCGTTTTCGTTGTTGTGAGGGAACAGGAAGAATTTATTGCTAAATCATGACTGTACAGCGGATGATCCATTAATTCAATCTTTTAAGTGCTCAAGTGTGTGAGAGCTCTCATTGTCATGGTGAAGTATTATTCATCTTTAGTGGAGAACCATATTTCTCCGAACACTTCTGGCAAACAAATTGTGGTGTACCATTGAAAATTTACCGTTCAACGTTTATCTTATGGCACTGCTGCCACATGACCAGTTTTTACGAAAAAAATGATGACCAATTGTTTGAAAGTGTTTCAAGTGAGAACAAGTTTTGCTGAGTTTGGTTCACCATGAAACACCCAAACAGTCGACTACTGCTTCGTTTCAGGCTCATTTGCATAGATTCATTAGAGTCACCAGTCACAATCGTCAACACGTCTATTGAAGCATCCCTACACAGTGAACGAAATGACCATTCTGTCATGGATTAATTAAAAACATGAGAACGCAAAAGCAATCACTGTTTTTTGTTTTCAAAAAGGAAAATAATAGTATTCATTTTTAGAAAAAAAAAAAAAAATTTATTTTTTATTTTTTAATTAAAATTAATTAAATTTTTTTTTAATTAAGTTTTTTTTACGGCTGAAAAAAAAAATAATGTATTAATTCTAGCCAGATCATTCTGGACTGAAAGCAGTTGCTTCACCTCATCATCTAATCGGTCTGTGGAAACCAATAAATGGTTGAGCAGGTGTTAAATTGTATTAGCCTGGAATTCTTCCGTGTGTCATGTTCCCGAACTTTGCGAAAATATTTTGTGCGCGCCTTAAGTGCCTCCTCTGACATCACCTCAATTGGAAACGACACATTTTCGATTATGTCAGCACCATGTATCAGAATTTTGTGAACAAATGGAGTCATACAAAACCACGGATTAGTGCTAACACATATTTCAGCCGGTTTCCATGAATATATGCAAAAGGCTACTGAGTTCACTGCATATCCTTATGTCATTGCAAAACTGGGCTGCATCTTTTTATGACGTTAATATCTACGCAAATTTTTTGGGAAGCAACTATAAATCTCTACAACTTTAAGCATTTTGGTTGCCACTTCTTTTTGCGAATCAATCAAGAAAACTGCTTGAGAAGCGCTTCATTACCCACTGCGATAAAGGCTAACACGCGTGTCCAACATCAACTCTTGGAACCGGCTTCAACCATCAACTTACTTTTCTAATTTGAGTATCTGCCTTTGATGACTTTGAAGACTTCCCGAAGTTGTTTTTCAGTATTGGATCAGGCAAAACAGAATTAATCATTCCTTATTTCGCTGTTCAAATATTGCCAACGTTCTATTGATACTCTTCCTATCAGTTATTACACGGCAACAATATTTTCTGGCACAACTATTGATTTTGGTCGATCTTCACGAAAATCGTCATTGCGCGAAAGACGTCCACGATGAAGTTCGTCATATCAGCGATTCACAGTAACAGAGGTTGGAGCTACATTACCAAAAGACAAAAGAAGTTTATGGTTGCACCCTTATCGGAATAATCCACATAGAAAATCGTAATAAATCAACGCACCAAATTTGTCACGAGTTAATTTCATTTTTTGGATGATACAGAACTTTCAACTCAAAGTCACTGTAAACAAAACAAATCGCACTCAAATGGCTAAACGTTCTGAGTTTTCCAGTAAAAATGTCAGCTGATTCCTAACAACGCTTAGGGTTGCCAAGACTCACAATGTAAATAGTGATCTTATAGTTACCATTTTATGATGATTTAAAAAAATATGTTGCGGCTGATTGCAGAAAATAGCTACTTACCTGCCTAAATCTTAGGAACCTAAAAAGATCTAGAGTGATTTTTGTTCTTGGCATGGCATTCTCTTAAATAATGTTAAAACTACTTTTACAAAAAAAAAAAAAAAAAAACGTTTACATCGAAAAGCGGAAGCACACAAACAAGTGATTTAATGATTTAAATTCGATACTGTTTGTTAAGTTCGTTATTTTAAAATGAGAAACACCCTTACTTTTAAGAAACTCTTTCCACTCTTTTTCTGCCAATTCAGCAGTGTTAGTTGCCCTACAGCAACAACTTTTATTTAATAAAAAGATTTTATTTAACACATTATTTTTTGTCGTATTAAGTTTGTTGTAGCTTATTAACACATTAAATCTTCCATAATTTAATGTGATATTTTAATTTCAAATATAAATTTAATAAATTAATGTTGCAAAAGCACCTGAAAGTATGCAGCGCACAGGAAATCTGTGCATAACAAAGTATAAATTACTGGAATTTCGACGCGTGCTACGAGGAGGCGCACAATTTCACCGGAAACAGCGTCGCAGAGTCAGCAATGGCCGAGGCCGAGTAGCTGGTAATAATTGAAATACACAAGCGACGAGAATGCCAGTTAGCTGTCGTACTGACTGGGGGGTCCTGTCCGATTCGGTCCGGTCCGGTCCGCGCATGGCATGCGCCTTTAGCTAGACTATAAAAAATTGATGTTTATATTTTCAACAAAAATTAATTTATATGCAACGGTGTGGGGTGGGCTTAGGTGTGGGCTTGGCTAGTTCTGCTCACCTTAGCGCCAATATAGATGGGCGCACCACTTAATTAACACAATTTGACGTAATTAGCGTAGGTGACAACGAAGTGTGAGTAGTGCTTCGACTGAGTTTAATTTTGTTGCACTACGACGTCTGCTTGTTTAGCCATGCTTTGTCTACTTGATGTACTTGGTCTACTTGGTCTACTACGTCCTGTATCCTGTATTTTTTGCAGTTGACAAACAAAAGCGCTTTGCTGCTGTTACTGATGCGCATTTTACTTTTACTTTTTTTTTTCTTTAATTTTAAATTTTCTTTGCAATAGCCAAACAAGCAAATTATCTTTTCTATTCGCAGTAGTTGTTGTTATGAACTTTTTAATGTGCGTACACGCCGAAAAGTATGCTTTGTTCACAGGTCACATTAAAAGTCTCAAAATTTAATTGTTGAGCGCTTAGTAAGTCCTTACAAAGCGAGTGCGAGCCTGTGTCAGAGAAAAGCAGTCAGTACAGAACAAAGGACATTTGTCGTTAGAGCTTTTCTTTTCTTTTATTTAATTTTTTGCTTTGTATTTCGTTTATTGCGTTTTTGTGTTTCATTCTTTGTCGAATTGTTGTCATCTAATTATTTCTTGTTTTCCATTTTTTTTTTTTTTTTTACTACAACTACTTTCACACATTTTCATTTCATCCCTGTCGTCCTCGTCAATATTAATTAGCACGTTCTGTCATATCCTTGCCCGTTCTACGAAAGCTGCTACTCTTGCAGCTGAAATTTCTAATTAGCGTCGCAATAAAAGCACAAATTTGCTACAAAATTTCTCCATATTAATGGCTTAAATCCCTGATTTTATGCAATGTTTTCTCTTTTTCTTACTCTCTTACTCTCTCTCTCTCTCTATCTGTCTCTCGTTCTCTCGCTTTAGCAGTTTTTTACTTGTTCGCAAAGTGAAAATATTTTTACAAAAAATTTATCACCCAAATAAAAACTAATTTCTACCAAAAATTTCCAACAAAATCAGACAAAAATTGTCAATTTGCGACACAAAAAATTAGATTACGCCAAAGCGAAAATTACTTACA